>CM076582.1:1194605917-1194925326 GCA_034641835.2 Pinus albicaulis
TTGATTGCAATGTTTCCAGATTCATCAACATAGAGTAAATTCTGGAAAATGGTAAATGACATGAGAATAACTCAAGAGCCAGCCCATTATCAAATCATCAACATAATCGGGTTCCATTGTATTGCATAAATTTTGCACAATACTCGGTGAGGGCTCTTAATTTGGCCAAGCATAATTGATCTTAATTAGCTCTACGATTATTCTTACATAGAACATCCTATCAATAACATTTAATGTTTTTTTGATGAAAAATGGACATTCAAGTTTTATTTCCATTTGAAATAAATATGGGAGACATGGTGATATTGATGCATGATTTAAAACTTTCTTCACTTGTTTTGCATTCGACAGGATTTGGCAACTATGGTTCCAGGTCTTGAGCCAGCAGGAATTGATCTTCTCTCGGTAAGGACAAACATTATCTTTCCTTATTTGGAATATGATCAAAGGATGCTAGGTTACAATTATTCTTAATGCTGACAATTTTGCTTTTTGTTTCTTTGTTTTTTTGCCACCATGTTCCCTCCCAGAAAATGCTGTGCCTGGAGCCCAGTAGACGGATCACTGCTCGTAGTGCTCTGGAGCACGAGTATTTCAAAGATCTAGGTTTTGTACCCTGACCTATACATTAGCTGTGGGGATAAGAATATTATTGGACTGCTGTAGCGTAGCTTGCATCTTCTCACCAGTGGGTTGCTCTTTGGAGATTGGTAAACTAGATGGAAACCTGTATAAGTAACACGATTAAGTATACCATGTTTTTTTTTTTTTGTATTTTGTATTTTTCCACATTTGTTAAGGATTTGCACCTTTGGTGTAGATGGATTGTGGTGGTTCTAGTGATTCAAGACTATTGAAAAAAACTTTATTTGGAAAGCAAGTTGTTTACGATTGTCAAATATGACTGATCATTTGAAATTCTTTGCCATCTGTTGTTACTGACGGGGTATTTTATAATATTGTGCAATCTGGTTTTCTATGCTTTATAGCGCAAGTGTTTACTTGTTATGGTGATGTGTAGAGGATATGATATTCAAGAGTGTTTTATGCTGGTTTTGATGAAAACATCTCAATAGTGATGAAACCCTTGCTTTGAATCATACAAGGTTCTAATGGTGATGAAACCCTTGCTTTGAATCATGTAATGTTCCGATGGTGTAAGAGAATGCTTATTTTGGATTCCAACCACGAAAATTTTCGTAAAAGTCCAGCTCATAGAAAAAGGTGAAATTTTATTTATAAATGTCTGTTGCTGTGCAAGAAGTCTTGTTAAAACATGCAATATGATATATCCACGTGATTTCGTTTTTGAAGCACGTTTTTTTATTGGGAGGCATAGTTGTTTTCCAGTTATATTTCAAAATTTAAACTTGCTTGTTCGTGACGATTGTACAAATGATTTTAGTGATATTGCATTCGCTAATTGTTTATGGATAGTTGGTGAATGGTTCATTTTGTACGTACAATCTTATTGTAGGTACGAGGACCTTGGTCCCTAGGAATTAAGGGCCCCACTATTTTCGAGATATCTTCCTTGTTGCATGAATGCTAGGGTGCCTTGTTGAGAAAAAGTAAGGGTATCTTCTATGATATTGATGTCTTTTCTTCAATGGATTTGACGCACCATATGTATGCATTGATGATGAAGTAAATCTGATTATCTTGATTTACGTGGATAGCTCATTATTGGTGTTGTTTTCTCATGGGTATCACTACATTATTGAGCTCTTTGGATTGATGATGGGGATGATCCTGCTTAATTGCTTCATTTGATCCCGTTCTTCTTCAGAAGAGGTTGGCTAAGTAGTTGATCATTGTTTTGCCAACATGGATGGTTCATTTTCTTGTTTGTGTAAGCAATTCTCCATGAATTTAGGTTCTTACATTATTTCATTGGTGATTGGCATGTCTTCTTGATAAAGTTGTTTTGGTTATGAGTAAGTTGTGGGTAGTTTCAAGACCCTCTTAGTTGCTTCTTTGAGTTTAGGTGCATGTTCCCTAGACTCCTTCCTTTCCTGGTCACGTACTGCAACTGGTCAGGCACGAACACCTCTTGGGCAGTGTATCGAGAACTGGTGGTCACGTACTATGGAGCATGTATAACTATCACGGTCAACCATCTGCGGGCATATGGGGTCCCTAAAGAGTTGGTCCTTTGAGTTTAGGTGCATGTTCCCTGAAGTGATTGGATTTCACTAAAGGATTAGATGGGCTAGAGCTTGTTTGATTATTTAATATTTGCCTCTTTCATTAAAATTACCTTTTTTGATAGATCCCTCACAGTCAATGATAGTTTGTGATTGAATGACAGCGAAAGGTTGAATTGAGAAACTGTCTTCTCTGTTGAATAAGATTTAAGCTTTATTGCCTAACTGTGTATGTGCTATTGACATTCTCCGAAGAATTACTCTTCTGAATTGTGAACTCTGTGTATAATTGGAAGAAGAACAATTGCTGTGTTAAATCTCCAGTGGCCCTCTATGTCTATGGTTGAACGCAAGTCTATGTGATTAATGTGAATGTGTATGTTAGCCACCTATAAAATTTGTTATAGCAAAAGGTGGCTAAAACTTTTTGGAGCCTTCAAGGAACAAATTTTATTACTAAAAAGTGTTGGCTCTTGAAGACTCTTGAAGGCCTCATGCCTCTGTCCAAATCTTCACTGCTGTTTCTCTTTTTTATACTCAGAAATTCTGCTGATTTCATGAGAAAAGACTGCTGCAAAATCATCATTTTCCCCCCTCCTCCACTCAAAACTAACCTTCATTTGCTCCCCTTTTTCTCCATAAAATTCCTCTATTTTTCATGATTTCCATTCTCCCATTCGTGAAAATCCTCTTTACATAGTTTAAAACTCATTTTTAAACTATACCGAAATCCCCAAATCCATTAAAAACTCTGAAAAATTTCATAAAAGACAAGTTTTTATTACTATGGACTTAAACCCCCTTGGGCTAAGTCCTAACCACTTCCCCACCATACGCTTTGGTGCTCGAACCAAGCGCCAACCCCTTTCAACGCTAATCACATCGCAAAGTACCAACGCACAAGTTTGTTTGCCATATTTTAAAGAAGTTCCGATGCGATTAAGCCCTTGAACACAACCCCGATCTTATCTTTGTTTCATATAACCCGTGGGCCCGCCTTCGGCGCTTAAAACATTGAAAAAAATCCATTTCCGATCCATTTTTTCCTTTATAAATTGAAAAAACCATTTTATCCAAAGTTTTGATCTAAACACGCCGAGCGATGGTTTTTAAATGAAAAATGGGTTGATTAAAAGACCGCATCAAAACTTCCGATGCGATTAAGACCCATATGTATAAACCCCGGTCCTTTTTTTTTCTTTGTAAAACCAAGCGCAAAGGCCAAAGCGCTTATCGCATCGGAAAAGTTCAAAGGGTTGATTGTAAAGACCCGCATCAAAACTTTCCGATGCGATTGGGTCACACACACATACACACACATATATATATAAAACTCCGCCCCTCTAATTGCGATGGCCCGATCGCATCGGAAACTTTTGTAAGGCTCCTCTGATTATGTTCATTTGAAACCTCCGATTGCGATGGCCCGATCGCACCATCGCATCGGCCTTTCCTCGATCGCGCAATCGCATCAACCCTCCCCGATCGCTCAATCGCATCTCATTTTTCGATCGGTGCGTTTGTTTTTTCCTCCCGATCGGCCATCCCTCCGATTCACTCTCCACCGTTGATCTGATCCTCAGATCAACGACCCGCGCTCAATCGCATCGCAAGTTTTCAGCGCTGTGCAAACTTTTTCCCCGCCGATTGAGATCCTTCGATTAAATCTGGACCGTCCACGTGTCCAGATCGGACGGCCCCAGATCCTTCTTGCATTACTTTATCGCCCTCCACCCTCACCAAAGGTTTAAACCTTGGATTCTTGCATTTTCTTGTTAAATCCGAATAATGTGAATCCTTCACATTATTAGTCCGCTGCTTATCCCGACCGTTGATATTCTTGATTACTCATAAATCAACGAATATGACTTAATTATCCCCCCGCTCTCCTTTTTTAACCTCTTCTACGCAGATCTCCATCGTTGGATGCTGCCATCCAACAGCTACGCTCCTCCCCACACCCTCTGCAGCAGTAAAACCCAAAAACGCAGGATTTCTTAAATATTGTTTGTATTTTGCAGGTTTCAAATGTTTTCCCATTATAAACAAAGAAAAATGAAAGCCGAGGGTAACGATCCTCTGGAATTTCGTTTATCAAAGGGAAAGAGATATAAAGGGTCTGGAAACACGTTTCATCAACACTTCATGGGAATTGATGCCATATCGGCCCTGTGCGGTCCTGCACATCGACAAGACACTGTGTTATTAAATCACCATTAAAAGAGTATCAGTGTTGAAGACAGAACACAGCAAAGGTTGAAGACAAATTTGGGGATTACGGCTAAAATTGATTATCAAAAGCCTAATCCTCCAAAGTAAATCAGAATTAAAGGAAATCATAATGATCTATAGACAGAAAGGCCTCCACCGTCACATCTGAGGCAAATTGATTCCTCTCAGCTACCACAAGTGCCATCTGTAGCCACAAGCATTCAAATAGAGGCCGAAGTTATTGAGAAAAATCAGATATTCGCCTCAACGCAGCCAGAGAGTTACTTCTGCAAGGAACTTAATGCAAAAAATATCTGCAGAGTTACTCCAACATGACACAGAGCCTCAAAAGTCAACAAAAGCTCCCACCGAGCTTAATCTTAAGTGTAAAACAGTTAATACAGACAGAACGTTTGTAAACTTCTTCCTCGAGCCCCTCAAAGGCCGAGAAGCCATTAAGACTGTATTAATTATCTTGGGAGATCTTTTATTGAGATCTCACCTCCTCATTCTTCTATAAATACTTTTGTAGAAGATGAGAAACCATTGGTTGCAGAACTTTGAAATACATTTGAGCTTAAACTTCTGATTGTAGATAGTGTTCACTGGCCCTTGGAGCTCTGCTTGTGATAGATAAGTTAGGCTGAGATGAGAAGATGACTGCTGAATTGAAACATTGGACTTGAAGACTGTAATTGGTTTGACATCAATAAAAATATTTTTCTTGGGATCCTGGTCTATATCACTGGTGAAGTGCCCCTTCCTTCATTATTGTTCTTCCTTCTATATATGCCATATTGTTCACTATTATCTGATAAAGAACAACATTTATAGAGTTAGGATTTGTTGTTTACCAGTACCCTTCTCTCACTGATAAGCTTTATCTCAATGTTTTCCTCCAATTTGTTTATTTAAGAATGATTCAATATAGTTTAAGCAGTTAGGAATGTTGGTGTTCCCTCGTCCTACTGTTTGCTTTAGACATTATTCTTGAAAGTTATTTTCATCATTTGCTTATTAAAGTTAGACTAGAAAAGTGATGGTTTGCCCTGTTTCTAGTTTCTATTCTCCAAGGACAGATTCTGAAGGTTTCCCTTGGTGTTGGCCGAAAGCAGATTAGGTTTAAAAGTACTTTACCTGATCTTAGGTTACATTTTGTTTCTCTTATGTGTCTTCATACTTTTTGAAGGTAATTATGCGGATTACTGGATTGTTTGTCAATTAATCTGCTTTAATACAAACTTACCCAAGAATTTTATGGTTAGCCCTGTTCTTGGTTGGTTTTAAACAGTTACTTAAGAGGCTTCTCTTGTTTGGACTGACTATAAATCCCTTGTGAAATTATTATCAGTTTCCTCCCCTCCAACACTTTATTGTTTCCATTCCATCATTTTAATCTCAATAATATTGTGATATAGATGACTTGCCCCTTCGATCACTCTTGATGTTGTTGTTCAATTAAAGCCCTGATATGACTCCATAGCCCAATGGACTAAAAACCGGCGTTATATCTATCTTTTTAGACAAAGCTGTTCTATTCACTTGCAACTTCTCACCTTTGAAACTTTTTGCACTTAGAACTTTCTCCTCAAAAAATAATCATGCTCAACAATCCAAAAAACAAAACAAACCCTTGGCCTTCATAACTAGCCTAATATCATTACCCAAAACTTCAAAGACAAATCCATCTTTGCACTTATTGGAGAGATCCCTCTCCGGATTCAGGAGGGCTAGATCCTAGAATCCCAAAGTGGTTGAAATGATGTTTTTTCTGTGATCGGACTTTTCCAATCTTGCTGATTACAGGGAGCTAACAGTGTAAACTTGGTATATAACCCCTGTAAGAGGCCGAGAGTGAGTTGTAGTGGTTCTAAGTCCAAGTGAGGATATTAAAACTTTGTATAAGGCGTTGAGTTCTGTGTGTTCGAACAAAATTCATAGGAGTGAAACCCTGTTATGCTTTGGTTGCCCAAAGAGCTTTGAAACCCTGTCGAAGGTGGCAAACCCTGTCCGTTGAAGAATTTAACATGTTTTATTGTGAGTTGAACGATATCATTGAGGCTTGACCCCAGAGTTAATGGGGCGGAGGTTATACAAAGAAATGTGCTAACCATAGTAGAAGTCCAGTCGAGTACTATTCAAAACCCGGGAGTGGTTTTGCGAAACAAAAACAACCCTCATTGCGCAGCTTTTGGCCGGAGGTGAAACCATTAAAAAAAAACACGATCCTATTACATGATGCCACGTCGCTGGGGTAATACCACCCTCATCGCGTTTTTTTGAAGTGTTAAAGTCAGGTGATAAAAAAAACGTGATATTGTTGTGCGTCGTTCGATTTGGAGGCCAAGAGATCTGACGAATATCACGCGTTCAATTGCACGGAGGTTAACTTAAGGTATGAACCATTGACTCATGTTGAAAACCGCTCGTTTACGAGTTTCGATGTGTGGGGCCCGTAAATACAATACATTATAAAAACGTCGTGTTAATGTTATAACCTATGGTTGAATGTTATAAGCGCTGGTGCATATGTTAAAGTCATCGTACCATTGGTTTAAAATTTTAATGATACGTGATAAGGTCGGAATACGAAGCGGTTGTTATGTTATGATTCAAACCTTAGAGAGAGGGGGTTAAGTAGTGAGTCGGTTAATACAGTTGATAAAACAAAATAAAGGAATGGGTTCACCTATGATATAAGTGCGTGGTTAAGCTGTGAGCCTCGGGATATTTGCCTTTTTATACAGTATATAAGGGGAGGATTTCTATTATAATTCGAGTGCTTTATAAAAAGGACCAACCTTATAACATAAGATATATATATGGTTTATGTGCGCTGGAATAATAATTTTCATTTAAAAAAAAAAAAATTAACCTGCTGTCGGTATACAGATGCTTTATAAGCGTTGGTCTTGCGACGTTCCATTTAAAAAAAAAAAATTAATTGTTCGTCGGTATTGCAACACTTCTTCCTGGCGTCTGTCTTGCGACGCTCTTGCAAAGCGTTGATATTGCGACACTTCAGCAAAGCGTCGGTCTTGCGACACTCTTGAAAAGCGTCTATATTGCGACACTTCAGAAAAGCGTCTGTCTTGCGACACTCTTGATAAGCGTTGGTATTGCGACAGTTTACAAACGTCGGAAGAGCGACGATATGGAAAACGTCGAAAGAGCGACGGTTGTTTGGAAACGTCGGAAAAGGTGTCGGTATTGCGACACTTTGGCAAAGCGTCGGAATTGCGACGTAATGGCTAACCACATTTTGTCTGGCCTCAAACTGTCGCTCTTGTGACGACTATGTGTCGGAATAGCGACGAAGTGGCCGTCGGAAATTGGGCCAAATTTTCTAGTGAAAGGTCCACACACGTCTGAGTGAACTCTCTCAAGGATCACCTTTTCTCAGCTTTCCTTATCGTGAAAGGTGACTTTGGTATACTTCACCAATGTACACCCTTTGCATGTATCTCGCTGCGCAAGTGCACCCTTTGGAAGTCCTGTAGAAATATGTTGCACGATATTCAAAGCACCGTGGTGTAGATGGCCCAATATCCTATGCCATAAATCACCGATGTCTCGGCTCTCCACCTTCTCTGCTTTCGTGCTCAAGGAAACACAATTTTTTGCATCCAATTTGTAAAGTTTTTTTACTCAAACCCCAATATTTTTCACCTTTTCTGTGGCTTTGTGACTAAGGAATGCCTTTCCTTCACTAAATATCACAACATAGCCACGATATTCCAACATAGCAACAAAAACCAAATTCTTCTTTAAACTAGGAACATACATGACATCTTTTAATGTGAGAGGAGTACTTGAGTCCCTCTGAAAGGTAACTGTACCTACACTAGTAGCGCTATACCTCTCGTCATCTCCCATCTCGATGTGCATCTGGAGATCCTTCTCCTCCAAGCTACTGAAAAATTATTTGTTGCTGTTCATATGGAATGAAGCTCCACTATCTAAGTACCACACAAAACCCATCACTGATGAGACCATGCATGCGATGAGGGTGAAATCCAACTGAACTATGAATAAAGTGCTTCACCTGCCACTCCTCCTGAGGAATTCTTGTTGGTATTATTGTACAAACATTTTGTAGCATAGTGTCCAAGCTCATGAAAGTGAAAACATTTTACCTTTGACAAGTATCACTTCTTGCCCACCTGACCAGAATCCGATTTGGAATGGGACGCCTCCCCTTTCCATTTCTTCACCTTTCCATCCAAGGCACAATTCTCCTCATCATTAGTCTTTGATGAGGATCCGTCTCTAGTGTTCCGCCGAATCTCTTCTTGTACCAAGTTGGACCACAGTCCCTCCCACTTTGGTAGCTTATCCCTCCCATTCACCGAGTCCTGGTAGCTATGCCAACTGTTTTGAAGGCCTAGAATTGCTAGGCTCACCAAATCATCCTAAGAAGCTGTCACCCCAACACTTCCAATATCATATGGACATTGAGTGGACTTCGTCAAGTATTTTGGAATCATGTCACCCTTCTCCATCTTGATCGTTTTGAGCTTGTCCTTTAGCGCCAACTTTCTCTAGTAGTTGCTATTCTGAAACAAGTCTGTTAAGGCCTTCCACATAGCATATGGAGTTTCCTTTCCATGGAGGTTCGATACAATATGATTGAGAACTCCGTCTAACATGATCCTTCTCGCCTTTTCTACATTCTTCTTCCATGCATCAAGAAGTTGAGCATCTGCTGCTGTGGGTTGGGGAATATCACTATCTACAAATGCCTTCAGTCCATTGTTCTCTAGCACTGTCTCCATCATGTACTTCCATGCTATGTAATTCAAATTACCCTCAAAAGCATATTCGAGTCTCAAGCCAGTGAAGAACATCTTGATTTGCTATTGGTCTTGAAGAATAAATTTGCAAATTCGATGTACCTTTTCAAAACAAACTCTGGTTCTTTTCTTCTATAGTGATTCATGCTCTGATACCATGTATAAATATTTAAATAGATTCAACCGATATTGTGTAAGGTCCCACCTTACCCACCATCAGTAAGATAGAGAAGTAGATGTCACATAATCACTAATACTCATTTGCACAAAATCCTAAAGAATTAGTCACTGTAAAATTGTTTCCAACAAAAGGCCCTTTTTATTTTGAAAGCTTTAGATAATACAAGAAATAACTGTCTTAGTCACACTTCAGCAAATTATTAAATTCATTTTCACATTCATACCAAAAACTTGCAGACATAGGAAGCTACACCCATTAAATAGTTTATTTAAAATTTATAGTAACATAAAAACACAAGAGTAACTAAGAATTTTACACTAACAATTTATATGCACAAAAGCTACAGCCATTCAAGATTTTTGACAAACACTTTGCAGACATTCACTCTACACTCATTCAACCCTTTTGACAAACACTTTGCAAGCACGCAATTAAAAGTCATTGAGGCATTTTGTCAAATACTTAGCAACAATGAATTTAAGATTATTCTTCAACATATTTATCTCCTAAAATTCAGAATTTAAACTGTAAATGTTTCCATCTTAAAACAGAGACTAAATGATCTTAGTTTTTCATCAAAGACTCAACAACAGGCGCACATAACTCAGAGCACCAATCTGCCAAATCGCCCAGATTTCCGATCTGGGTTCTGAAAAGTATTTTTTTTGGAATGAAATCAGGGGTTACATGACCATTAGGCACGGATACCCCCTGATGTTGGGCTGAATCGAATTCAAAACGCCCAGAAATGCGATTCTTGAAAACAACAAAATTTATAGCCTACATGCTTCATTTATGACTTTTGTCAAACATATGGAATGAGAACTTACAACTACACCTCTACACGAGGAAAAACAACCCAAAGTTATGCCACTAAGATATGCTCATTGAAATCGCACATTTCTAAATCCACCATATGAGTCCTTAAAACATTTTACCATCCACAAGCTAATTCATATGATTTGACAAGCTTTTTGAACCAATTGTTACAATTTGACAAACACATGGCAGCTCTGAATGCTACAACCATCAAGGCTTTCTATCAAAATTCTGATAGTACTATTACAACAACTTGAATAACAAAACATTGAATTATTAATAAGAATATGAAACATAAGCCATAACTGAAATTTATCTCCAACTTACCTCAAGCATTTGCTCTTCCAAACTATATTTTAGTTGCCATTGTTTTTGCATTTTCTTTTAAGGGTTGATTTTGTAATTCCTCCAAGTATATTTTGGGTACATGTCCATTTTCTTACTTCTGATGCAAGCTGCAAGTTAGCACTTATTCATGCATAAATAAAGTGATAACATTACTCATTCACATATTTTGTCAAACACTTTGCAAACTATCCCTAAACCATTTATAAAACATGCATCTATTAATTATTTGAAACAAAACCATAAATCATGAAATACCTACCCAAGTCCTTTGGAATAAATTTATTGCAATTACCTTCAACAATATTTGGCTTTCCTTTTTCAAATGCTACAATACTAAGATTAGTACCATAAACTACACCAATAATAACTCCAATATTGAGATCTAAACATCCATACATATAGATTAATCTACATAACATAAGCCTAAACCAAAATTAGATGCTTACAACAATTTAAATGTCTACTTTTTATTTTATGCTAAAGCTATACTATAATTTTAGGACAATGGAAATTATACCTGAAGAGATATTCACCTCCAATCATTGAGGATATGATCTACCTTCGATCCCTTCAACAACTCATTTGAACCATTTGGTTTTCCACCCAACCATATCCAAGGTGAACTCCTCCCCCTGGAACCCCCGAGTTTTAAAAGCTCACAAACAGTACCAAAATACAATAGTAGAGAGATAGATGCAAGGAAAACTAAGCAATATAGTTTTCACTTCCTCTAAATACCACTCATGTTCAACCTCAATAGATACTTAGTAGATTCGTAAGAAATTCAGATTTTTTTTTTTTGGAAGTAATTGGATACTCTCCATATCTCTCCCTCTCACAATATTCCTCAAGTCTCTTCCACTCTTGGCATTATCCCCCTCCTCCCCCTCAAATGAGAATACATGAGACTCATATATAGGAGGAGCAACAATTCTTGTCATAAAGGAGGATTAATATGCATGCATTGTATTCCATTTAGAGGAGTGTAACTTATGCCATTAAGGAGAGGTATGCATGCCTTATTTAAGGAGAGTGTAGCATATGCATTAAAGTGAGTGTAAGAGGAATATTTTATGACATATATTTAATGAGCGTAAGAGGAATATTTTATGACATATATTTAATGAGTGTAAGAGGAATATGCCATTCATTGATGAGTGCATAAAAGAGAGTGTAATGTAATATTTAAAATAGAGAGAGTTACATAGAGCCATGAGAGTCATGAAGGAGAGAGGTGTGAAGTGATTGAGGAGATATAATTTCTTTTTAATAATAATATCATAGTCTCATAAAAGATAATAATAATATTAATAATATTGAGGATTAAGTCAAGATTGAACTATTACAATTGATTAATCATAAGTTAAGTGATTTTCCTTCAAGTATACTTGTTTACCCATTGATTGGAGGTGATTTACTATTTTTGGAAAGTCATACTTGAAATAGTAGGCATGACTTTCTATTTTTAGAAAGTCACTCCAAAATTGTTAGGAATGAGATCTTATTAAGAAAATTCATATGTGAGCTGCCCATGAGTGGTATTTTGGATAATAGGGATTCCGCACCCCTATTGTATGCATCTTTGTGCCTTAGTAGATTGAGGACTCCACGCCCTGATCTACTCTAAAGATCCAAGATTCCACACCTTGATCTTTTTAAATATTCAGAACTCCGCGCCCCAAAAATTTCATTATAGATTCAAGACTCCACGTCTTTATATTTCATGGATTTAGGACTCCGCGCCCTAATCCTTTTATTATATATCCAAGACTCCACGTCTTTATATTTCATGGATTTAGGACTCCGCGCCCTAATTTCCATGGCTTCTCATGTACTTTGCTTTGAAACTCCGCGCTTCACCTTAAGGTACTAATTGTGAGCTCATAACCATCTGATGGTTCGTTGGTAAGTTCTTCTTCCAAGACCTGCACACATCACAAACTCATTGATCAAATAAATCAAATGAATTTCATAATTGACTTATTCAAATTTTACCAAATATTGTGCATGACTTCCATAGTCATTTTGGTTTTGGAGAAATGACTTCCACAGTAATTTATAGCTTGAGCATCCTTGTTGGGAATGACCAAGTCCCCTGCCACATCATGCTTAGTACGATATTATGCACATATAATCATACAAATTATGTATCATCCATAAATCATAATTAACCATATGTTCCATCTAACCATGATCATCCATGGATCTGTGTCTCAATTCTGAATCACCATTCATGTTATACACCTATGTCCAAAATAGGATACCAAAAGAGAAAACATTGCTAATATGCTCTTAACCAAAATCAATTCTTGTGTACGCAACCATAGATATTATCATAAGCACACAACAACCAAGTGACCTAAACTAGGTCATAGCATATAAGCATGTACATAAGTCTTTCATACATTATATTATATCATTATATCAAAATCACCATCTCTAAGTGTCATCAAAGCTATCTCACTAAGAAGGGACATTACATATTGTAATGTACTAAAACAAAATACTGAATCAATTCTTCAAATTGCGGAAACCAATTACAATCGCACAATCACATGAACAAGTAAGAGAAAGAATTATCAATCGAACAACAAAATATGTACCCAGGGAAAGCCTCCACTAAAAACCATGCTATATGTATATTGCATAAATTCAAGAACATGAAACAATACAATGCTGTTTCTCTTCTTGAGAAACCTCTGCACTCTGTTGACTATCTCACTCTGATCCTGCTCTTATCTATAAGCGAATTTGGTCCAATATTTAACCACTTTCTTTCCTATGCCTAACCAGCCTTGCTCACACATTCTTGGGCTAATTGAGCCCCTATTAATTAGGAAATTTCCATCAATAGATTTCACAATACATCCAAGGCACCTTAATGACCTCATGCATGACGTGTACAATTTTCTAATTATACAACTGATAGTCTACTTCCCTTTAACTCCAATCTCAACTCAACCTTCCTTAGAAATGACATGAAACAACTATTTATAGCGAATTATCAGTTATCTAATTGATTACTGCAAATGAATTAAATTAGATTTAATTTACTGGACCTCTCACTAGCTCATCCATCAGTTAGAACTAGTTAAACTAATTTTAACTCAAATAATTGAGTTAACTAATTACAACTCAAAATAAAATCCAGCTAGACCCCTAAAACTTAGAGTGACCTCTACATGCCTCCATTTTACCCTCAAATCGAATTGAATGAGCTAACTAAGTCTTCCTGACTGAGTTAACACTTATAAGATGGCATGTGATGTGGAATAACAATTTACTTCTAGTTGAATTAAGAGAAAATTAAATTAGAAGCCCCCTTGGGGTGCCATTATTTTTGCGATTTCAACACTTGGAACTGAGACACTTAAGTATCACACTCCTCACTTTAGAAAATCCGTCTCTAAATGGATAGTGTCACTATATGGTGTGTCTTTCTCCTTTCTTTAGCCTTGTTTTTATAACTTTATATTAAACTAAATCCCTCATTATTTCCAAAGCAATTGATGACCAAAGTTATATATTGCCTCATTCGAGAGCAATAGGAGATTAAAACATAATCACTAAGTAAACTTTACTTTTTGCAAGTTTTTTTAGCTCACTAGCCAACATAATTACTTATGTGATTTTCCTACGTTAGACTTAGGGTAAATTACTAACTCACTCACACTTGAGTAATTGTCCTAAGAATACTTCAGGTGAATTCTGCCTAAGGTGTCATAAATTCTGTCACCATTTTTAATGTTTATAGTTTGATATATCAATAAATATATAATACGATGGAAAATGTACTACTATATTTCTATTTCTTTTTCCCTTGAAATATAATTTTTCTTACTCTCAAGTTTGTAAGTAATAATGATCACGTTGATACCTTTCCATCCTAATCAACAATTAACTCATTAAGAGCATGTTGTCGATGCTACAACACCCTCTAAAATTTTGCTACTTTCAAATTTTGGAGCCTACCTAACTGTTGTATCGAGTGTCACTTTGGTCATCAAGTGTCGCTTCAACTAATTTCACATGTTTCAAGTGTTCTCGTTCATTCCTAAGTGTCGTCGCATTGTTTAGAACATCTATGGTGCACTTCTTGGTCATAATACTTTTGTTAGTTATAAAAAAACACTTTTGGTTGCAATCACACACCCTTTGTCTATTATACTTGGAGAGTGTTTGTAAATTGAAATTTTGATGTACAATTCTCAGTACTTGACCTTGTCTAAGTTTTCCTTTATGAGTCGCTATGAGCTATGCTTGATTTTACCCTTAACTCATGGTGTCTCCTTTGTTCTAACTTTCCAGACAGACAAATTTTGGTTTACAATGCTAGCCCTTGAAGGCCAAGAAAACACATAATGAACTCTTAAGTCCCAATTAGACTCTCTTCCTTGTTTGGGATGCGCCATGCACCCTCGACGTAGAGCACACTCCAAAGAAACAAGCTCTCCTTCCTTCTACGAACCGCGCCCTTCACAAGTCTTCCTCCTAGTTGGGTACATGGTGCATCAACATTGATCAAGGAGCCCCCCTTCAGCCTCCAATGCGCCCTACACCCAACCAAGTGCACAACACATCATAAGTCACTAGTCAAGCATCCCTTCCCTCTTCAAGATACGCCCTACGCCCTCCACCAAGTCCTCACCCTCACTTGAGTGCATGATGCACAAAATAGCCTCATCTAGTCTCCCTTGCCTCTTCCCAGTGTGCCGTGCACCAAAAATCAAGTCTTCCCTTCCTTGTTGAGCGCACAATACATCCTAAAGCCTCAAGTGCTAAGATCTCCCCCCTTGACAGTGTGCCCTATGCCCAAAATATTTCTCTGTTCTTCCCGAGTGCTCATGAACCATGATCAAAGAATTTGCATGAAACCTGTTAGAATAGGATATTTTTCGCGCTGATGTTTGCTTGCCATGAATGATATTAGTTGTCGGTATTCTAGAACAACATGGAAATGATGAATGAAGAGATCTGTCAAAGAGGGTGATTAAAGGAAGAATTCAAGAACGAAGAACACATGAAGGGACAAAATGAAGAACATTAAAATCGTGATGATCGAAGTAGTACTCCAAAACACTGCATTTGATGAAAGACCCTTTGGAGGGTAAATGCATCAACAACATGGAAACTGCATGTAAGAACTAAGACACAAGTGGAAATGTTGGCACCTCTCGAAAAATTCTCTGTCATCAGTCACTATGAGTCCAAGTCATTGATATTAGCGACTTGTCATGTTCTCACCACATGATGATGTGGAAATCATGATGTAATTATGTAATTATCCTAAAAACAAAGAAGTGGAAGTCTAAGAATAATATATGGACAAAAGAGCCATATGAATAATTTAAAAAGACAAATGTAATTCCAAAAGTCATATAGAAGTTGAAAATTCATTTAAAAGTCCAAGAGTTGTATAGAAGTCCAAAGGTGATTAGAAGTTGAAAATTCATATCATAAAATCAAGAGTCATGGGGATATGAAAGGTCATACCTATAATTATAAAAGAAGACTCATTACTCATGAAAAATAATTTTCACTTTGTCTTCTCCCACAGGGAATTAGAGAGACAAAGATAGCTCTTTTGCAGATCAAGTAGTGGCTCTAACACTCCACTATTGGAGCTAGTGATGTTCATTGTACTCATGCATCTTGGAACTTTTTCTTAATACTTGAAGTCATTCGGCCAACACATTTTCATGTATAGATCGTGGAATTTTTTGAGACTATTATTTTAATGTTTAGAGTTTATGTTGGTTTTCATATGTACCAAACAAATTGAACTATTTCGGTGACTTTGGTGTTCAACTTGTTGGAAATGTGTTGTCACGATGAATATAATGATCGTTGCATCTATGTGAACTATTTCACTTGATGTCTACCGATTCTTCCTTGTTTATGTGCATGTGTCTTTACTAGATTACTACTACTAATTTTATTTTAGAGACACACTTTTGTCCCTTGCAGTGAAAGAAAATCGATACACTTACAATCTAACATTCTGCAAGACATACTCTCTTACTCATTCAAATCACATGCACACTACTATCTTATGCTAATTGCTCAAAGCCAAGACTGAAATTTAAGTAAATGGCATCCAGACCATATAATTAAATGAGACTCTTACACCAAACAATGTGAGGTCTAATTGGGACCTCATATCGGGGAGATCCCCTGTATGTTGGTGGGTTCCAAAACCGTCAACATTCTGGCGCTAGGAGGGCGACCATTTTTTTATGGATGATAAATCATCACATCCCAATCATTTATCTTCTTGAAAAGGAAATAATATTTTGAGTTCCACCCCAACTCCTATTCCTGAGGTAGGAGGGTCTTCTCAACTTGGTTCGGAGTTAGCCTACAAAGTCACTTACAACCAAATCCGGGTGATTCGGTCTATTACCTGCTGGTTTTCAAAAGATATTGGCCTACTTCCCATTGCTCATAGTCTCCCCCATCACCCTAGAAAGAAAGAGACAACTTGTACTGGTGTATTGTTTATGACAGTGGAAGATTTGGTCTTTTGCTACTCTTGAGGAATTAACAAAGTATTCATAAGAAACAATTTAGCAAGAGGAGCTTGTAGGTTTTAGCCCTGTACAGAAATGATCTGCAAATGAATTCTTAAAACAAAGAAATATACAATAACGAGAACATAAAACAAATACACAGATTTTTTCCCCTGGATCCCAAAACCGAGACTACCGGATTGATTTTCTATTATATTATTTTCAAGATATATATATATATATATATGTATATATATAAGAGATCTTAGTTATTGGTCCATGCCTGTAATGTCCATTGCTTCTCTACACTAATAAAACTTCTCAGTGCTCACAGACTTTGTCAATGCATCTGCAACATTCTTCAAAGTGTCCACCTTTACCAACAATACCTTTTTGTCCTCAACCATATCCATTGCAAAGTTATACTGAACATTAATGTGCTTTGTATTCGAATGATAAGCATGGTTCTTTTCCAAGAAAAATGCACTTTGGCTATCGCAATATATTAATATAACTCATTGTACCAACCCCATTCTTGAACACAATCTCTGCAACCAAACTGATTCCTTGCTTGCATGGGTGGTTGTCATGTATTCAACCTATGTAGTTGAAAGTACCACTACATACTTCATATTAATCATTCAACTAATTTCTCCCCCAAATAGGTTAAACACATACCCACTTGTAGATCTTCTCTGATCCAGATCTACAACCCAGTGTGCATCAACAAAGCCACAAATGTCCAAAACTCTGTCCAATCCTAGACTTCCTTGGCAGCACAAACCATAATCACTAGTGCCACTCAAATACCTAAAAACCTAATTCATTGTTGTCTAATTATCCTTTCCTAGTTTTTACATAAACCTGCTCAATACTCCCACTGCATGTGAAATGTATGGTCTAGTACATACCATTGCATACATCAAACTACCAACTGCACTCACATATGGAACACATGACATGTCCTCTTTATCTTCTTGTGTCTTGGGGCATTGTTAAAAATATAAATTTACACCTACAAGAATAAGAACCTTCACCAGTTTACTATCCTACGTATGAAACCTATGCAATATTGTCTCGATATACTTCCTCTGGTTTAACCAAAGCTTCCTCTTTTCTCGATATCGTTTAATTTCTGTTTCCAACATATAGTTTGTTGCACCAAGATCCTTCATGTCAAATTTGGAATCCAATTGAGTCTTCAAATCCTGGATGATTTCTTTGTCATTTCCAATCAACAACATATCATCCACATACAAGAGAAAATAAATAACACGGTCACCAATTAATTTAAAATACACACATTGTTCCGCTTTTCTCCTGGTGAAGCCAAGTCCCTGTATATATGTATCAATTTTTTGATACCACATCATTGGTGACTATTTTACCCATACAAAGACTTTTTTTTAACCTACATACCGGTTTTGACTTACCCTTCACTGCAAATTCTTCAGTTTGCTTCATGTAGATATCTTCTTCCAAATCCCAGTGAAGAAAATTTGTCTTGACATCTATCTATTCTACTTTAAAATCAGACGTAACAACAACAAATAAAAGTAATATAATAGAAGCTAACTTGACAACAAGAGAAAATATATCACCCAAAACAATTCTCGACACCTGGGAATAACTTTTTGCTACCAATCGAGCTTTGTATTTCTCCACCTTGTCTTCTACATTCATATTCTTCTTAAACACCCATTTATTGCCAATGGGTTTTATTCCAGCCGACAACTCCACCAGATCCCAAGCCTCATTTATCCAAATATGCCATTTATTTAACCATGGCATCTTTCCAGAGTTTTCCATCCTCTCAATCCACCGCCTCCTTGACAGTTCTAGGATCATAATGAGTAATAGATAAAGAAAATTTGAAATAGAAACCAGATGGACTATACCTCTTTGGCTGCCTTCTATCGTGAACTGATCTTCTCAAAATTGGAGTCTGTGGCTCTTCCTCTTCTAATTTCTATTCCGTTGTAGAGTCTAATTCTTCCTCAAGTTAAAAATCTATCTTTCCAGGTTCCTATAGTAGGTATTCATGTTTAATAACATCATTAACCTCTCTAAACACCACACCTTAGCTGTACATAACCTTCCTCGTTTTTGGGTTCCAAATATTATAACCTTTTAAACCATCCTTATACCCAATAAATATTCACCTTTCATATTTACTATCTAACTTGGTTCTTTTCTCCTTTGGAACATGTACATATGCATCACAAACAAATACCTTTAGATGTGAGAGAGAGGGTTTCTTACCATTCCATACCTCATGTGGAGTCTTATCCTCCAATGCTAATGAAGGTGATGTATTAAACAAGTAACATGCAATATCCACTGTGTCTACCCATAATTCCTATCTTAATCCAACACCATTGAGCATGCTTCTTGAATTTTCCATCAACATCTTGTTCATTCTTTCTATAAATCCATTTTGCTGAGTTGTGTATGGATTAGTCTTCTGCTGTGCTATACCACACTTCTTACAAAACTCTTCAAATTCCTTCTTGCAGAACTCTCCACCATTATCTATCCTCAACACCTTGAACTTCTTCTCTGTTTGATTTTCCATTAGAGCCTTTAATTATTTAAACCTGTCAAATACTTCAGATTTATTCCTGAGGAAATATGTCTATGTATTCCTAGAGAAGTCATCTAGAAATGAGACATAGGATCTTGGCTCCAGTGGAAGAGACAATGCAATTTTTCTCCTCTATGTATGCAGTCATTAAAAAAGAGATGAAATTGGGGAAATAATATACTAAGGGGGAAATTTGATAGTATAGACCTGAGTCTGACTACCTAAAATGGGTCCTCTCCTCTGACTTTGTTGCATATAGGTTAAACCGGAGGTGTTCCAGATGGTAAGAACAAGGGGGGTCTGAAATATGTGCCTCTCTGTCCATGAGTGGTTCGAAATTGGAGGAGGGCTTGACTTCTTGGGCTTTGGGGGTCTTGGGGGACACTTTAATCATGTTTAACAAATATTGAAACAATTTGCATGTAGAGGGGACCGACAGATTACCTAATTTTCCTAGTGACAATTGAAAATGACGTTGGAGGGGAGTTCTGGACTAGCTTGGTAATCGAACGACGTTGCAAAACGAACGAACAACAAGAGGATTTTTCATCGGGAAAGCAAAAAAAATCAAAAATATGGAGCGGGAATGGTTTTATGGGCGAAGAGGGGCAATGGTTGCATGATGTCAGGTGATGTCACGATGGGGACACATGGTAGAGGAAGATTGGGCAATGATAGGTGACAGGTGGACGAGAGCGGGGGAGGGAAGAAATTACCATTTTACCTCTACTTTCATTGCTCACTTGAAAAACAATGTTGGCGGAATTGTGATGTGGCGGGTGGTCCCCACCTTCCTCCGACAGGTGAAAGAATGCGAGGTGAGATCTTGTGGTTACCCCCCGAAATTAATCTAGGTCGTTGGATCAGCGGGCTCGCTCATTTGACTATTCAACTCCGGGGGGTAGCACTGATCTATTGTCTGCGCAAGTTACCCCCCCGAAGTGTTTCCGAGGGCCGGTCAGGTGGGTATGGACTGCGATCCACCCTAAGATCTGCTTGACCTTTGACCAAAGAGACACACATTTTTTAATTTCCCCTTTTTACCCAACTGCGTTTACTTGGTGGAGTATTCCATGGATGGGGTATCTGATATTAGAACTCCTATTGTGGCACCAGGGCCTAAACTTTCCCTCTTGACCAATTTGAATTATTTTTGAAGCCAAAAGTATTGAATGCAACCTCATAACACCCCTACAAAAGTAACGAAGGGAAACAACACTCCTCATTCATTACATCTTTCCAAACCTGGTGCTTTATGACTTCCTCGAATGTGCATGATTCAACTTGAATAATAGTAATCATAGCAGCCAAATAACCTTGATACATGTTCGACTTCTTACTTTTACAAAATGTGCCTCTTGGATCAATATGTCTTTTAGCATATTCGAGAGTATCTTTGAGTCATAGTGGGCATTTCCTTGGAGTAGAAGGATCACCAAGAGGTGGATCAATAGGATCCATTGGACCTTCAACATCATGCATAGGCTCATCTGTCAGAGGTTCATCTTGTTTTTTAGCAGCATCATCATCGTATATCCTTGGGATAGGGAGATATTTGGCTTTCCCAAGGGCAATGTCTTCATCAAAGGTGACATCATGACTTACTTCCACATCTCTTTGAACAAGCACATAGATTCTATATGCCTTTGAATTTTCATTGTAGCTGTTAGCACAGTTCTATGCTAAGTCATGAGTCTATTTTTTTTTTTTTTTTTTAGGATATAATTAATAAATTACAATTTGTTTTTGAACGCTACTAAATTTTTCTATAGCGTCTGTTTTATCCCTTTTCAGACAGTCTGTTTAATTATGTTTTGTGTCTGTTTTTCTTTAACCGATGCTACCAGAAATTCCAGTAACTTCCCCTTTTTAAAAAATAAATAAAAAAGAACATTCGCTTTGTGTCAAGCCATGTGTTCCTGTTATAAAATAAGTTTCAAACCTTTTATCATGATTTAGGTCACGTGATAGGAAAGGTTTAAGGTCAGTAATGTTGAGTTGAGTCATGGTTATATGTGTAGCAGCTAGGTGTCAATCTGCAGTTTTAAAAACTTACCGTTGTCTGTCCTATCTGTTAACTTAGTCACCTCATCCACATGTCAAAGTACATGTTATGTGTTAAAATAGATCATGGATCCACAGTTTTAATATGATGACCGTTTGGTTGATCACGCATGGACACTGTCGGAAATTTAGGGCATAATAAAGATTCAATGGAGGTGACTGCCAGTTACAAATCCGCTCATCTCTAGCCACTTGTAGCATACCATCTGAATCTTCGTAGCCAACTGAAGATCATAATGACTATCAAAGGGTGTATGCTACGGTCTAAGATACTCACCATAATGAAAAATATCTTGCATGGGAAGGTGAACCAACGTATCTGTTTTAAACCACCAAAAAGAAAGGAAGACCATTAGTTTTGAGTTTAACTGTTGGTGAATGAGATATTCCAGTGAGCAACTTGAGAAGGGAGTCTTAGAGTTTAGACAAGATCTCGTAGAAGACAAAACAACACCTGTTAGGTGAGCTCCTCTAGCCTTGCCACCTATCAGATTTCAACAGACAAACTTCTTTATTACTAAAGATGACTAAGAAAGGTGGAAATCTAAAACGAATTGAACCCCAAGGAGTTGATCTAGTTGATGCTAGTACGAATGTGAGAAGGTTGCTTGTTCAAGCACGGTGGTATCCATTTTGTTCAAGATTGGTAAGCTCTCATTTAGGAGTAGCTCAGCAGTTTGCACACTCTTTTAATGGATAGGAAGCAACCATCTATGGTCTCAGATTGCAGGTATCAGCAAAGTCAATTGCCAAGGAATTCAACCTTCCATAGGAAGGAGAAAAGTGGTTTAAAGGCCAAGTCATCACTAGAGGATACCTCAATGGTTTCCTTAAATATGGACAAAGAGATCCCAACTGAGCTAAAGGAATTCCCAGCAGTTACCTCAAGAGTGAATGGGCTGAGGCTGTTAAGCTCATCAAAATTTACCTCACCTGTGAGAGGAGGTATACTGTAGTTTTTCTTTATCATATGAGATTTATGTTTCATACTACAGGTATGAAGACCCTCAACTTGCCATTATTTCTGCTAAAGAGCCTGACAAATATGTCATCTAAGATTCAAACACACACAACTGCTTCAGAATACAACCTATATCATCAAGATGTTATTAAAGTGTTAGTTGAGGAAGAACTCAAGAAAATAAATCAATCATTGGACCATTTTCTGTTTTACAGGGCAGGCCAACCTGCACCTACACCAAATGTTCTAGCTCAACCATCTTCAGCTTCACAACAACACCCTCAACCTGCTAAGAGAACAAAGAGAAAGGATAAGAAGGAGAACATCCATAAAAAGGCTAAAGGAAAAAAAGAAAAGACTCCTTCAATTAAGGTTGAGAAGAAGTTGGAGAAAGGAGAAGGATCATCAACCAATAAGCCTAGATCCATGAAGATGGCACCTCCCATTTCTCCTTTTCCTAATGTTTATACCAGAGCATGGAGAGGAAGGTATGCAACTGCAGAAAAATCCAAAGCAGAGGTGCTACTAGAAGTTTCGGAAGCAGACATTCAATAGAGAATTCAGAAGGAATATCAGCCCACTAAGTTTGATGAAGAAATCCTAAAAGATGTAGGGTATGAAATCAACAACAAAAGAAGGAAAGAGGATGCCAAACGTATTGCTGGTAGTAGAAAAAGACACCCCAGAGACAACAACAAGTTCAGACTCAAATCTAAGGCCCTGCATAATCCAAGTTTGTTGATAGAGGTCATAGATGTAGAAGGAAAATATGAAGGGTTACATGCTAATGAGTCTAAGAAGAAAGAAAAAAGCAAAGCCCCTTCAGATCAATAAACATAATCCTCAAAAATAAGAAAAATTCAAAAGGGTTCAAGGAGAAAAATACCATTGTCAAAGAAGCAGTCACCAGGACCACAAGATCAAAATCAGCTGTTGACAACAAATCAGACTTGGACAAGCTTGCAGAAGTTGTAGCCCATATGGAAGAAAGGTAAAAGGGTTTCCTAATAAAGCACCTTTTTGCTTACTAAGAACATTTTTAAACAACAGCTCAAGTTTCGAAGTGTATACTCCTGCACAGGTTTTTCAAGTGTTTTCTGTGCATTTTTGAGAAATAAACAGGGCGCTACCGAAAATTTCAGTAGCATTACAATTTTTGCGCAGTTACAGGTTTTTACCAAAATTTTCAGTAGCGCCTATTTTAAATGATTTTGACAACTGTTAGCAAAGTTTCTGAGCAATTTCAGGAAAGATAAGGACTCATAACGATATGGATATAACAAGTTATGGTTGATAGGTGGAAATGAGGTTGTTGAAGGTCATATTTAATGAAGACACATTGTTATTAAAGAACCAAAGTCACGAGAAGACAAATCTGCAGAAAAAGGGGCAGCATGTCAACATACTCAATAGTTCAGTCCAAATTGTCTTCTCTTCTCTCATCGACATTTGTCCTTTCAATTAGATTTCGATGGGATATAGATTTAATGTCCTATAACACCCAAGTAATGTTAGAAATAGTGGTTCCTTCTTTCTAGGAGAGATGGAGTTGGTGCCTCTCTCTCTCTCTATACCATTTGTAAATACCATTTCAGGGTTGGATGTTGGTCTACCTAAAGACTTAATATAATAAAGAAAACTCCTTTTTGCACTTCATGTTGGAGGATTTTGTGATTCAAGGACTATCTTATGTATGGTGTGTTCCTCTCATTGTTTATTTCTTCTGATTTATGAGTTGCATCAACTAGTAAGGTGTGAGTAAGAAACTGTTAGAGGATCTAATAGTAAATTATCTGTTGTTTAGTTTCCTGCAAATCATATATATGTTGTGTAGAACGTGTTAGTGAAGGTTTCATGAAAGATTTATGAAATACTTATGCATGTACTATACTTTCTGAATATTGTTTACTTTACATAAAACAAAGTTTGTGCAAAGAGCCACTACTGTAGCTGTGTGACTGATTTAGGATATGAATATTTCTTAGAGTAAGTACCAATTATCTATCTCCTTTCATTTGTTACAATATGCTCCCTATACTGCCAATTTACCCATACAATTTATACTTTCCACAACTTTTCAAATGCATGAAGGTCTTAAAGTATAAATATCATTTCAAACTCTTTGAGAAGCCATCCCATCACTCAAAACCTTTAAATTTGAAATGAAATATGATGTGTAACGCATAATCCTTTTGCAGTCAAGGAGTGACTCCTTGCGCTAAAAGTAGCCAACAAATATTCCTTTCTTATGAGAAGCTTCTAATTTATTCCTTTTCTCTTTAGGCAGGTGAAAATACACGTGATAGTCAAATATTCTAAAATGAGAAACATCAGGTTTCTTACCAGTGAAGACTTCCTCAGGGGTCTTGAAATCCAAGGCTTGATGCGGCCTCCTATTTTGAACATATATGACAGTGTTGGCAGCTTCTCCCCATAAGAAATTTGGTAGGCCTTGATTATGGAGCATGTCACAGGTGGCTTCCATGATTGTTCAATTCTGCTCACTAGTGTATGGGATAGTTGTATCCCTCTTAATACCAGCCTCTTTGCAAAAGTCATTGAATTCATTTGATTCATATTTGGTTCCATTGTCGGTCCTCAATATCTTGATCTTCTTCCTTGTTTGATTTTCCACCAATGCTTTGAAAGAATGGAACCATTTGAACACTTCATCCTTCATCTTCATGAAATAGATCCATGTTTTGCGAGAGTAGTCATCGACAAAGATTTCATAATACGAGTATCCTCCCAATGATGTTATGGGTAACATACCAGACAGGTCAGAATGGACCAAATGAAGAATATTGGTTGTGTTGCTCTCACTAGAAGGGAATGGTCCCTTTGTATGTTTCCCAACCTCACAACCCTCACAAACACCTTCATGGTTCATATTAAACTCGGGCATACCTATGACCATCTTCCTTACCCCAGGTAAGGATTTGTAATGTAGGTGGGAAAATCTCTAGTGCCATAATTCACATTGTAGAGAAGTATCACTCGCAAAAGCTCCTAAAGGATTTCCTCTCACTTGATAGAGACCATCAACCCTAAATCCAAGAGTAAATTCATCTTTAGGGTTTCTTTGCCAAATACACACCTTTCCATCCATGAATTCTACCTTGAAGCCTTTGTCTTCCATCACAGAGATAAACACTAGGTTCTTCTTCAAATCAGGCACATACAACACTTATTCTAAATGTATGCTTTGACCTTGATTCAAGTGAAGAGTGACAATACCTATCCCTTTAACGGGGTAGGTGGCGTTATCTCCAAGTATGATCTTTAGATTAGTCTTATTTTCAACAAAATTTGAGAGGGCCTCTTTGTATCCTGTGAAGTGCCTTGAGGCTCCACTATTAATCAACCAATGATCCAACGTATCCGGAGGAGAGGAATTAGATAGAGAGAAAATAAGATAAAGCTCATATTGTTTTCTACAACATTACTTTCATCATACCTATAATTTCTTGTCTTCTTGGGAGGTAGACCATTTCTATTTCGAGCAGTGGGAGCATTCCTCTTTCCTTTATTGTTGAACCTGTTGTTCTTTTGATTTCCATTGCCTTTGAAATTTTTGTGGTTGTTTTCATCATCCCTTGAGTATTATTATTGTGAAGACACTCTCTAGCATAGTGGCCGAACATATTGCAATTGTAGCGCCTTCCTTGAATCCCTTCTTGAATCCTTGATCCTGTCTCCTTGGACCAAAAATATTATTCCTTTTTGCACGAGCGGAGAAGGTTGTAGGTCCATTTCCATTGGAGGGCTTATCTCTCTCCATCATCCTAGTCTCCTCTTTAGTGTATCTAGCCAATAATTCATCGAAACCAATGATCTTTTGATTATCGAGAATGGTGGTGATGAATACATCCCATGGTCTTAGAAGACCTCCAAGAGCAATGAGAGTGCTCCATGTTAGAAATAAATTTTCTAATAGATAGAAAGTCATTTTTTATTTGGGTTATTCTCATGAAGTAGGATTGGATAGACTCCCCTTTATTCATTTCAATATCCTTAAACATGTTTTTGAGAAAGAGGATTTGATTTGCATTGTTCAATTTGAACATCCCAACCAACTTATCATATATTTCCTTAGAGGTTCCCAAATGAGAAATATAGAAAACCAAATGATTTTGAATGGAGTCAATCATAATTTTCTTTTCTTTGACCTCACCTTTTCTATACTTTGTCTTAGCAGCAGTTGGTGCATTTGAACGAGGCTGCACAACTTTTCCCTGCACATTGTCCAATGCTTCATGCTCCTCCAAATTCAGATCCAAATTCATCTTCCATGCATGATAGTCAGATTTGTAATTGAGCTTACCCTCAGACTTGAAGTAAGATGTAGAAGCCATTGAGACTTGTCCTTGACAAACAGATCTCTCTCAACAATTTATTTTCTCTCTCTTTCTTGGGCTTTGTCTTCACCTGGGATTTGATACCATGTTAATTTTAGTTAACAATGGTATGTTATATGCTTAGAAAAATTAATTCAATGTCCTTTTAGTAGCCCAATGACAATTTCAAAATTAGTTTCCAATGTCAATAACATTAACCACAAATCACATTGACACTAAGTATAGATAGAACATGAACAATAAAATGCAGAAGACTAGCCAAGACAAGAAAACACCAGTTTTGGCAAATGCTAGGGAAAATCCCCAATATGGGGAAAACCATTTGATCAATTCTTCTTATTATTATATCTATTTTTCAACCACCAGAGAGAGAGAATAAAATAAAGTCAAAATTGACTTTCCAAATGATGATCAAAGAAACCCTATCAAATCTGAAATTTTCCTGCAGCAGTTAACAACCCTAACTAGAAAGTCAACGCTAGTCAAGGCAACAATAGACTGTCAACAATGCAGCTTGGTCATACCTAGTCAAACTCGACCTTCTTAGGTGGTCAAAGTCAACACAAAACAATCATTAAAACAACATTCAAATTTGGTCAAATTATGTACTTCAGTCCCGCAGTTAAGCCTATAGTCAGCCCAGTCAATGTGCCTAGAAAACCTTAGTGCCTGTGCCAATTGAGGTAGCCTTCCAAAATCTAAATATTGGAATAAAAAAAACATTCAAATCAGGTCAAAATGGCCCTGGTCAACACTAGTCAAACCCTGCAACAAATCCTGAAATTTGGCCCTGTAATTTGTCCTGAAGTTCGTCCTTCTTTGCTGCCACACGTGTGAGGAAAAGAGATGCCCAATAATTTGTACGAACCAATCATGTGAGGAGAGAAAAGAATATGTTGAGTTGATGAAGTGCCAAATGAGGGTGAAGGTCTCTCTTATTTATGCAAGTCGTTGAGGGTCAACAAACATGTTTGTTGGGCTTCATGAGCCTACATGATGATGTGGTCGACCTTAAAAATTTTCACATTTCTGGGCTAGACCTCAAAAACATATTTTTCCTTATCCAAATTTGATGATCTTTAGGTCGTTTTTTGTCCTCTCAAAAAGATGAATTTAATGCAATAATCATCTCCAAAAAATGAGCTGTCCAAAGTGGAATTTGGCTCTAGTTGCCAATTTTAACAAGGACTTGCCTATGTAACAAAGGAAGTAGCAATGGCAGAAGGACTTGCTTATGTGACAAAGGGAAAAACAATGGAAGGACGATTTTATCCCATGATATAGTGAGAAACCTAGATTAAAACAGGAAGACCTGATTCAGTGTCAGAGAGAGTTGGCCTTGGAGTTTGAGATGAAGGATCTTGGCCTGTTGCACTATTTTTCTTGGGATTAGAGGTGTAGCAGAGAACTGATAAGATCTTCCTCGAACAATGGAAGTATATCGTTCATATTTTGAGGAGATTTGATATGATGGATTGCGAGTCCATGGTTGCACTTATGATGACCAATCTGAAGAAGTTAAGTGATTATGCTTTAGATTAAAATTTGGTGGATCCCACGATGTAAAAGTTGTCGATTGGATCCTTGTTGTGTTGATTTTTCATAGGTCTTCTAAACGGATAATTACTTCTAATGATTTAATCCTTTTCATATTCTCATTCATCATTAAGAAATTATATAGAAGACATCAAACAATAGAAACATTTATGAAAGTAGGATCATAGAGAGATAGCCAAACAAGAAACACAAATATTTACCCTAGGAAAACCCACATGGGGGAAAAACCCAACAACCTTTTTCTTAGAGAAACCATTCAATTCAACAAGAGATAGAATCTAAAATTATAGCCAAAAATAAAGTCAAAATGACCTTAAATATACCCAGGTCAAACCTAGTCAACCAAAGACAAACTCAACCTCCAGAAATCTCGGCCTCCAGAAATCTCGGCCTTTTGCCTTAGAAATATGTCTACTACTGCCTTAGGTAATTTTCTATTTGTATAGAGATATTTTGCCTAGAAACTCAACTTGTTCTTTCACTTTGATGTACCTTGATCATCTTCTCCTTTGCTTAAACATAAGTGACCTGAATTACCTCTCAAGTGATGAGGTCAAATGGGTATATATAGTGATTGAATGAACCCTAATAGGCATGTCTATGGTGGCAGGCCGAATCGATCTTTAGGAGGCCCGACATGATATTTTGGAGCCAAATATTCAAATTTAGAAATTCGAAATTCCCTCTCTTTTGAGGTTGACATGAAGAACATGTATAACTTATATTTGAGGGATACAACACTTAATTATGAAGATCAACCATAGCTACAAAATTCAAAATGACGTATATGGTTAACACCACGAATAATATTTTGGTTGCAGTGAACACGCTGAGCCAATATATAATTTACCCGAGGCAAATACATTGTGTTACAACAAAGCATGTGTTGAAGTACCTATGTGGTACAGTTGGATATGGTTTGAGATATGTCTCAGGTGGTGAAGTGAGGTTGTCGAGATATACTGATTCAAATTGGGCTAGGAGTTCAAAGGACAGAAAGAGCACCTTGGGGTGCTGCTTCAGTTTGGGATTAGCTATGATATCCTAGTTTAGTAGGAAGTTGACTTCTGTCAGTACAATAGAGGTAGAGTATATTGTAGCCAGTGTCGTAATTCGTGAAGCAGTGTGGCTTCAATGTTAGTTTTTGTAGCATTAGAGGTGTTTTAGTCTTGAAAATTTGTGGAGAGGCTAAAACACACGAGTTCTCCATAACCCATAAATTGTTTATGGAAATTCCACCTAGAAGTGTCTCAATTAGATTATTAGCCTATTTTTTTAATATTTCCTAAATCTAAACTTAGGAAACTTGGTTAATTAATCAATATTAATTGAGATAAGGTGTGAATGATCTAGAAACTCACACATATCGTCTCTGATATGATCTTGGCCCTTGATTAAGTTTTAATCTTGGTCGTTGGAGGTCCAACAAAAGATTATAAGAAGAAGTCAAATGGTAGATGGAGGACACACTTATGAAACACATAGATCGATTTCCATGGGTAGTTCAATTTTCTAGAGGCAACAGTCGAAAGATTTCGAGCCAGAGAAGGAAGCAAAGATAGAGAGGGGCAGGGGTAGTGAGGTTGTAGGAAGATTTTCCAGATCCGACGAGTACATTGCAAAGAGGCAGAGATAGCCATAGAGAGGTTGTGCAAAATCCTCTACGAGGTAATTTGATTTTGTTGGGGAGAAATAGAGGTTCAGTTCTCGAGGAGGGAAACACGTACTAGAGGCTAAGAGAGACATTTTCCTAGTTAGTAGAAGGCTGTACGACTTGAGTGCTAAAAGTGAAAATAGGTTTGGTCTTAATAAATGAATATGTAATTATGAATTTATGTAATAAAGAATACAAATATAATAAAATGTATTTTGTAATGCTTGCTTCATGGTTTCATGAGCAAGGATTTTTTATTATAGGTCAAAGACTTCTTCTTGATGTCTTTAGGAGTTTTTCGTCTAGTCATAAATATAATTTAGAGTCATGTATATGAAGTGATGTTACACTTGTAAAGGGACAAATTATTGATGTAAAAGCATACTCCTAGCCCTTGTCACTATGCTCCATCAAGTCGGCTACAATATATGATGATAAGCCTCCTTGATCATGTCGACCTACACACAGATAGATATGTCGGCCTAAAAGGAGGGAGACAATCCCTATATATAGAAGAACTATGGCTCCATTTGAAGCAAGTATCTCAGACAAGTTTGTGATAGGAGAGAAAATTTTGGGTCTGCGATTGGAGCGAAGAAAGAGGTTAGTCAATGAAGGAAGAAATACATACACATATACTTCTGTTTATGGTACATCATACCTTGCATAACCAAGAAGGCCAAGACCTATTACAACGAAGGAGAAGTCTTCTATCTAATGCGTAATATAGTGTTGAAAGAGAAGAAGATATATCAAATAAGGGTTCTATTGTTAGATCAAGAAAAGAGGTATACTATCTCTGTTTTGTACAACTATATCTAGCATATCTTTGAAAAAGGGCTGAATTTGTCTACAATACAAAGGAAGGATCACTACAGCGTGAAAGAGATCTCAGATTTAGGCATGAAGGGTGTAATAAGAAGACCAAGGAGGAGTTACTAGGAGGTCGAGGCTAGGTCGAAGGAAGACAAAGGAGAAACACATTTTTTGGGATTGCTAGACTAGGGACCGCACTTCCATAGTGCAAGTGCAGTGCAATGTAGAAAATAAGGTCATCATAAGGAGCCGAGAAGAATAGTGGCAAGGGTCTTGGAGGTATACTGGTGTCTAGGGTCTGGGTCATGGTCATGTTATTCGTCAATTGAAGATATATAAGAAGAATTACTTACGAGTTTTCCTCTCCAAGAGGGAGAGGTTTTGGCCCTGAATTGCTAGCCTTAATATTTTTCTCTTGTGCATTTGTTAATTGACTTGATGAAGAACGTAATAATCTAACGAAGATAAGATCTAAGTGAAAGAAGCATAACAAGTATAGCACAAGTAGTTATCAAGTAAGAGAATTGAATTAAACACTACCCTATCAAATTCTCAACATGGTTTCAGAGCTAAGGTGCTAAGAAAGGGCTATTTGGAAAGAAGACACACAAGGATCAATTAAAAAAAAGGATCTACTTTGTAAAAGTATAGATCTAAGAATATCTTCATTCATTCAAGAAGGATCAATTTGCAAAAATTGGAGAAGTCCTCAAGCCATCTCAATAAGACAACATATATTACTTAAATAACTTATACATGAAGGTCCTTTTGAGAGGTGATCTTTATCTTCAAGGAATATAAAGCTATCTCGTGATTGAAGCCAATTCAACACTATTGAAGTCATCATCAATCCATTCTTGATTATCATAATCATCAAGGATCTAAGGTGATCTACCGCTTTACACCACTCTTAAATAAGTCTATTTAAGAGGGATCTCATGATGCTATCTACATCATCATCAACAAGGAAGTTGATGGAAGAAGAAAAAAATCTACTCAAGTATCTTTATGAATCTATCAAAATGTCGTTTTGCAAAGAAAGCAAAAAAATGGTTAGGGTTTCAAACATTATTGCATGGAAGAAAAGGAAAATGAAGTCATGCCAAATACATGAAGGGAGACATAAGAGCCGAGAGGATTCTTAGAGAATCCACAAAGGACTCTCTCATCCCCTATGTATCAAAACTAGAATCTTCAAAAGAAATATATGACAAAATTGGTGGAGCTATTTTCGGTGAGTACTACAGGAGAAGTAATATATTTGAGATAAGAACTATACAAGTTGAAAATGTCAAGAGAAGGAATAACTTCATACTATATGAAGTACAAGATCAACTGCAAAAGTTGAGAGAAGTAATGTCTGATAGAGAAAGGACTACAATAATGCTGAATGCTCTACCAGGGGGATTGGGAAACTTCACTTCAATTATCTATGGGAAGAAAGAAGCAACACCATTCCAGGATCTATGGTCTCTATGTAAGATAAAATAGATGAGGTTAAAATCCAAAGTTGATGTAGGATCAAATGAAGAGAATCAAGCCTATGTTTCCATGTCAAAGGGAATATTTGATAAGTTTGATCCTTAGAAGAAAAGGAGAAACATGGATAAGTGATGATGCTATGTGTTGAGAATTAGGTAGGGCTAGGTTTAATTCAAATTCTCTACTTGGTAATTACTTGTGAGCTTACTTATTTTACTTATGTCTTTCATCAAGTCAATTACGAAAACACAAGAGACACAAATTTAGACTCTTTGAGCCAGGGCCAAAACCTCTTTTGGAGAGGAAAACCCACAAGAAATTCTTCTTATAGACTTTCAGTTCACAAGTACCATGACCATGACACAGACCCTTGACCCTAGTATGCCTCCAAGACCTTGTCACTGCTACTTCCTTGACTCCTTAATCTAATCCTTCTTTTTGGCACTATTCTGCACCAGGGCTAGAGAACTCGGTCTCTTAGAGAAACTTGATCAACTTCACAATCCTTGATAATCCATCTCTTCTTCTTCGAATTCTCTCCAATGCTTCTAGACTTGCTGCACTTATAAACTGTGCTATGTCACTTCCTTAACATCCAAAACAAAGATATAACCCAAGAAAATTATTCGAGGCTATATCCTTTTCTTCACTGTGAGATAGTGACCCGAAAGAGTGTCTTTATTTCTTCGCCGTGGTGTATATCTTACTTCACAATCTGTGCAATTATCTGCGCACTTCTTTGTAGTTCTGAACTTGCATCATTTTAAAGATTTATCCTTGATTTCTTTGATGTTCCACCTCCTAATTCCGCACTTTATCTTTGTCACGACCTTTGCATTATATCACAAAACTATTCCTCAAGCCACCGCAGACTGTCAATGTGATTAGGTCCAATAATCTTAGAGGAGTTCGAGCTCTGTTCTATCTCTGTTATGCGCAACATAGTTGGGTATATATATTTGTCGAAACCTATAATTAAGTCGTCCTATGAATAGACATGTCATTTTTGCACTGTTTGTAAGCTGATTTTTCTTGTTGTTTATAGGCCGACTTGGAGAGGTATTGCAACTGAGTATAACACTGATTTGATCAGGGATGTTAGCACCATTCTTGAGCCATGTTTACAAGTTGGTTTGAAAAGTTCTTGAGGCATAAATCACTGAATTTACATGTGTGACACTTCATATACATGACTCTAATTAGTACATCTATGACAAGATCACAAATCCCTAAAAGACATTAAGAAGAAGTCTTTGACTTATAATAAAATTACTTGCTCATGAAACCCATGTAACAAGCTTAACAAAAATACATTTTATTATCTTTGTCTTATTCATTACATAAATATATAATTACATAGTCCATATGAAGACCGAACCTAGTTATAGTCTTTGTCTTATTCATTACATAAATATATAATTACATAGTCCATATGAAGACCGAACCTAGTTATAGTTTCCAACACTCCCTCTTAACTAGGGAGGTATTCATAATGGTACATGGTTACTTTCAATCTGAAGAATCTCATAAGAAGAATCAGATTGGTAATCACATATGTATAGCATCATATCAACCAACATTTTCCTAGTGCAAGGCCTTTACTAACAACCCCATCTCTCAACGGGACAATGAGCTACAATGTTGGCGAGACACATGACTTATAGAAACCATCGTCATTGTCTCTCCAAGGTACATACTCTACCCAAGTGTTCCCAAAGTATGACCTTCTTGGTCTATTCTTCTCTTGGGTAGATAGCCCTCAAAGAATATCGGTCCATGACTACTATTATATTGAATGCCCTATCTCATTCTCAAAGAGTATCAGATGCCAGATGATTACCCAATCCTCCATTCTATCTTCCCAGTTGAAGACCATAATAATATGTCTATCTCTCCCTCTCAACCAGGGAGGACCTATTCCACAAGGGAATGTAGTCATTCCTGTACAAGGAATGTATCTAAGCTCATTCTTAGGAATTACCCCGTTTCTTCCAAGTAATAAACTTACCACCAGGCTCCCTCTTAACTAGGGACCTATAGCAGCAATGGTGAGAGACCCAACTGCTCATGAAGAATTACTCCCCTCGATGTCAAGGATTTCGATCTTGAGGAATCTCCAACTTTAGCTTCATAGGGCACAAATCATCCATCACTTTCATCCATGAGTCATGTCATCTACCAGAAAGTGATTCATCAGTATTTCTCATCTGATCCACCTTTAAGCCATGCTTATTTCCTTCGAATCATCTCCCAAGGATCTTACATCCTTCCACATGGTTGGCAGCCCTGCATGAACTTATTCAGATAAACATATACATAATAACTTTTAAATCAAAAGTTACCTCAATGATGATCTTTCACCATGACATATTCCTGTAGGTATCGACATCCTTTATTCATATTGATGCATCTCCGAAAGATATGTATTTTCAAGGGTCTTCTTCTTTACCAGAATTCTATCAGAGTCTACATAGCTTCCTAGGAGATCTCCTAGTCACATCTTCTTGGCTTATGAATGATAACCACCTCTTGACATGGTTGCACTTCATGATCTCTTCCTTTATTTCTCCACATAGTTTCATTTATTCCCTGGAACTTCTAGCATACAATTCCTTGTTTGTATACAACCACCTCATATTCCATATGGGGATATATTTGATTTCATCTATTAATGACAACATGTGTACTAGAAGAGATCCTCCTTTCTTTGATCATACTTCTGAAGATAGAAGTCCATCACCTGCAACCATATGACATGACTTCATAGCATACAATGTTAGCATATATGTACCTTGTCTTATCCATTTGAGTCATACTGCAACAATTTCCTTAGAATGAAGAACTTCATTCCCTTGACCTGCTTCATCAATATGTCATCATATCCTAATCCCAAAATTCTACAAGATATAATTCTCGATGAAACCTTTTTGCTTTCTTTCTAACCAGTGAATCTAATGATGACTCCACTAGAATGTGCCAACACCTGCTTCATAGATGACCCTTGATCCATATGACTATATTCCATCAATGTTTTTATCGGTGAGATTCCCAGGAGCCACTTCTTCTAAGACAAGTGCTCCTTCTATGCTTCTATCATGGTGCTATTAATATACCATGCTTCCTATCATTCTATTTTACAACTAACAGAAATCACTTAAAGAGAAATATGTTCTCAATCATAATAGAGAAATTTCACTTCTTTCTTAGATTACTTTGCATCAGGTTCTTCCCTTTCATCTATGACATGGGCTTCTTCCTTTTTCCATTTTTTCCTTTCCAGGTTTAGGACAATCCCTTTTATAATGCCCAAGTTCATTATGTCCAAAGCATCGTAATTTTTCCATATTTATTCTTTTATTTTGAGGACCAAATTTACCGAATCTTCCTTTCTTCCTGGACATGGCTACAAATTCATGATTCCTTTCACTTGATCCTGTATCAGCTTTGGCTTTCAATCACGTTTCCTTTATTTTACATAGAGACCATAGATCCTAGAATGGTGTTGCTTCTTTCTTCCCGTATAAGCTTGAAGTGATGTTTTCCCATTCTTTCGGTAGAGCATTCAACACCAATGTAGTCATCTAACTATCAGACATTACTTCTCCCAATTCCTGCAGCCGGTCCATAGAAAATTTTAGGGGCGAATTTTCGCCCATGGGCGAAATTAAAGCGTTTTAAATTTTTATTGGGCGAATTTTTTGTATCATAGTATATTATTTCATTATTTCAAATAGCCCAAAATTTATTTTATAAAAAAATTACATCTAGAGGTTAGCTCACCTTATTTTAAGGGACATGGTAAAAAAAAGTAAATTTATATTTCAAATCGCTCCAAATTTATTTTATAAAAAAATTAGGTCTAGAGGTTAGCCCACCTTATTTTAAGGGAGAGGGGGAATTAAAACAACATATATACATCTTAAATCTAAATATACTGGATCAAATCTCCTTTCACTCTAAAGAGGTTTGCATCTTAAGAGATTTGATCCCTCTCGGCAAAATAAAAAAAATAAAAAAATAACATTAAAATAAAAATAATTTCATGGTATTTACTCATGGTATTGACACATGTATTTACCCATGGTATTCATGTGGAACATAACATATTTAAAGGGTAAAATCAAACCAACCTAGATCCATATTAACTTAGGAGTCTACCAAGCCGAGAGAGATATCAAATAGCTTGTGACACAAACCTATTTTCACGGAGTGAAAAAAAAAAAATTGAACCCTTTTGAGGTTTGGTGGATCCAAAGTTAAAATGGATTTACACTAGTCACATTTTGTAAGCCTAGATGATGCTTCAGAAGTGGGTATGTTTTTTATGTTATACATTCCTAGATGAGGTTTTAGAAGTGGATATGTTTTTTTATGTTATACATTTTATTTTAAAATATTTTTAGGAGGGGTAAATAATTTATTTCCCCATCGAGCTAGATATTTAAAGATAATAGGGCAACTGACATTATGGATTGTGTGAATTTGAAGATGATGTTAATATAAATAGTTGATTTCTTTATCTAGGTGAGTTATAACTTAGTGAGAAAATTTTAGTATTTTTCTGTATCAATGCTTCAAATTAAAAATCACTTGGATTATTTTTCCAACACTATAATGTGTGGCAAATTCTGATATCTCGAGGGTACACATTTTTTTAACAAAATCTTCTTGTAATTTTCTCAGAATATTCGATTTCATGAAATATTTTCCTCATCAGTAGCAGACTCTTCTCTGGGAAAGGATTCATCTTAACTTCAGTAAGTTCAAGTGACCTTTACTTTCATTTTAATACCTCTATTGGCAATATCTAATATCAACACGTTGAACATCATTTTAGCAAAATATTATTGAAATTTAAACTAAAATGTTATATTTTTAAAAAAATAAATCTAATAAAAATTGAAACTTTGGAAATTTATTTTTAGTAATGGCATGTTGTTTCCCACCCTAATATCTTCAAAGTTTAACTGCATTGGCTTCAATATTTGCAGGTATATATTGTGTGTTTTTTTTTTACTTTTAACTTAGATGAAACTCGTAAAAGGAAATGCTAAAAGTGATATTAAGGGTTGTTTAAAATGAGAACTATCATAAAAAAAATTCTATTATGGGTAGGAGGATCCGTCTTCACAATTTACAACCTTCACAATTTTGGAATAAGTCTAGGTGGTGTTATTAACTTTTTTTTTTACTTTATTCTTAGTTTCCCCTTGAAGCCACATATTTTAAACCTTCACAATTTCGGAATAAGTCTAGGTAGTGTTATTAACTTTTTTTTAACACAATTTCGGAATAAGTCTAGGTGGTGTTATTAACTTTTTTTTTACTTTATTCTTAGCTTCGTTTAATTAAGTAAGAAAACATTTTCTTGAGAAGTAAGTAAATGATCTCTAATTATTTTATATTTTTATTTTTTTTTAATGAAAATTATGAAAACATTTCCTTAGAAAGTAAGGAAATGATGATTCTACATACGTTTTTTATTTATTTATGAAAATTATGAAATACAATTCTAGCTATTTTTCATTTCTTGAAACGTATCTTTAAATACATATAAAACTAGATTCTGCAATTCCAAAAAAATTACTCAAAAACTAAAAAGTGATTTTATCATAAATAATAAAAAAACAAAATACAAAAATTATGGGTTCAAAATTAGCACACGGGTTACTTTTAATTCAAATAAAATATAACCTCAATCCCACACAGAAAGTTATCTGAAAAAATTCAAAAATAAAATAAAATATTTTAACCAATTCCGCTAAAATTTGTAAGGAAACTATATAATACTTTTAACACATAACCTTAATCTTATAAAAAAAACAAAATAATACAATCACAAAAGAACTTTAAAAAAAACTAACCCTATTTGAGGTTTTCGCCACTTCTACCTAATTTGATAACCAACATGGGAGGGAATGCCACATTGTCTTTCCAAGAAAAAAACATCCAATACCATCGTAAAGTCTATTACTAATAATTTTAGAGGTTATTACATTAACATGCATGAATTTTTAAGGAATAATCTTCCAAATCCAACGATAGCCTTATCATTCATACTGACACATTCTTAAATTTAAAATAATTACTCGACAAACATTTCAAGATTGCATACAAAACTTCCCAATTACTGCAGGATCAAACGTAGGCATAAACTCAGTAACGAAGTTGTCTAGTTACACAAGAGATCTAAGTTATTACAAAGTCAAACGTAGGCATAAATTCAATAATGAAGTTGTCCAGTTACACAAGAGATCTATGATAATACATAATCTCTAAATAGCCGCATACTAAAGATTCATTGAATAAGGAAAAAATGAGATAGCTTTAATTACCTGAGTCTTCACCACCTTCCTTGCATCTGAATATCTGCAGTACGAAGAGTGAGTTATCCATCACCTCCCTTTCTTTTTAGCGCTGGTGGCCTTAGGTTCCCATCTGGGCGCAGAGGGAACAATTCGAGCAATTCTCCCCTCTTTTCATATTCTGTTGAAATTGCTAGTCCCTGCTCATTAAATAAAATGTAACTTAAATTATAATTTGAACAACGTATTTGAGAACTTTGAAAAATAGAATATGAACAACGTATTTGAAAATTTTGAAAATTGGTTGCTGAATGGGGAAAATTCATGTGCATATATGTTTGAAATTAATAATAAAAGCAAAGGAATTTGGATGTAAATGTAATATATGATAGCTGAAGAGGAAAAGTATGTAACAAAAGAAAATATTTGATTTAAATTTTAACACTGAAGGCTCATTGCATTTCTTAAATAGGTTGGAAATCTAATAAAGAAGAACTAGCCTAGCCAATTATTTGATTTGGCTTTTCATTTTAATTGTAGTTTTCTCAATATTTTGGTAATCCGATAGATATGAACAAAGTTAATTGTAAACTGTTTAACTTTGTGCATATCCATCAAAATTTCGAGAACATTTCGAAACCTGAAATGAGTTATGCTGAAATCCCTTTGAAAACAACTTGGATCGCTTTTTTATGCATTTAAAAAAATATTTCCCTATTAATATCCAAATCATAGAAATTGAGAATCGATAATATACTTACTTGAGATAAAAATGTAGCTATATTCATCGAAGTCTCGCAAGTAATGTTGCATGTTGGGGTTGAACACAGATAATGCCACAAAATAAGAATTTGTTAGGAAAATAGTTAAAATGATTGAAAAACATAAACAAACAATGTAGCTTTTACCAAGGGTTGAAGGGGTGCAGGGTGGCCCCAAAGAGAGCTCTATGATTTCCTTCTCATATTGAGAAGACTCATGCATGGAATTTTTTTGTTCTTTCCGTCTCTTGCTGCATTGATTGTTTTGAAATCAATAAAAAAACACTCTTTTCTTCCACATCTCTGTAGGGTTTGAGTAAACTCACAATATCTATGATCTCATCTGGAGTGGGGTTAGTACAAACGCATTTTGCGCATAATTATTCTTGAAGCTTCTTATGCTTTTGGGTTGGATTCTTCTAGAAGTTTCTTATGCTTTTGGGTTGGTCTCCAGTGAGGCAAAAAATTTGCTTCATTTCTTCACTTTGAAATTCTAATATGTGGAGATCCAGTATTAAGAAAGCTTGACCAATTTTGCTGTGACGAACTTTGAGATTTGACATCTATGGGTGGAGGGAAGGAACGAGGTGCCATACTTCTTTATATTTCCTTACTGAAAGATAATAAAAACCCCAAATCAACCAAAATTAACTTGCTATTGACTTATATCATATAGTCAATATATATAAGAAGTTTCAATAGCTATATGAGCGGGAAGCGAACGATTTTAAATGATTTTTTTAGGGCAACATTAAGAATCTGAAATTGGACTCATGATAAATTCTTTAATTAATGAGGGTATGTGGTAAGAAAGTAGTGTATCAATGTACTTTCCTTTCAATTATTATTATTTTTTTCTAGTAACTTGTATAACCAATGAAATGTTTTAAGACATTTTTTTCCTTTTTTTTTAAATTGATAATTATTGTATTTAATTTAATTTTTTTTTTCTAGAATTTTGTATAACCTTGCAATGTTTTAAAACATTTTTTTCTTATTTTAAAATTGATATTAGGTTTTTTCATTTTAAAATTGATAATAGAGTAAATTATTTGATTGTAATTTTGATAATATAATTTAATAAGTACATTGAGTGAGATTCACAATATCCACTTATTTATAATTATAAAAAATAAAATAAAAGTGTAATTTATTTATATTTATATTTATAATTAATCCAAAAAAATTATTATCAATATACATCTATTTATATATGAGATAATGTAATAAGAATTTTTTATTTTTATTTATTTATTTTTTCTCAATCAAATATTAAATTATATATATATATATATATATATATATATATATATATATATATATATCATGTTATAACAATACAAGGTTCCTTTGTCATAACAATGACCTTCCTTCAAAGCTTTCCATCTTCAATAGCCATCATCTATCATGTATCATACACACACAGTTATATAAAATTTCATAAGTATGAGATTCCTTCTCATGGTGTTTGGCTCTTAGCGTAGTACCTAATATTTCTTACAAAATTACACTCATTTTCATATTTGAGACCATTCCACCTACAACCTAAATTTTTTAATGAACCAAATAAAAGTTATTATCTATGTCTATAATCTTTTCTTTCAATATTTACTACCATCCATGAGGTGTTCTCAGAATAATATTAGCAAACTAATAATTCAATCATTTTTAGTTGTTAATCATACTCAATTAAATGGAACTATGTTTCAATGTACATGTGTTACTTAGCATACCTACCATTACAAGATGAAATTAAATATTTATTCCAATAAACCGATGTGCCGATACTCATGATTACATCTACTCAATCCATCCTTGTCGCTTGATTTCAAAATCATACATTTCTATATCATGTATTCCACCATCATCAATTGGAAGGTCTAACCAATACCTCAACACATCATCTAGTCACCCCCCATATGTACCTCGAACATACTACAAGGAAATTCCTTTCTCTACTATATATTACCTTAGGAATCCTCTTCTTTATAGGTGCTCCTCACTATTTTCCAGAAGGTTATAGTCTACAATGGAAATATAAGCAGGGAGACAAGTGGAAATTTGTGTAGTACTATATCTGTTGGAAATATGATGCAGAGTGTTGTCCTTGATGGCAACCCACTAAATGAAGATGAAGACATGCGACTGTTGACATGTGTTGTCCTTGATGGCAATCCACCTGATGAAGTTATTCTTGACGTAATGGACGTGGTAAATGATGTTTGTTAGCAATATGATGATGAATGTTGTCCTTGAAAGGCAACCCTCTTGATGAAGATGATGGCAACTTACTTGATGAAGTTGTGCTTGATAGAATATGTTCTTGATGAAGGAAATCTGATGTATCTGCAGTGAGAACAGAAGGGAATGAAGAAAGGAATTCAGAATGTGCTCAAAGTATGATGAAAAGAGTATGTCTCTAGGCATACGCGGATATGTCTAATGGAAATAGCGTATGCACGCGGGAATAAACGTTCCAAGTCACAGAAGACAAGAAAAGTTACCAAAAGACACAAAACAGTGGGTAACTACCAAGTATTATTTACCATGGTATTGGAAAAGGGGCCCGTGGTATTGAAGGCTCGTGGTATTGGTTTGGCTCATGGTATTAAAAAGAGGGGCCCGTGGTATTGAAAAAGGATAAGCCTATATAAAGAGAAGAAATTCATTGTGCAATTTAGAGGTGTGTGTGAGAGCAAGATGTATGAGCTTGAATAAATACTTCTCTGTGAAGTATATCTGTATGGAAAGGGTAAAGGTTTGATGATAGATCTGAATCTATGATGCACCTATGAAGAAATTATGAAGCGGGATATCTAGATTTGAAATGTATTTGTATCTGCTAGATCTGTTTATGGAGTGATTAGATCTGTGATGAGGCGAACATCTGTCTGAAGTAAAAGGGTAAATCTGAACTGAATATCTGATCTGAAGAAGTATGCTGCTCTGTAATGATTGAAGATCTATACGCTACTTTGCCGCGGAGGAAGCGCGTATGTACGCGGCTTCGCTGAAGTGAAAGCGCGTATGCGCAATGAAATATACACTGAGGTATACGCTGGTTTGTGTGGACGGAAGCGCGTATATACGCGACATCGGTAAAGGGAAAGCGCGTATGCAAACTAGGGTTTGCTGAAGCAAGGGGTATGAAATATCTGATCTGTTCTGCTGTGTTTCTGCTATCTGATCTGTGTTGATATGTATCTGTTGGTGATGTATGTTTGTGCTTAAAAGTATGGAAAGGGTCCAGTATGAAAATATGATGAAATGTGGCCTGCAAATTGTGTTCTATTGAAGTTGGTTGGATCCAGTGTGAAAATTGATGAAACGTGGTCCAAGGTGGTGCTGAGGGTTGTAGCCTTCAGTCAAGGGGTCGTAGCTCCCTTCCAGGTGAGGCTGGTAAACGAGATCGGGGGGTCGTAGCTCCCTTCCAGGAGAGGCTGGTAAACGAGATCGGGGGGTCGCAGCTCCCTTCCAGGAGAGGCTGGTAAACGAGTCAGGGGGTTGGAGCTCCCTTCCAGGAGAGGCTGGTAAACGAGCGCAGGTGGGTGCCTGCGTGCTGGTCAAGTCTGCGCCAGCACATATGTTGTAAGATGTTTTCTCTATAATAAAATATTGAAGGCTGAGCAACTGCAGCGGTGGTTTTCTCCTGACTTGGGTTTCCACCTAAAAATCCTGGTGTTCATGTGTGATGCTTTGTGTGATGGTTTATTCTGTTCTTACTGCACATGTTTACTGTTTATAGAACATCTAATGAATGAATGATGAAATGATATAAGTGAAGAACTAATGGCATAATTAGATCTCTGTGTATACGCGAGTTTTATGAAGGATATCCGCGTGTATACGCTACTTGGCTTCAGCAAAGTAGCGTATGAGTTTTAAGGAATGAAAAAGTAAAAAGTTTTGAATATGCAGTAAATACTGATTCACCCCCCCCTCTCAGTATTTTTCCCAACAATTGGTATCAGAGGGTGGTCCTTCTGCAGAAGCTTGATCGCTTGAAGGAGATCCGTCGCAATGGGAAGGAAGCAAAAGAAGAAGGCTACTGAAAAGGAGATATCTCAGAAAACATGTGCAGCAGAAAATGAAGAAGATGAAACAGGTATTGATTGTTGTTCTTGTGATTCACTTTCCTGTACATGCAATGGTGAAGATAGTCAAAGTAAAGTTTTGGATCTAAAGGAAGCTATCAAGAAAATTGAAGAAAAACAAAGATCATTTAATAAAAGCGAAGCTATGTACAAAGAGATGATCTCTCAAATGGAAGAAAAAAATGGAAATACTGAATGGATAGACAGACAAGTACCAAAGGTTTCATGCTTATGCATCTGCTCGAATTAAAAGACTAGAAGTAGAAGTCAACGATCTAAATGCAGATCTCGAAGAATCAAACAAGAAGAATGCAAGACTTGAAGCTGCAATCATCTCTCTGCAGGCAGATCTAGAAGCATCAAGTAAGAAGAATGAGGAACCTCTACAACCATTTGAAAAGAAAGGCCTTGAAGCAGAAATCATCTCTCTCAAAGAAGATCTGGAAGAATCAAATAAGAAGAATGAAGAACTTGAAGCAGAAATCATTTCCCTCAAAGCAGGTCTCGATAACTCAAACAAGAAGAATGCTGGACTTGAAGCAGAAAACATATCTCTGAAAGAAGATCTCAAAGCATCAAAGAAGAAGAATGAAGAGCTGCAACAAACATGTGAAGAAAACGAAGATTGGTTGAAAGAAGAGATTCTAAATCTGAAGGATTAAGTAGAAGATGGAAGAAGGAAAGAAGAAAGCATGACAAAGCAATGCCAAGCCTTGGAGGTTGAGGTAAACATTCTCAAAGGTAAATTAGAAGAAAAGGTTAAACTTTTGAGGTTTCAAGATAGTACTAATATCTTGGACAATATTCTGAGTAATCAAAGGTCTCCTGCTATCAAACTTGGTCTTGGTTTGCATGAAACTGTTAAAGGAGAATCTAGGTCACAAGGAAGTGCTAAAAATTCAGAAGAAGTCAATGTAAAACCCGAAGTGTTGAAAGAGACAAAAGATCAACCAAAAATCATGAATTCTCAAAGGAATTCATTCAAGAAATTTGAATGTTTTAAATGTCATAATTATGGGCATGTTGCAGCAAATTGCAGAAGCATAACAATTCAGCCACAAACAAACAGATTCTATTCAGAAAGGTACTCTGGTAGCTTCAAGGGATATTGTTTCTCATGTAACAAGTATGGACATAAAGAAGCCTACTTGTAAAAGGAGAAGATTAGAAATCAATCATTATGATTCTTATGCTTTATTTTCTGTATTGGCTACGAGATGTTATTTTTGTAACAAGTATGGACATGTAGAAAAGGAATGCAAAGTTGGAATGTATATGAGAAATTGGATAACTTCAAAGACACAGTTGGAAAGCTCAAGCAAATTTGGAAAAAGAAGGAGGACCGATCAGAAACGTAGGGAATTCAGACCCTACTGCAGTCATCCGATTTTGGAAGCTTACTTCTCTGATTGACTGCAGGAATGATGTGGGATACATTATGAGATTTAGTAATGTATCGTCACAAGGGGAGAAATGCATGATGACTCTCATGGCTGATTTGATTATTCTGGTTATATGTATTTCTAACAGAACATCTGATATGAAGAAGATAGGTACAGGAAGGAGAAGTCCAGGGGGAGATAAAGGAATGTGAAAAATTTCTATGTTTCACTTTCCATACGCGGGTTATATTCACAAAAGTCGCGTATACACACGAGTTTCATTAGACACAGTCGCGTATGCATTGATGATGAGAGAATTTATCTGATAGCTGAAGATCTGGAGCAGAGGTCCATGGGGAGCATCAGTCTGACTGCTGATGATTGCACTGTTAGCATCATTATGGTTATATTCATGATAATGAAATGGTACATGGGTTCTTTTGTTGAAGATTATGGTTGAAGCCTGGTTGCTTTATGATGAAGAGCTTTCGTTGTTGAGATGAAAGTCTTATAATTCAGATATTAGGACAGATCATGCAGAGATTGTTGCTGATGACTTGCTTCAGATTGCACAAGCTAATGAAGAGCACGGGTTTAGGGGGAGCAGCAGGTTGAATACTAATGATTGCATTGTTGGCAATATGATTGCTTATTCTCTGGTTTTTGTGATACTCATGCTCAAATAAAGATGACTTGGTACATGGTTTATTATGATGAGTTTTTGAGCCCTGGTTGCTGATAAGTATCTTTTGTACTCCCACATGGATGAGTTGGATGTCATAAATCATGCAGAGTTTGTTGCTATGGTTGAGAGATCTTTTTCCTACATATGTTACTTCTTGAAGATCATGGTGATGTTGGACCACATGGATGATTGCTTGACACCTATGTGAAGATGTTGTTCTGATATGAGAATCTCTCTTGGGAAGATTGTACTTTCGATGCCGCAAAGAATCAAGGTCATATTATTGGTGTCGTATGCTTCAACCATTTGGATGACGCTTCGAAGAAACAACTACATCAGTTTTCTATCTATTCGTAGTCCAAGGAAACTATTCAAATATCTCGTAAAAGATGCCGAACATTGTCTCCGCTCACAAAGGACTGCCTTTGGTTAAAATATAGAAGATGGTATTGTATACGCGGGTTTCCTGAAACACAGTCGCGTATATACGCGAGTTCCTGCACAGAAAACCGCGTATGTCTGATTGCTGGCAATTTTTGGTTGGCTCAGCTTTCTTCAGCACAGCTGCAGTGCTGTTTGGTATCTCTGATACTGTTTGGTATCTCTGATGGTGTTCTTGTTCTCACAATTCTGTTTCTAATATTTTGATGAAGATGCCTTGATGATTTGTTGGTGAAAGTGTTCAGGATGCACAAACTAAGGGGGAGCCTTAGTCATATGACAAGGATGCTTTGATGCACAGATTCAGGGGGAGCATTAGCGTTGCTGAGTATAATGCATTGTTGGCACGATGATGGTTCTGAAATATGTTCTCTCTCTTGAGAACTTTCTGGTGTTGGTTATGAAAAGTCAATTTTGTATTTTGATGAAAAGGTCATGTTGAGACCCATGATGTAAAAATGTAATATTCAGTCATGTAAGGACTTGTAAAATTTGTAAACCCACTTGGTTGGGTAGCTGAGTCAAATTTTGTAAACCCACTTGGTTGGGTAGCTGAGTCAAATTTTGTAAACCCACTTGGTTGGGTACTTGAGTCTTATATGTAAATCCACTTGGTTGGATATTTGATGTAAGTATGAGTCTTTCGTGATAGGAAGTTCATAGAGTCATGTACTATTGAAAAATATTCATGATGAACTCGTGGGGAGGCTTTCTGCTTACCTTGAGCATCGTATCCTCACACACTTCTTCTACATGAGGAGAAAAGGGGGTAAGTGTGTTGGTTTTGATCCGCCCATTGCCCTTGATGTCAAAGGGGGAGAGTATGTTGGTTTTGATCCGCCCTTTGCCCTTGATGTCAAAGGGGGAGAGTGACATGGTGTTTGCATGAAGAATGGTGTCAAAATGGAGAGAGTGACATGGTTTCATTGTATTCTTAATGTATCTATCTGTTATGGTAACCAAACACCATCATGGTTGCCATCAAGTCCAAAGGGGGAGATTGTTGGAAATATGATGCAGAGTGTTGTCCTTGATGGCAACCCACTGAATGAAGATGAAGACATGCGACTGTTGACATGTGTTGTCCTTGATGGCAATCCACCTGATGAAGTTATTCTTGACGTAATGGACGTGGTAAATGATGTTTGTTAGCAATATGATGATGAATGTTGTCCTTGAAAGGCAACCCTCTTGATGAAGATGATGGCAACTTACTTGATGAAGTTGTGCTTGATAGAATATGTTCTTGATGAAGGAAATCTGATGTATCTGCAGTGAGAACAGAAGGGAATGAAGAAAGGAATTCAGAATGTGCTCAAAGTATGATGAAAAGAGTATGTCTCTAGGCATACGCGGATATGTCTAATGGAAATAGCGTATGCACGCGGGAATAAACGTTCCAAGTCGCGTATGGGCAAAAGCGCTCAAAAAGAGCAAAACAGGGTAACCACCATGGTATTATTTTGGCTCATGGTATTGGAAAAGGAACCCGTGGTATTGAAGGCTCGTGGTATTAAAAAAAAAAAAGAGGGGCCCGTGGTATTGAAAAAGGATAAGCCTATATAAAGAGAAGAAATTCATTGTGCAAATCATGAGTGTGGGTGCAAGATGTCTGAGCTTGAATGAATACTTCTCTGTGAAGTATATCTGTATGGAAAGGGTAAAGGCTTGATGATAGATCTGAATCTATCAATGCACCAATGAAGAAAATGATGTAGAAGGGGATCTAGATCTGAAATGTATTTGTATCTACTAGATCTGTTTATGGAAGGCTTAGATCTGTGATGAGGCGAACATCCACCGGGCGAAAGGGTTGAATCAACCGAATATCCGATCCGAAAAAGTATGTCATTTATAATGATCAAGATCTATTGAAGATCTATACACTACTTTGACGCGGAGGAAGCGCGTATATACGCAGCTTCAGCGAAGAGAAAGCGCGTATGCGCAATAAAATATACACTGAGGTATACGCCGGTTTGTGTGGACGGAAGCGCGTATATACGCGAAATCAGTGAAGTAAAAGAGCGTATGAAAACTAGGGTTTGCTGAAGCAAGGGGTATGAAATATCTGAGCTGTTCTGCTGTGTTTATGCTATCTGATCTGTGTTGATATGTATCTGTTGATGATGTATGGTTGTGCTTTAAAGTATGGAAAGGGTCCAGTATGAAAATATGATGAAATGTGGCCTGCAAGTGGTGTTCTATTGAAGTTGTTGGATCCAGTGTGAAAATTGATGAAACGTGGTCCAAGGTGGTGCTGAAGGTTGTAGCCTTCGGTCAGGGGGTTGTAGCTCCCTTCCAGGTGAGGCTGGTAAACGAGATCAGGGGGTCGTAGCTCCCTTCCAGGAGAGGCTGGTAAACGAGTCAGGGGGTTGGAGCTCCCTTCCAGGAGAGGCCGGTAAACGAGCGCAGGTGGGTGCCTGCGTGCTGGTCAAGTCTGCGCCAGCACATATGTTGTAAGATGTTTTCTCTATAATAAAATATTGAAGGCTGAGCAACTGCAGCGGTGGTTTTCTCCCGACTTGGGTCTCCACCTAAAAATCCTGGTGTTCATGTGTGATGCTTTGTGTGATGGTTTATTCTGTTCTTACTGCACATGTTTACTGTTTATAGAACATCTAATGAATGAATGATGGAATGATATAAGTGAAGAACTAATGGCATAATTAGATCTCTGTATATACGCGAGTTTTATGAAGGATATCCGCGTGTATACGCTACTTGGCTTCAGCAAAGTAGCGTATGAGTTTTAAGGAATGAAAAAGTAAAAAGTTTTGAATATGCAGTAAATACTGATTCACCCCCCCCTCTCAGTATTTTTCCCAACAATTGGTATCAGAGGGTGGTCCTTCTGCAGAAGCTTGATCGCTTGAAGGAGATCCGTCGCAATGGGAAAGAAGCAAAAGAAGAAGGCTACTGAAAAGGAGATGTCTCAAAAAACATGTGCAGCAGAAAATGAAGAAGATAAATCAGGTATTGATAGTTGTTCCTGTGACTCACTTTCTGGTGCATGTAATGATGAAGATAGTGTAAGTAAATTTTTGGATCTAGAGGAAGCTATCAAGAAAATTGAAGATCAACGAAGATCAATTTCTAAAAGCGAAGCTTTGTACAAAGGGATGAAAGAACAAATGGAAATACTGAATGGACAGACAGACAAGTACCAAAGGTTTCATGCTTATGCATCCGCTCGAATTAAAAGACTAGAAGTAGAAGTCAACGATCTAAATGCAGATCTCGAAGAGTCAAACAAGAAGAATGAAGGACTTGAAGCTGCATTCATCTCTTTGCAGGAAGATCTAGAAGCATCAAGTAAGAAGAATGAGGAACCTCTACAACCATTTGAAAAGAAAGGCCTTGAAGCAGAAATCATCTCTCTCAAAGAAGATCTGGAAAAATCAAACAAGAAGAATGCAAGATTTGAAGCAGAAATCGTCTCCCTCAAAGAAGACCTGGATAAATCAAACAAGAAGAATGCTGGACTTGAAGCAGAAAACATATCTCTGAAAGAAGATCTCAAAGCATCAAAGAAGAAGAATGAAGAGCTGCAACAAACATGTGAAGAAAACGAAGATTGGTTGAAAGAAGAGATTCTAAGTCTGAAGGATCAAGTAGAAGATGGAAGAAGGAAAGAAGAAAGCATGACGAAGCAATGTCAAGCCTTGGAGGTTGAGGTAAACATTCTCAAAGGTAAATTAGAAGAAAAGGTTAAACTTTTGAGGTTTCAAGATAGTACTAATATTTTGGACAATATTTTGAGTAATCAAAGGTCTCTCGCTATCAAACTTGGTCTTGGTTTCCATGAAACTGTTCAAGGAGAATCTAGCTCACAAGGAAGTGCTAAAAATTCAGAGGATGTCAATGCAAAACCTGAAGTGTTGAAAGAAGACAAGGTCCAACTGGTCACCATGAATTCTCAAAGGAAATCATTCAATAATGTTGAATGCTTTAGATGTTATAATTTTGGGCATAAGGCCCCACTCATGCATAGTAACAATGGTTACTTGCCAAACAACAGTGTTCTACTCGTAAAGGTAATTTACAGGCTTCCTATGATATTGTTTCTGCAACAAGTATGGACATAAAGCAAATTATCAGGAAGGAGGAAGATTAGAAATACTCATTATGATTCTTATGCTTATTTCTCTAGACACATGAGATGTTATTCTTGTAACAAGTATGGACCTGTAGAAAAAGAATGCAGGATGAACAGATCTGGGAAAGTGGACAATTTTCAGCACACAGTTGGAAAGCTCAAGCAAATTTGGAAAAAGAAGGAGGACCGATCAGAAACGTAGGGAATTCAGACCCTACTGTAGTCATCCGCTTCTGGAAGCTTACTTCTCTGATTGACTGCAGGAATGATGTGGGATACATTATGGGATTTAGTAATGTATCGTCACAAGGGGAGCAATGCATGATGACTCTCATGGTTGATTTGATTATTCTGGTTATATAACAGAACTTCTGATATGAAGAAGACAGGTACAGGAAGGACAAGTTCAGGAGGAGATGAAGGTGTGAAATTTTCTATATTTCACTTTTCATACGCGGGTTCTATGAAACAAAGTCATGATAATATCACGTAGTTTCAGAGACACAATGCGATGCATTGATGATGAATGAATTTATCCTGAGTAGTCACTACTGAGCAGTAGGTCCATGGGGAGCATCACCCGACTGCTGATGATCAAATCGTTAAGATCATTCGAAGTATTCATGATAATGAAATGATACATGGTTCTGTGTTGAAGCTTGTGGATGAAGCCTTGCTGTTAAAGGATGGTGGTCATCACTGTTGAGAGATGAAAGTCTTATAATTCGCAGAGATGAGGACACCGGCGCGCATAGATTGTTGTCAAATCTTGTCGTTGAAGGTGTCCTTCATGGCATGGTTAAGCAGGAAGTACCAGTTTAGGGGGAGCAAAGAAAGTTACACCAATGAATGGTATCACAGGTTAAGGATTTTTATTTCGATTTTTGTGATACTCATGCTCAAATGATGATGACTTGGTACATGGTTTATTATGATGAGTTTTTGAGATCTGGTTGCTGATAAGTATCTTTTGTACTCACACATGGATGAGTTGGATGTCATTTGATTCAGAAATAAATCATGTAGATTTTTTTACTATGGTTGAGAGATCTTTTGCCTACATATGTTACTTCATGTTAAATCTTGAAGATCATGGTGATGTTGGACCACATGGATGATTGCTTGACACCTATGAGAAGATGTTGTTCTAATATGAGAATCTCTCTTGGAAATATTGTATTGATGCTGCAAAGAATCTGAAGGCGTGGTTACTATTGTGCTGATGCTACAACCATTGGATGACGCTTGAAGAAACAACTACACTGTTCTATCTATCTGTAGTCCAGGGAAGCATTCAAATGTCTCAAAAAGAAGCTGAACACTGTCTCCTCAATACAAAGGACCGCCTTGTTAAAATGAAGATGGTATTGGTATACGCGTTTTCAACATAATACAGATATACGTAGTTCCTCGTATTTAAAACCGCGATGTCCGTCACGTACCTTGGTTGGTTTCAAATTTTCTTCTTTCGAAGACAAATGTTGTTAATGCTTTGGCATCTCTCCGACATCAGTTTGGTATCTCTGGTGGTGTTCCTGCTCTCATAATTCTGTTTCTAATATTTTGATGAAGATGCCTTGATGATTTGTTGGTGAAAGTGTTCAGGATGCACAAACTAAGGGGGAGCCTTAGTCATATGAAAAGGATGCATGGATGCACAGATTCAGGGGGAGCATTAGCGTTGCTGAGTATAATGCATTGTTAGCATTATGATGGTTCTGAAATATGTTCTCTCTCTTGAGAACTTTCTAGTGTTGGTTATGAAAAGTCATTTTTGTATTTTGATGAAAAGGTCATGTTGAGACCCATGATGTAAAAATGTAATATTCAGTCATGTAAGGACTTGTAAAATTTGTAAACCCACTTGGTTGGGTAGCTGAGTCAAATTTTGTAAACCCACTTGGTTGGTTAGCTGAGTTGAAATATGTAAACCCACTTGGTTGGGTACTTGAGTCTTATATGTAAATCCACTTGGTTGGATATTTGATGTAAGTATGAGTCTTTTGGTGATAGGAAGTTCATAGAGTCATGTACTTCATTGAAAAATATTCAGCATGAACTCAGGGGGAGCTTGCTCACTTCAGTATACATCAGATTTGCAGAACGCTTCTTCTACATGAAGAGAAAAGGGGGTAAGGGTGTTGGTTTTGATCCGCCCGTTGCCCTTGATGTCAAAGGGGGAGAGTATGTTGGTTTTGATCCGCCCTTTGCCCTTGATGTCAAAGGGGGAGAGTGACATGGTGTTTGCATGAAGAATGGTGTCAAAATGGAGAGAGTGACATGGTGTCATTGTATTCTTAATGTATCTATCTGTTATGGTAACCAAACACCATCATGGTTGCCATCAAGTCCAAAGGGGGAGATTGTTGGAAATATGATGCCAAGTGTTGTCCTTGATGGCAACCCACTGAATGAAGATGAAGACATGCGACTGTTGACATGTGTTGTCCTTGATGGAAATCCACCTGATGAAGTTATTCTTGACGTAATGGACGTGGTAAATGATGTTTGTTAGCATCGAGATGATGACCGTTGTCCTTGAAAACTCCTCTCGATGAAGATGATGGCAACTTTACTCGATGAAGTTGTGCTTGATAGAATATGTTCTTGATGTATGAAATCAAGTGTATCTGCAGGAGAAACAGTATGGAATGAAGAAAGGAATTAATGTGCTCAAAGTATGATGAAAAAGAGGCGTCTCTCAATACACGCGGATATGCTCCATAAAACTGGCACGCCGAATAAACGTTCCAAGTCGCGTATGGGTAAAAGCGCTCAAAAAGAGAAAAACAGGGGTAACCACCATGGTATTATTTTGGCTCATGGTATTGGAAAATGGGCCCGTGGTATTGAAGGATCATGGTATTGGTTTGGCTCATGGTATTAAAAAAAGAGGGGCCCGTGGTATTGAAAAAGGATAAGCCTATATAAAGAGAAGAAATTCATTGTGCAAATAGTGAGTGTGGGTGCAAGATGTCTGAGCTTGAATAAATACTTCTCTGTGAAGTATATCTGTATGGAAAGGGTAAAGGTTTGATGATAGATTTGAATCTATGATGCACCTATGAAGAAATTATGAAGCGGGATATCTAGATCTGAAATGTATTTGTATCTGCTAGATCTGTTTATGGAGTGATTAGATCTCGTGATGAGGTGAACATCTCATTCAAGAAAGGGTTGAATCTGAACTGAATATCTGATCTGTAGAAGTATGCTACTCTATAATGATTGAAGATCTATACGCTACATCGCCGCGGAGGAAGCGCGTATATACGCGGCTTCACTGAAGATAAAGCGCGTATGCGCAATGAAATATACACAGAGGTATACGCTGGTTTGTGTGAACAGAAGCGTGTATATACGCGACATCAGTGAAGGTAAAGCGCGTATGAAAACTAGGGTTTGCTGAAGCAAGGGGTATGAAATATCCGATCTGTTCTGCTGTCGTGAGCCGCGTATCCGATCCGTGTCGATAAGTATCCGCGTGACAAGTGTTTCAGCTAAAAGTATGGAAAGGGTCCAGTATGAAAATATGATGAAATGTGGCCTGCAAGTGTTGTTCTATTGAAGTTGGTTGGATCCAGTGTGAAAATTGATGAAACGTGGTCCAAGGTGGTGCTGAAGGTTGTAGCCTTCAGTTAGGGGGTTGTAGCTCCCTTCCAGGTGAGGCTGGTAAACGAGATCGTGGGGTCGTAGCTCCCTTCCAGGTGAGGCTGGTAAACGAGATCGGGGGGTCGTAGCTCCCTTCCAGGAGAGGCTGGTAAACGAGTCAGGGGGTCGTAGCTCCCTTCCAGGTGAGGCTGGTAAACGAGCGCAGGTGGGTGCCTGCGTGCTGGTCAAGTCTGCGCCAGCATATATGTTGTAATATGTTTTCTCTATAATAAAATATTGAAGGCTGAGCAACTGCAGCGGTGGTTTTCTCCCGACTTGGGTTTCCACCTAAAAATCCCGGTGTTCATGTGTGATGCTTTGTGTGATGGTTTATTCTGTTCTTACTGCACATGTTTACTGTTTATAGAACATCTAATGAATGAATGATGGAATGATATAAGTGAAGAACTAATGGCATAATTAAATCTCTGTGTATACGCGAGTTTTATGAAGGATATCCGCATGTATACGCTACTTGGCTTCAACAAAGTAGCGTATGAGTTTTAAGGAATGAAAAAGTAAAAAGTTTTGAATATGCAGTAAATACTGATTCACCCCCCCCTCTCAGTATTTTTCCCAACAATATCTTTCCATATCCATCAACAATATGGTCTCACATATTAACTCTATTGGAATTAACTATCATGTGTTATAAAAATTCATAACATGATTTTGTTACCCATTCACTCATTATAAATGAATCAATCATGAGATACTAATTCATGGTTGAATCAAAAGGATTATAAAAATCTTGTCATACCAAAAGATTCTTCATTCATTATATCCAACCTGGGTATCATTATAATACATGCATTCAATCATAAACAAATAAATGAATATATAAAGTATGCATAAAGGAATTCTTACTCCAATCACTGCAAGTCATATATATTGGCATGATTAATTTTCATATTTGGATAATTTCCTTCAACATTCCTGATGTTAATTGATCATTTGATGTCTCGTGGGAACTCAGGTGATCCCTTAATCAACCCCTTGACAAGAATCCTATCATCATAATCCTTTTCAGAAGGTTTTATACCATAGGCTACTTCATCATCAACATTTTCAACCATCATTGAGATTTTTTTTTGGAATAAACTATGTGTCAATATTTGAAATGTCCAATGTTTCGAGTGGACACTCCACCCATCAAGGAAAAAAAAAGAAATAAAATATGAGGTGGGTTTAGTAATGAAAAGAGAATATGAAGGTAACAGAAAGGAGTTAACCATGAAATAAGAAAACGGGTTACAAGGAATGGAAAAGACCTTTAAATAATATAAAGAATAAAATATACCTTAGGAGAAATTTGAGGCATAAATTATTAAGAAGTCAACGAAGACAAATATTTATAAAATAAGTAAAGGTTTGAAAAAAATATTAAAATATGGATTAAAATATTAAATTATTATTTTTTAAATTCAAGGTATTTTGGATTCATCAAAATTGTTTCAACAAGCCATGAGCTTTGTTGAAACAATGTGGAAACAATTTCATGTTTTGGAGAATCCTCTAGAATATGGTGCGATAACAAGATTACAAAATATTTTAGGTGCTAGCTAATACTTAAAGAAAACATATCATAATATTTCAAATTAGGATATTTGTGTCAAACCATAATTTTGTGATCAGTAGAGGATGAGAGAATGTTTAGTGCACTATCATATTTGAAGACAAATTTGAGGAACAAACTTGATAAACATATGGATATATGCCTAACATTATATGTAACAAAGTATGAAATTAACCATTTTCCATATGAAAGAGCACTAGCTCTTTGGCGATCATATTGTGATAGAAGGGGCAAAGACAATACAACAAACTTCTCTAATAAAATTGATATGGAACATGTTATTTTGGAGGATCAAAATTACAGTTCATGTGGAAAATATTTTGTTCAGAATGAAGCAAATGATGACGAAATTAAGAAGTGGAAAATTGATATACCACAATATTTTATCTATTCCAATATATATGAAGTCCCAAAGGGCACTTATTTTGGTATACATGTACCATAGGTTGTGTAAGAAAAATTGAATGGAATAGTACAAATGAGGTGATTCCTTTTATCTGATTAAATTTATTGTTCCTGTATTTTTTGTGCAGGTTCTAAATTATTTATCACAACAACATTACTAATAATATATGCCAATTTGACATTGCATTTGAGGTAATAACATGTTTTATACTTTATATTCTTTATTGTAACATTGAGTCCATATTTCCTTGTTGCAATGTTTTTTAAGATTGATGTCCTGATAATTGACTATCACTTTATCACTTTCTTGTATGTGATAGAAAATGAAGCAATAATTTTATGAGGTGAGGATCTATATTTTGACATAGGTAGTGTCCTTGTATTAAAGGATAAATAAGTACTTTAACAAGGCTTTTACTAAGCAAGAATGGGTTCATTTCAATTAGATGAGTTTTTTTTTTGTAGCTCTAATAACTTGATCACGCTTAATGGTTTGTTTGTTTGTTGCATTTGGATCATTTTTCCAAGTTTGAAAATTTTGGGTTTATTTTGGTTAAAAATTATGATTTCTTAAATTCTTCTAGTTTTTATTTGATGTTTAATTAATCCTTTTGTTAAGGCATGATTTGTTTCATCTTATTTTATTGATTTAAAGGGTTCGGTTAAAGTTAAAGACCTTTGTTGAGTAAAAATATATTTTGTTTGTTTTTTTGTCATTTTCATTTGAGACTGATATAGTATTAGGATTAATATATGACTTCAATTATTATCCATGTTTTCCATAATTATTATTATTTTGATTATATATTTTATTATCAAAGTATATGTTTTATTTTATTTTTATTTTCATTTCCTCTCACGTTGTGGTGTCACAAAAGAATATTCACTTTTTAGAATCTACTATTTTATTTTATATTTTCTTCAAAAATACTTATTGTTTGTTAAGAGAGGAAAATGAGCTCTATTTATTTAAGTGAAGAAAACAATGGTCTATGCACTGGAATCCTATGTGTTCATCATAGAAGTCATATTATCATGAGAAGGAAATTCATCTAATACAATTATACTTTGATACCAATACAAAAAAATATCACATGTAATTCGTTGAGAATGATAGATTGTTTAGTGTAGTTCTATTCTTGAAATGAAAAGCCCCTTGATGATCATTGTTTTGTGACATATTATTCCAAGTAATGAACATGCATAGACTATTTTTTATATTTGTGTTAGATTTTTTAACTCACACATTGTATATTTTTAATAAGTTTGTGTTATTACCTTTTTTTTCATCGTGTAGGAAATTAAGTTTCCATGCATATTCATTTTCCATTCATTCTCATTTTTTATTTTGTGCGATTTCAAATAATTTTTTACCAAGTCAACATTATTAGAGTTGTTAGCTGTAGAATAAATTGCAACAACGACTACAATAGTTATGATCCAAAAGTAGGTGAAAAACCTAAATATTATGATGAAACACAATATTTTAAAGTTATTGGTTTATTTGAACTTGAGGAATTAGAGAAGTATCTACCTTTTAGAAAAGTGATGTATAAGAAAACAAAAGAATTTTATGTAAATATTCATGATTTTGATATAGTTATTCATAGACCTTATTTTCATGTGAAGCCTATAGAATATGAATTACATAGAATATGGCAGGGTTATGTAGATGCATAAAGACCAAGTTTGAGTAAAAGAATTTATTTGGTTCAACATCACATGCCTTTGGGGGTGCCTTTCCAATTAATTTCCCCTTGGGATGTGATAAGACATTTGTGGTAAAACATAATAAAAACATGAAAAAATATTTTCAATAGTGTATAACAAGAACCTAGAGCAACATTACTAGTGATTTTTCTTTTCCAAAACATTTGAAATTGTATATCATAGTTTTTACATAAATATTTTTCTTATTATTACATATGTTTCTATACATTTGTAACGAATCACTAATATTTTACAATGTTTTCTAATTTTTTAGAAGATTAATCAATAATTTTTAATACTTTATAACCTAGTGAAAAATTTGCCAATATTTAAGAAAATTTTATAATTTAGTGAAAGATTTGCCAAAAAATTATATATGTATATTATATTAATGAAAAATAAGCTATACATTTTTATATATACATGGGGATTTGCCCATTTATTATACATATAAATTTGGGGGGTTTCTTAAAATTTTCCTTGAGCTGGTCTCGTATTTCAGAAATCCTCATAAAATATGAAGTGATTCCTTCCTCTTTGGACAATTTCATCTTGTATAGCTCTTGTATCAGAGAGATTATTTCTCCTGCAGTACTCACAGAGAATAGCTCCACCAATTTATCATATATTTCTTTTTCAATTTCTAGTTTTGATACATAGGGTATGAGTGAGTCCTTAATGGATTCTATGAGAATCCTCTGGGCTCTGATTCTCCTTTCATGTACTTGGCATGAGTTGGAGCATCTTATTTTGAGGGTTGAGTTGCAGATCCTTTGATGTATCCCATAACTTCATCTTCAATTAGATTCAAATTTGCCCTCTTCTTCCATGCACTAAATTTTGATGACCCAATCAATTTGTTGCTCTCTTTGCAATAAGTCATTTTGATAGATTTATATGAGGTCATAGAGATACTTAATTGAGTGTATTGATTTCTTCTTTCTATCAGCTATGATGATGAAAATGATGGCAGTAACTCCCTCTTAGATTGATTCCTTTAATGACCTTTAATGATCAAGGATGTCTTCAGAATGATGATGCCTTCAAAGGTGTTGAATAGTGTTGGATGATGCTTGATGATGTGTCTTCCAACAATGTCTTCAATATCATATCTCTTTGATGGAAAATATCATCTCCTTGATGAGTGGATCCTTTGAGGGTCTTCTTGAGATGGCTTGAGAATTTTCTTGCAAACTCATTTGACTTTCCAATGCAAAATTTGACCTTGACTTTGATGCTTTCTAGACAAATGGATTCTTTCTCTTTAATCCTTGAGTGTCTCCTTGTCAAGTAGCCCTTGCCTTCAACACCTTAGCTCTGATACCATGTTGAGAATTAGGTAGGAATAGGTTTAATTCAAATTCTCTACTTGATAATTACTTGTGAGCTTACTTCTTTTACTTATGTCTTCTGTTCTTAGCTTATTATGTCTTTCATCAAGTCAATTACCAAAACAAAAGAGACACAAATTTAGGCTCTTCGAGCCAGGGCCAAAACCTCTCCCTCTTGGAGAGGAAAACCCACAAGAAATTCTTCTTATAGACTTTCAATTGACAAGTACCATGACCATGACATATACCCTTGACCCTTGTATGCCTCCAAGACCTTGTCACTGCTACTTCCTTGACTCCTTAAGCTGATCCTTCTTTTCTGCACTGTTCTTCACCGTCCTACACCAGGGCTAGAGAACTCGATCTCTTAAAGAAACTTGATCAACTTCACAATCCTTGATAATCTATCTCTTCTTCTTCGACTTCTCTCCAATGCTTCTAGACTTGCTGCACTTCTGAACTATGATATGTCACTTCCTTAACATCCAAAACATAGATATAACCCAAGACAATTATCCGAGTTTATATCCTTTTCTTCACTGTGAGATAGTGACCCAAAACAATGTCTTTCTTTCTTCGCTGTGGTGTATATCTTACTTCACAATTTGTCTGCACTTCTCTATAGTCCCGAACTCACATCATGTTACAAATTTGTCCTTGATTGCTTCGTTGTTCCACCTCCTAACTCTGCACTTTATCTTTGTCCTGACCTTATCACAAAACTGTTCCTCAAGCCACTGTAGACTGTCACTGTGATTAGGTCCGAAAATCTAAGAGGAGTATGAGCTCTGTTCTATCTCTATTTTGCGCATCATAGTTGGGTATATATAGTTGTTCGAACCAGTAAATAAGATGACCTTTCCTATGAATAGATGTGTCATTTCTGCACTGTTTGTAAGCCGACTTTGCTTGCTATTTATAGGATGACTTGGAGAGTTATTGCAATTGAGTATAATGCTGATTTGATAAGGGGTGTTAGCACCATTCTTGAGCCATGTTTACAAGCTGGTTTGACAAGGTCTTGAGGCATACATCGCTGAATTTACATGTGTGACACTTCATATACATGACTCTAATTAATACATTTATGAATAGATGAAAAATCCCTAAAAGACATCAAGAAGAAGTATTTGACCTATAATAAAATTCCTTGCTCATGAAACCCATGAAGCAAGCTTAACAAAACTACATTTTATTATCTTTGTCTTCTTCATTACATAAATACATAAATACATAATTACATAGTCAATATGAAGGCCGAACCTAGTTACACTTTCCAACACTATGGATATAATGAAATTTGACACTATAAGAAAGATTGTCCCAAAGGACAACAGGAAAAAGGAAGAAGCCCATGTTGCTGGAGAAATAGAAGAACTTTATTCAAAGAAGCCTAAGAAAGAAGAAGTGAAAGATCTCTACTATGATTGAGATCATCTTCCTCTTTAAGATGTATCTGTTGGTAATAAAATAGTATGTTAGGAAACATTGTATATTAGGAATGACATCGTGATAGAAGCATTGAAGAAGGAGCACTTGTCATAGGAGGATGTCTGAATACACTTATGCAACAAATATGCCATGAAAGAAGTAACTCTTGGGAGCCTCATCGAAGAAGTCATCCAGGACGAGGCTCATGATACATTGAAAGGAAACATTTTCCAAAATAAGGATATTCAGGATCCTCAAGATTCTGTGATAGAATCCTCATCGAAGGATTCACCGATCTAGAGAGAAAGCAAGTGTTTCATCAGGAACTCCAACTTGTGAAGTTCATGGAATGATGGTATGATAACATAAGAGATGAAGCAGATCAAGGGATCGAAGACATTTCAATCAAGGAAGCTACTGAAAGAATACTAGATGACCTGAAGGTAAATGAGGTATGTATGCTTGTATTTAATATTATAACACCATATCGTATGGTTGCAGGTAACATTGATCACAACTTCTAACCTGAAAATCATTATCAAAGGAAAGAGATCTCCTCCTCTAAAAGGATGCCAAAAGGCATGATTCACACTAGATGAAATCAACATAATATACTCTCATATGAAGTATGAAATGATTGGAAACTATTAAGGAACTCTGATTGGAAGATCTTGGGAATAAAATTGTGTGGAAGGAAGAGATCGTGAGAAGTGCAACTATGGTAAAAGGCAGACAACATCCAAGGAAGAAGAGTTGACTAGGAGATCTCCTGGGAAGATATGTGGACTCTGATAAAAGTATGGAAAAGATAAAGACCCTTCACAATACATATCTTTAGGAGATATGTCAATCTGTAAACAAAGGATGTCAATGCCTACAAGAAGATGTCATGGTGAAAGATCATCACTAAGGTAACTTTTGATTTAAAAGTTCATATTTATAACTAATCAATCTCTGATGAGCTTATACAAGGCTGCCAAATGGAAGGATGTGTCTTCCACAATTGATAACCATATGATAGGATGAAAGATCCTTGGAAGAAATATGGTATGAAGGAAAGCAACATGACATGAAGCTAGACCAGATGAGAAGAATGATGGATCACTTTCTGATGGAATGAAGACATGAGTCGTAGATGAAAGTGATGGATGATCTATGCCCTATGAAGAGATCCCAAAGATGAATACTCAACAAAAAATCATGACATAAAAGGAAGGAGTTTTTCTGAGTAGCTGGATGTCCCATTATTTCACTGAAGAGCTATTGTAGGTCCATGATTAAGAGGGAGTTTGGAAATAAGTTTCTCACTTAAAAGAAACTTGGTAATTCCTAAGCCGAGAAGGAGCTTAGGTACACTCCTTGTATAGAAATGAGTACATATGTCCTCCCTAGTTGAGAGGGAGAGATAGACACATCATTATGGGAAGATAGAATGGAGGATTGGGTAATCATCTGACATCTGATACTATGAGGATGTATTAGGGCATCCAAGATAAGAGTAGTCGTGGAAGGACCAATATTCTTTGAGGACTGGGAATCCAAAAATAAGTATAGTCCTGATGGTCATATCTTGAGTGAACCCGGGTGGGATATGATCCAAGAGAGACACTAATGAGGGTGTCTACTCATCATTTGTCTCACTAGCATTTTAGCTAAAAGATCTCATGGAGAGATCAAGTTGTTAGTCAAGGTCTTGCACTATGACAATGCTGGTTAATATGATGCTATACATATGGGATTACCAATTGGATTCTTCTTATGAGATTCTTCAGATTGAGAGTAACCATGTACCATTATGAATACATCCCTAGTTAAGAGGGAGTGTTGAAAAGTGTAACTAGGTTCGATCTTCATAAATGACTATGTAATTATGAATTTACGTAATGAAAAAGACAAATATAATAAAATGTATTTTGTAGTGCTTGCTTCATGGGTTTCATGAGCAAGGATTTTTTATTATAGGTCAAAGACTTCTTCTTGATGTCTTTAGGAATTTGTCGTCTTGTCATAAATATAATTTAGAGTCATGTATATGAGGTGATGTTACACTTGTAAAGGGTCAAATTATTGATGTAAAAGTATACTCCTAACCCTTGTCACTTGCTCCATCAAGTCGACTACAATATATGATGATAAATCTCCTTGATCATGTCGGCCTACACACATATAAACATGTCGACCTAACAGGAGGGAGACAATCCCAATATATAGAAGAACAATGGCTCCATTTGAAGCAAGTATCCCAGATAAGTCTGTGATAGGAGAGCGAAGGTTGGGTCTGGAATTGGAGCGAAGAAAGAGGTCAGCCAACGAAGGAAGAAAGACATACATATATACTTCTGTTTAGGGTACATCATACCTCACATATCCAAGAAGGTCAAGACCTGTTAAAACGAAGGACAAGTCTGATATCTAGTGCGTAATACAGTGCTGAAAGAGAAGAAGATATAGCGAAGAAGAGGACTATTGTCAGATCAAGAAAAGAGGTATACTATCTCTGTTTTGGACAACAACTATATCTAGCATATCTCTGAAAAAGGGTTGAAGTTGTCTACAGTACAAAGGAAGGATTACTACAGTGTGAAAGAGATCTCGGACTTAGGCATGAAGGATGTAATAAGAAGTCTGAGGAGGAGTTCCTAGGAGGCCGAGGCTAGATTGAAGGAAGACAAATGAGAAATACATTGTTTGGCACTACTAGACTAGGGACCGAGCTTAGCTAGTGCAAGTGCAGTGCAGTATAGAAAATAAGGTCATCATAAGGAGCCGAGAAGAATAGTGACAAGGGTATTGGAGGTATACTAGTGTTAAGGGTCTCAATCATGGTCATGGTATTTGTCAATTGAAGATCTATAAGAAGAATTACTTACAGGTTTTTCTCTCCAAGAGGGAGAGGTTTTGGCCCTGGCTTTCTAGCCTAAATATTTGTGTCTCTTGTGCATTTGATAATTGACTTGATGAAGAACGTAATAATCTAACGAAGGTAAGATCTAAGTGAAAAAAACATAACAAGTATAACACAAGCAATTATCAAGTACGCGAATTGAATTAAACACTGCCCTATCAAATTCTCAACATTGAGGAGCAGCTGATTCAGGTAGAGCGCAGAGGGGAATACGCTAGGGTGATGCAGGCCTGCGCAAAAGCAATTTGGACGGCTCACTTGGAGCTACATTCAGAGCCCGTATTTGCTTATGGGGTGAGGAAAATTCCTCACTACATATTTTCCAGTATTTTTCTCTGTAGGATTTCCAGATTTCAACATCCAGTTGTACTCAAAATTTCTCACTACTGCTTAATAATTAAAAACCCTCACCTGTTGCATCGGTTTTCCCAAGTTGGGTTTTAGCTGTCATATTTTTATGTGTGTGCTAGCATTTCTCAGTTTCCAACACTATTATTTTTCCGCAATTTTATTTGCGAAGGTTGCAGTGTGATTTATTCGATATTTGCTGCAGCAAATAAATTGTTAAATTAATTAACAATTAGAAGAATTAATTCCAATTGATGCAATAGGATTTCAGTGGTGAAATTTTCACATGGTATCAATGCGTGATTGATCAGACGGGACAACTCAAAAGAAGAGACAAAAAAATTTTGTTCAGAGGGAGCAACAAGACGAGTTTTTTGGAGGTTGCGCAGTGCCTAAATTCAATTTTTCAGTGCAGGATTGGCAGAAAAATTCAGCTTTCCAGTTGAGTGACTCCATCAGGCAAAGGGAGCAACAACATCTCAGATTTCTGCTGAGCATATTTCTTGTTTGGGCACAAGGGGCTTTGAAACAATTTGCAGTATCAAAATAAGTGTCAAGTGGAAGAGAAAAACACACACTGACGGAAAATTTCTCTCAGGGGACTTCGAGTTTTAGAGGTCTAATTTTCCCTGTTGCAGATTGGCAAAAGATGTGGGAAGATTTCCACACTTCAGAAGGAAGTGTGAATAACAAATTCAACAACCGAGCATAGGGAAAGAGGGATATTTTCGACTAGATTTAGAGATGGCCAGAGTTGGGCTCAGAGATCAAGATAGATTGGACGATGCTTCCAACTATGTCATTTGTAAGGCCATAATGTCCTTTCTCCTTGATGAGCATGGCCTAAAGGCCTAGGCAAATAATGTGGTAGCAATACCCCAAGATGTAGATCAACAAAGGGAGTATAAAAAGGAAATGGTGAAGGCGAAGTGGATGATATTGGATGGAGTTCGAGATCATATAATCTCACATATAGTTGACAAAGGTAATCCCAAGGAGATGTGGGATGCTCTCTCCATGTTATATCAAAGTTCTTTCGAGCAGGGGAAGATGTTTCTCCATGAGAAGATGAGAAGCATGAGGATGCAGAAGGGTGAAGACATAGATCCCTTCCTCAACAGGATTCATGAGGTTTGAGATCAACTAACAACCGTTGGGGAGGCACCCCAACACACAAAGCTTTTATGGTTGGCACTAAACAATGTCTGAGAGGATTAGAAAGTGTTTGTCCAAAGTATTTTGGGCAGAGACACTTTTCCTGGATGGGACAAGATGTGGGCCGATCTTAAGTAGGAGGAATTGAGGCAAGCTCTATTAAACAATACCATCGGCGGAAGCAATAATAAGGGAGTGAAGAGTGAGAAGGAAGGGGAGAATGTGGCCCTAGCATCCAAGGGTCCCAGTTAGGGAAAAGAGGAGAAGAAGAAGAAGGACCTATCTAAGGTCAAGGGATTCAATGTTGAGATTTTGTGTATTTGGGCTAGCATCAGTTGTGTTCTAGGTCCTAAATTTTGAGGAGGGACTAGAGTTCACCTGATCTACAAGACCCAGAAATGGATTTGGTGAATTTCATCTGGTTTAGGAGATATTAAATTAATTAATTATTTTAATGTATTTCCTAAGTTAAAACTTAGGAAAATAAAATAATTAAAGTGAATTTAATTAAACATGTGATGAATTTGTCTTAAGTCACACGGATCAAGTTTTTTTTTTAATCTTAGCCACTGATTCAAGATCTTATCACGACCGTTGATTTGTCAACGAGAAAAGTATAAAGGAAAGGCTTGGGGTCATTTGTAAAGGCACACAGGGGCATAACACTGAAGCTAAAATGAGATTCTAGGGCAAGGTTGGCTAAGAATACTCAGTAGTGCTTCAGCTGCAGAGACGGGAATTTAGACCAAGGGGATGATCTGATCCCAGGGTCTAGAATACACAAGAGGTAGAGAAGAGATCAACTCAAGGACAACACAAAGGAAGGCAACAACAACATCAACAAGGACATCGTCATTTATCAGGAAACCCTTTAGGGGTTGTACGAAGACCCTTAGGGGCAGCGTAGTGACTGCATCACCCATTCTGGGGTAACACAATCCCTTCCAGGAGCAGCGTTGAGGGTTTGGAGGCCATCCAAGGCTGACGTAGAGACTTTCAGGGGCTTCAGAGGCTGATACAGTGCTTTTCAGGGGTAGTGCTGGGGTTTCTAGGCCTAGATCTAGCCGAGTTCCGTAAATCCCGTTTGAGGGTGTGCATCAGTCAGTATTTGTGGCCCTAGATCAACCAGGAGTTGTAGATCTAGAGTTATCTTTGTAGGGTTTTCCAGATCTGGAACCCAGAGTTGTGTATTCAGAAATATTCTTAATAATAGAACCCTCCAGCAGCCAGAGACTGGTTTCCCACATTGGGTTTTTTAGGGGACAGTTTGTCCAGAAATAACTGTGTCACTTTGTTGATGTGTGCATGTGCTTATTCTAGATCTGAATTGGTAGAGATCTGTTATGTGTTTTGCTTCGACGTTAACTTGAATTTATTCAGTTCATAACTTATATAAGTAGGAGGAGCTTAACCAGATTAACAGTAATAATTTATGCATAAGAATTAAAATTCAAAAATTTCTACATGGTATCAGAGCAATTGCAGATCTAGAAGGGTCACCAACTGGAAAAGTAGCAGAGAAGAAGATATGAAGGGACAACACAATTTTCAGGAGCAGATTCACGCAGAGGGAAGGGTGACGCTGTCCAGCGCTGTGTCCTAGCAAGCCCACGCAATTACTGCGCAGAGGCAGCTCAGAAACAATGTTGGTTGAGTTTGAAGCCAGCCAATGTGATTCAGATCTGAATTTGTTGGATCCAGAAAAATCTGCAGAAAAGCTGCAGAAATTTAGAAGAGCTGGTGGGGTTAAATTTATGAAGTTTTCAGATTTTTAGCTTTAGCACAAGTGACAAAGATTGGGAAGATTATGCAGGGACAACGCAGTGCAGCAACAACGTGATAGATTTCAACACAAGGAGCTGATATGACTTCAGTAGTGCAGAGGGAATCAGATTATGCAGGCAAAGCTGTAGCTGTGCATCGTTCTTTAGATGCTAGCACAGATCTGTAGCCCATGGAGCTTCAGTGATGAGGATGCAACCCATCAGAATTGTTTGTCAAAGATTGGGCAGGAGATTCAGTTGTTTCTCTCAACAACTGAAGTTGCAGTGCAGTACATCAGCAGTGGTAGTGTTATGAGCAACACAGATGCAACATATTGAGAGGGAGCTGAAGTACAGTGGTTGCAGTGGCAGTGGCAGAGTCATGGGAAACAATACAGAATGGCAGCAGTAGTGCAAAGTTGAGTGGCAAGAGGCCAAGCTTCAGCAGCACATAATCAACGCCCAAAATCATGTAATGCATAAGTGTGATGTGTTACTAGAGCACACCCTTGATGCTAAGAGCGAGTGTTGAGATTTTGTGTATTTGGGGTAGCATTAGTTGTGCTCTAGGTCCCAAATTTTGAGGAAGGACTAGAGTTCACCTGATATACAAGACCCAGAAATGGATTTGGGAAATTTCATATGTTTTAGGAGATATTAAATTAATTAATTATTTTAATGTATTTTCGAAGTTAAAACTTAGGAAAATAAAATAATTAAAGTGAATTTAATTAAACATGTGATGAAATTGTCCTAAGTCACATGGATTAAGTTTTCTATTAATATTAGCCATTGATTCAAGATCTGATCATGGCCGTTGATTTGTCAACGAGAAAAGTATACAGGAAAGGCTTGGGGTCATTTGTAAAGACACACAGAGGCAGAGCACTGAAGCTAAGCTGAGATTCTAGGGCAGAGTTGGCTAAGAATACTTAGAAGTGCTTCAGCTACAGAGAGGGGAATTTAGACCAAGGGGATGATTTGATCCCAGGGCCTAGAATACACAAGAGGCAGAGAAGAGATCAAATCAAGGACAGTACAGAGGAAGGCAGTAGCAAGGGCAACATCATTTATAAGGAAACCCTTTAGGGGTTGCGTAGAGACCTTTAGGGGCATCATTGCGCCACCCATTCTGGGGTAATGCAGACCCTTCCAGGAGCAACACTGAGGGTTTGGAGGCCATCCAAGGCTGACGCAGAGGCTTTCAAGGGCTTCAGAGGTTGACGCAATGCTTTTCAGGGGCAACGATGGGGTTTCTAGGCCTAGATCTGGCTGAGTTTTGTAAATCTCATCTGAGGGTGTGGATTAGTCAGTATTTGTGGCCCTAGATCAACCAGGAGGTGTAGATCTAGAATTTTCTCTGTAGGGTTTTCCAGATCTGGAACCCAGAGTTGTGTATTCAAAAATATTCTTAATAATAGAACCCTCCAGCAGTCAGAGACTGGTTTTCCCACATTGGGTTTTTCCAGGGACAGTTTGTCCAGAAATAACTGTGTCACTTTGTCAATGAGTGCATGTGCTTATTCTAGATCTGAATTGGTAGAGATCTATTATGTGTTTTTCTTCGATGTTAACTTGAATTTATTCAGTTGATAACTTATATAAGTAGGAGGAGCTTAACTGGATTAACAGTAATAATTTCTGCATAAGAATTAAGATTCAAAAATTTCTACATTCAGGTGTGGCGAGCTCGGTCACTACAATACGCAATGTCCTCTAAGGAAGAAGGAAAAGCAGGAGAAGCAAAACCAAGCGACAACGTCTGTTGAGATAGACAAGTTGTCCTCCAAGTTGGAGAAATATTTTTCTATGTTTGCGGCTAAAAATACATAAGAGAGATGGGGCGATAGGGAGTTATTGTCCCAGAGTTGCAGAGTTTGGGCAGGGTCCATTGAGGTGTCCTCCTCATGGATCATTACCTTGCTACAATGCCCAACAATATTTAGTAGCAGGATGGATCAGTGTTAGTGATGCAATGAGATTCTGGAGTGACAATTGCAGACTAGTAACAGTCAGGTGCTGAGGAGTGCAGTGCAGTGTTGACAACAGAGCATGAGGCTTAGTAGAAAAGTCATCAGCAATGCAGTTTCTTCAATGGATATTGCAGGAGCTAGTAGCCAGGACTCATGATACAGATGCAACAAAAAATGATGATTCAACATTTCAAATGCTTCTCAGTTGCAGTTGCAACATCAACAGTTGAGAGGGAGTTGCAGTGCAGATGCAGAGTTGGCAACAGTATAGCAGTGTCAGGAGCAACACCGGTGTAACATTAGAGTTACGCAGTGGTTTATGGGTAGTGGCAGGCAGTCACAATAGCTAGATATCAATAGCGTGACAGACGATGATATAGAGAGAAGGTGTTCTAGCAGTAGTGGTGCAACACTAGAATAACTTCCTCGCTAAGAGGGAGTGTTAACTTTTGTCGCATCAGAGGTGTTCTAGTCTCGAAAATTTGTGGAGAGGCTAAAAAACAGGCATTCTCCATAACCCATAAATCGTTTATGGAAATTCCACTTAGAAGTGTCTCAATTAGATTATTAGCTTATTGTTTTAATATTTCCTAAGTCTAAACTTAGGAATTCTGGTTAATTAATCAATATTAATTGAGATAAGGTGTGAATGATCTAGAAACTCACAAGGATCAACTCCAATATGATTTTTTCCCTTGATTAATTTTTAATCTTGGTCGTTGGAGGTCCAACATAAGATTATAAGAAGTTGATGTGTAGATGGAGGATACACTTATGAGACACATAGATCAATTTCCTTGGGCAGTTCGATATTCCAAAGGCAATAACCAAAAGAGTTCGAGCCAGAGAAGGAAGCAGAGACAAAGAGGGGCAAGGATAGTGAGGTCGAAGGAACATTTTCCAAATTCGACGAGAGTACATTGCAGAGAGGCAAAGATAACCACAGAGAGGGTGTGCAAGGGTTGTGCAGAAGCCTCTAAGAGGCAATTCGATTTTGCTAAGGAGAAATAGAGTTTCAGTTCCAAAGGTCGGAAAGACGTTCCAGAGGCTAGGAGAGACGTTTTCCCAGTCAACGGAAGGCTAGACGGCTTGAGCAACAACTGATACAGGTTGAGCACAGAAAGGAATGTGCCAGGGTGACGTAGGCCTGCGCCGAAGCAGTTTGGATGCCTCACTTGGAGCTACAGGCAGAGCCTGGATTTGCTTGTGGGGTGAGGAAAATTCCCCACTAGATATTTGCCATTATTTTTCTCTATAGGATTGCCAAATTTCGACATCTAGTTGTACTCAGAATTTCTCACTATTGCTTAATAATTTAAAACCCTCAACAATTGCATTGGTTTTCCCAAGTTGGGTTTTTCTGGGTACTTTTGTCCAATAATAACTGTCATATTTGTGTGTGTGTGTGCTAGCATTTCTCAGTTTCCAACGCTATTATTTTTCCATAGTTTTATTTGTGAAGGTTGCAGTGTGATTTATTCGATATTTGTTGTAGCAAATAAATTGTTAAATTAATTAACAATTAGAAGAATTTTTCGCAATAGGAATTCAGTGGTCGCATAAGAATTCAGTGGTGAAATTTTCACATTCAGGAGCTTCTTGTAGGACTATATGATTAGGTCACTTTATAGAAGACATGGCGCGGAAAGGAGCAATGGAGCTCCATTACATATCCAAAGATGAGCGGATTGCGGACATTCTCACCAAGCCTCTATCTAGAGTGAAGTTTGTATACTTTAGAGACAAGCTTGACATGATGCAAAATGTCTCCCTTGTTCAGAGGGAGTGTTGATGTCTTTGCAAGATCAAACAAACCATCTCCTTAGTAGCAGACGAACTTGGTTGGGTCATGTTGATTTGACCGAGGGAGATGGATACATTCACCTGAGTAGCCATGAAGGGCTTTGGTTGGGTTATGCTGATTTGACTAGGGGTGAATGACCTAGGGAAATTGTAGGATTGGATAGATCTCCTGAAAAGCCAAAAGGACTTGCTTGGGTCATGTTGATTTGACCAAAGGAGATAGATGTAATTCACTTGAGAAGCCATAAGGGACTTTGGTTGGGCCAGTTGGCCAGGGGTGCATGGTCCAGCCTCCATGGACAAATATTTTCCTGAAAATCCATAAAGGACCTTGGCTGGGTCATGCTAATTTAACTAGAGGAGATTGATACATTTACTTGAGGAGCCATAAAGGAATTTGGTTAGGCCATGCTGATTTGGTCAGGGATAAATGGTCAAGGATACTTGTCAGTCTAATTTATGGAGGTGAATTAGAGAATCTGTTTTAATATCAATCCGGGTTGGTAAACAGAGAATCACACCCAAAGTATATGGATATTAGATCTAATTAGTGTGGGAAGTAGTTGCTTAGATAAAAATAATGGAAATGCATATTACAGATTGAAAATGAGCTCTACAAATATGAATTGATGAATGTGAAAAGGGTATAGAAAATCTGATCTATGAAGTACATGAAAAAGTGAATAGTGATTTTATTCAATTTTAGTTAATAAGACAAAGGCTCTTATCTTAGAGGTCCTGGTTGTCCTTTCTTATCATTTCTATTCATTCAATAAAACCAATTTCACCATCTAAGTTTCAAAAGCATAAAGCATCTAACTTAAGAAAGCAAGAAGGAAGAAATGCATAAATATTGATTTCAATTCACTTTTAGTTAATAAAGAAGAGGGTCTAACTTAGAGACCTGGTATGTCCTTCCCTATTGAAACTAATCAACTGAGAGAAATCATTTCACTATCTCAATAACAAAGGCAAGCAAATTAGTAAGAAATATTCACAATATTAACAAGGAAAATAGAAATCCTAACATACATTTATGCACATAATTTGACAAATAGTGTACTTAGCTTAGAATCGGGGTCCTCCACCTTTGTCTAGTACACTTTAAGATATTCAACTACAACAAATCACCATTCACATCACACATCAATATATGCACAAGAAATAGAAGGCAAGTCTCCAATTGTATTCAGAAAATAATAATCACAAAATGTGTTCATAATTGTTTGGTAGCTTTTCTTAAATAGGCTAAGAATGTAACAATATTAGCTAACATGTTGTAACAACTAACAAGAGTCTTATTCCATCTCATAAGGTCGAGCTCATCCCTTTTTTACACAAAATAAGGAAAAATCCCACAAAATTCCAAAACTGCCTCTTGAATCAGGGGATTTCCTGTGTGACTAGTCAAGTTTGACTAGGGCTGTTCCAACTGATTTGGAGCGAACCAATAGGTGTCCCTCCATCCTTGGTTCCTGTACTTTTTCAATTCAGTTCGTGCCTATGTGTCCTGCACAAAAAAAATTTAATGGAGCCATTACGAGAAATTTGTTTTTGCCAAAAATAAATTTTAATGCTCAAATTTTACTAAAAACTCTAAAAATTAAAAGACCTAATTAATTTACCTTGGTGTGCAAAAAGAGGCAAAATGTGGCAAATATAATCAAAATATAGTGATAAAGGATGGAAAAATGATGGAATAGGTGTGGTCGGAAAGGGTGAAAATCGAGAGCTAACACTCCCCCCTTGCTGGTTTGAAAGCATGTCTTCATGTTTTTCTAGACCTCTTGGCCCTTCTTCCCCTGTCTACTGATCTCTCTAATGATTTGCGTGTTGATTTGCCTGCTGAGGTGGATGCTTCAATCTAAGCTGCGTGTAGGAGTATATCAATCCCTTCTTAATCATGTTCTCCTCTTTTGTAAATTTCAGTTTTTACTTTTTGTTTCTCATACTTGTATTTCCAATGTTTCTTCTCCTTCAACCATTTGAATGCTTGTTTGGAAAATAAGGATTTGAGTTTCCAATTTCTTTGCTTTCTTCTTAAGTTTCTTGTTTTCCTTAACAATTTTGTTATTCTGTGTCTTGTACATCTCATTCTCCTTTTTCAAATGTCTTCCATGATTTCAGTGACTTGAAGCCTTGCCTTCAATTTTTCTAACTCCTTTGCTATGACATCCTCCTCCTTATGACTCTTGATGATTCTCCATGAATCTCTTTTGACAACTTTTCAATTTCCTTAGTCCTCTTTCCATAGGTTGAATAAGAAGATGACTCTTCTTTTTCACTATTTCCATACCAAGGCCCTGCCTCTATTTTTGTGAGTTTTGCCTGTGCTTGTTCTTCTAGTTTGTCAATGAGATCATGATGTATCTGTTGAGAGTCTCATCGAAAGGCAATTCTTCTGGAAATTCTGCTTCAACAATGTTTTGGTCTTAGAAGGTTCTTCTATCATCCTTTTCCTTGATTTCCACGGAAAATATGTGAAGAATCTCTCTCTCTCTCTCAATGCTTATCCCTTCTTGTTTCTTCTTTGATCTAGTCCTTGGGTATGATGGTGACTGCATGATATATTTAGAAAGGTGTAACTGTTCAAAAGCTTCCTCATATCTAAATGGTTGTTCTTCCTCCTGAAATTCCACAAAAATGGTTTTTTTTTCCAAAAAGCTTTCCCAATTCTCTTCTTTGTTTTTCAATTGATGTTCAATAAGGGCCTTGATTAATCCTTAATGATAATAGCTAACCTCTTTGTTTTCGGTTTTGTTCTTAACTCCATCAATCCTTTTCAATAAACCTCTTGAAAAGAAATAAGGAAGATTTATTTTATTATCTCCTTTGATATGCTAGAGAAATCTTATGTGATATAAATGTACTATGCTAAATCTACCATCACAGGTGAAGTATTTTTGAATGATGAGGGTTAATTCAACCCATTTCTCCTTGAGCCACTATCTTGAGATTCCTTTTGATCTCTCAAATGTTCATTTTCTTGGCCTCTCCAGAAAATAATTCCATCATTTTTCCTTGAAATGTTGTCCCTTATGATATTTCTCTCTAATCAATGGTAGACTTGTAGCTTGAGCAAGATATTCTTGTGTGATTGGGATGGTGACATCTCCTACAATGGTCTTTTTATCACCATAATTTGATACAAATGTCTCTGATACCCTAGCATTATAACCATCAAATTTTCTGAGAAATTCTAGTAAACCGGCTTGGTAAAGTTTTTCTACAGTCCCTTTGTTCCATTTCAATTTGAAATCCTTTAGGTTTTATCCTACGTTCCATTTTGAAGTTTTGGTGGCTCTGCTTTTTCTCTTTTTTCTCTCTGTACCATTTCAAATACCCTTCAACAGTAAATAACTTCATGGAAAAACAATGATTCTCTTAAGAGAAATTTTTTATTTTTTATTTTATTTTATTTTATTTTTATTTTTTAATTTTTTTTTATTGCAATCTATATTCAAATATCAGAGAAATTTCGCGTTCTGTGTTTACATATAAGAGAATATTGCATTATGTTGAGAAAATGATTTTTCAAGATTTACTTACCAGGACTTTAAGTTTTTCGAAGAGGAATAATAAGAATTTTAGCCTTCTGTTGTCTGATGTCGTATTACTGCAATGGAATTCTGGAATGGAATGTTGAATCATTACATTTGGTTGTATATATCACCTCTTTATAACCACAAGAACATAATCTGCGTCTTACACTTTTGAAACTGATTTTTGGCAATCTACATACCCTCGAAACTAGTGTTCCACGGGGACGCTCCCCCACGTCCTGGGGACGGGGAAATTCCCGGGGAAACGTTTCCCCCATGTCCCCTTTTTGGGGAAACTCGGGGAAACTCTGGGGGGCTGTTTTTTCGGGCAACAAAATGCGACTCCCTTGAATATGCGTCCCCCCATTTTTTTGCCTAGTAATTTTTATAAAACATTAAAAATAAAAAAAAAAATACATATTTAAATATATGACAAATTAAAAAAACAACAAAAATAGAAAAACTTAAACTATATTAAAACATCAAACTTGTTAAAACTTAAAAATTAAATTAATATATATTAAAATTTAAGTAAAAATAAAAAAAATGAAATTATATTAAACCTATATAGTATAAGTTTATAAGTTATAACTTCAAAAAAAATAAAAAAAATGTCGTTGTCATTGTCATACGATGAGTTTACTTTTAATCGTTTTTGATGTGCATTGCATAATTTGAATTTCAATTGTCAAATGATGAATTTATTAATTTAATTTAGATGTACCTTGCATCATGCCAAATGATGATTCATGAATTTAGATGGAACATTGCATAATGTCAAATGATGGATTCAATTTAGTAATTTACTTTTAGAATCTAGATTTATAAATTTAAATTACAACACAGAAATGTCAAATGATAATTCATAAATGAATCAATGGTCATAATAGTCTAATATGAAATGATGATCATATTTATTCTTTATAGTTTTTATGACTTTGACGTCCCCTCGTTTCCTCGAAAATTCCACAAATTTTGGGGTTGCTTATATATGTCCCCCTTGTGCGTGTCTCCACTCCCGCGTTTCCCCGTCCTGGAAACTCGTGGAACATTGCTCGAAACGGTCTTTTGGCAGTCAGTACACCCTCAAAACGGTCTCTGGCAGTCATGGATTTCATCCACTGATTACACCCCTGTCTGGCAATCACAACCTTCCTCTTTTCGAAATGCCATGTCAAAATTTTTAAATGAAACTACTGGAGCTATGGTTTGGGAGTTTTAATTTCCTATTGTGCCAGCCAATTCAATCCCAAATGATTGATCCATTCACTCCTAAATCAACTCAAACACTTAGAGACTTCGTGATTCACGAGATTTTCTTTTGAAAACTCAACATACTGATACGAAGATCTATGGTATTCAGGATCTCTTCTTATTCGAAATTGAAGTCTTCGTATGCCCTTTACTGATTATGAGCCCTAAAAAATTACGCAACTAACTCATTTAATCGTCTTTTCCTCTTTTGATGGATAGAAAACCGATTACATTCTAATTTTTTCAAACAATCTTCAAAAATATTTCCATACACAGTGAAATCATCCATATAAACTTCTACACACTCATGTATCAAATCAACAAAAATGGCCAGAACTGCTCCTTGAAAAGTAATTGGTGCATTACATAATCCGAAGGGTAACACATTGTACGCAGATGTACCCCAAGGACATGCAAAAGTAGTTTTGTCCTGATTTTCTAATGCTATTTTGATTTGATTATATCCACTAAATCCATCAAGAAAGGAGAAATTTTTTTTCCCAGCTAATGAATACAGGACTTGATCAATGAATGGTAAGGGAAAATGATCTTTAAGTGTTGCTTTGTTCAATTCCTTATAATCTACATAGACTCTCAACTTCGCATTTTTCTTTGGAACCACCACTAAAGGAGAAACCCAATGGCTATCCGAGATAGAGTAGATAAGTCCTACGTGTAATAATTTATGCAATTCTTCCTTAACTATCTCTTTCATCATTGTGTTCATTCTTCATTGTGGTCGCCTTATAGGTTTAATATTGTCATCTATGTAAATATGATGAATACATGTTTTAGGATGAATTTCTTGCATATCAATGTGATTCCAAGCAAATGCTTTTGAATATTTCCTTAATAATTCAACCAATTGTTTTTCTTGTGTTGGTTGCAATTGTTTCCAATGTTAAGAGAATTTTTAGGACTAAGTTCAATTGTTTTGCTTTGTGAGTGTGTAATTGAATTAACAGGAAAAATATCAACAAATGATATTTGCAAAGAGTTGATGGTGCAATTTTCTTGAAAATGTTCTAGAATTTGATTTGCAACATTTTATTGCATAGTTCTTAATTGCTCTGAAATATCTAGTTCTGAAATGAAGAAATCTATTAAATCTTCATTATAATCCTCTTCTTTGAAATCAAAAGCTTAATTAATGCTTAGAATAGATTGAATTTCTTCCTTTTCTTGTTCTACTTCATCAAACCATGATACCAAAGAAGGAGATTGAGCAGGAGGATAAAGTGTTATACATTTTCTTTCATTCCTGTGTGAGATAATCATACTTCTTGATCTACAACCAATGAAGGCATCAGCTGTGGCTAACCAAGTTTTGCCAAGAATTAATGGGTTCCCTCCTAGATTTGTCTTTGGTTGAAGAACTAAAAAGTCTACCGGATATTCCCAAGAGTCTAAAGAAACCATGATATCTTCAAGTACACCTTTTGGCACTACTTTAGATCTATTAGCTAGTTCTAAAATTGTAGTGGTTGGTCGAAGGTTTGGCAAATCGAGATATTTCATTGTTTCTGTCATCACATTAATAACAACCCCCAAGTCAATTAAAGTTTTAGAAATTGAAAAATTGTAAATGGAAATTATTACGATTTGAATTCCAGGATCACATATTTTTGAATTGTACTATTTGTCGACATGAGGCTAGCTAGCTACCCAATCACATGGATTGTTGGTAGATATTTTTTTTCTTTTTCCAGTTTTCTTTATGCGTAATTCCTTAATTGCCTTTGTATAGATAAGAATATCTTTTATATCTTGCAATAAAGAATTTTTTACATACGAATTCTTTAATTCATTTAAGATATCAAATTCAAGAGGAGAAATAAAAGGCTTTTGCTCAAAAAACCTTTCTGCGAAAGGAGGTGTTTGAGTGATTATTGCTTTATCTTTTTGAATTTGATTATATTTGATTATATGTTTTTGGATTTTTTAGGACTCCCTTTTTCTCCTATTTTTTCTTCTATAATAATGGGGGAGTCTTTTTGTAGAAATTTTCCAGACCTTAAATGAACATCTTGAACAAGAAGGATTGAATACGTAGGAAATAAAGTTCCTTCCTCCACATTATATATTAATTTATTACTCGGATTTTCCACTGGCTGGGCTAGTAATTGAGTTGGTATGAGTGGTGGTTGGTTAGATGGAAATTGAAGTTGCAGAAGTTGGGCTGATTGTGGAGCAAGTAATGATGGATTTGATTGGTGGGGTTGTTGAAATTGTTGGTATGGAAAATATTGTTGAGGAAATGACGGATATGGCTATTGAGGATAAGACTGATATGGTTGAGGATAATATTGTTGAGGAGGTTGGGCTCCATAAACATACCCTCGCAAAACTTGAGAAGGTTGATTTTGAGTTTGCTAAGGAGGCCAAGCCTGCCAAGGCATAGGAGCATTCCATAGATTTTGAATAGGATATTGATAGTTTTGAGGAAATTGTTGAGGAGGATTTTGAGACATACCTGTAAATCGAGGTTGTCAAGGTCTTCTTGGTGCTAAATAATAAAGGGATTCCATCCCTTAGCTTTCTTCTATTTGGTTTGCTTGCAATTCCTTCAACCTTGGACAATTACCAGTAGCATGATTTTCAGTGCAAAATCCACAAAAATGAATATTGTCTAAAGGACATTCTCTCAACGGATGCTTCTTCCTATATTTAGGACAAAAAATTGATAATACTTGATCTTGTTCCTCTTGTTTCTTTCTTGTTTTAAGTACATCAACTTGTGTCCCTAATGTGCTTAAGATATCAGTTTTGAAGTCTTCAAACAAGTTTCTTAATTCAGCTCTTGTTATACTTCCTGTTGTTGATTTAGTAGCTTTAGAATTTGCATCTCTTCCCAGTTTTAGCTCTTCCTCTTGAATATTTTTTACATAACTCAACAATTTCATCAAATAGTAAATATGAAATATCTCCTTTACCCATCACATTATGAATATCAAGGTACTCATCTCGTATGCCTTTTAAAAAGATTGTTAGAATAATATCAAAGTTTAAAGAATGATGTTTAGATTTTTGTAAGTTATAGATAAATCTGTCTAAGTATTCCTCTAAACTTTCATCTTCTTGATGAGTCATTCTAAAAATGTCATCCTTTGAATCTTCAGGCCTACAATATGCTTGGTATTTCTTAAGAAAAATCTTTCTCATGCCTTCCCAACTGGTAATAGTATGTTCACATAATCCCATAAACCACTTTAATGCAGATGTTTTAAGAGTAACATGGAAAAGACAAAGTTTATATGTATCATAAGTATAACCATAGCTACGACATAGAATATCAAATTTAAATAAGAATGAGTCAGGATCTTCAGAAGACATACCATAAAAATTCGGTAAAAAGGAAGGTGGAATATTTTTCATTTTTACCTCTTCCCCCAAGATTGCTCTAGTATCTAAGGTTGGAATTCCAAAAGTAGTTTCTTGGTCATTGTTTATTCCTTCATCTTCCCTTCTCTTATTTTAATTTTCCCTTTTGGTAGCTTCTCTCTTCCTTTCCCATTCTTTTCTTTGTCTTTCATATTGTATCCTTTGTTCTGGAGTTAGTCCTGGAATAACTGATCTTTGTCCTTCTTTTGTCATCTCTTTCTCAGTTGTATCAAATGTTTTAATTAAAATTTGAGATTGTATATCCTCAACTTTCTCAAGTTGTTCAAGAATAGGTTGATCAATTAGTTTTCTTGTTTGTTTGCCTATAAAAGGTGTTTCTAACTTTCTACTTGTGTTTGTGTTCTCTTTACTTCATAAACCAATGAAGTTTGTCTTTCAACCAAAGTTAACCATTGTCCTGAAGGTTGCTTTTCCTCTAGATCTTCCAAAGTTGGTTTTCTAGCAATTGGTGTTAGTTCGAATGTTGAAGGTCCTGCTCCCACCAATGGTTTAGCGGTCGAGGGGTCTTGTTTTGTATATCTACCCTTTTGTCTCTTTGTATAGGCATGAATAACCATAATGAAAAATCCTAAAATATTTTTGTTTTTATATTTCCTTGATGTTTTTGTGTTTTTTTTTTTTAATGTTTTCTAAACAAGCTTCCTAATTAGATATATCTAAGCGTGCTTCCATGACAACAACGCCAAAAATGTCAGTCTAATTTATGGAGGTGAATTAAAGCATCTGTTTTAATATCAATCCGGGTTGGTAAACTTAGAATCACACCCAAAGTATATGGATCTTAGATCCAACTAGTGTAGGAAGTAGTTGGTTAGATGAAAATAACGGAAATGCATATTACAAACTGAAAATGATATCTACAAATATGAATTGCTGAATGTGAAAAGAGTATATAAAATTTGATATATGAAGTACATGAAAAAGTGAATAGTGATTTTATTCAACTTTAGTTAATAAGAAAGAGGCTCCTGTCTTAGAGGTTCTAGTTTTCATTTCTTATCATTTATATTCATTCACTAAAACCAATTTCACCATCTAAGTTTTGTAGAAATTTTAGACTCCACTCTGGTTATCAGTTTCTCCTTATCACTCCCATATAGTTAAATGCCCATTCCCATAAACATACATTCAAAATTCTAGAAATGATAAAATATTTCTAAAAACACAAATTCAGGAATTTCACAGTGCTGGAAATTGCAGAAATAAAACACATAAAATATTTCAGCTACACACACATAAAATGACACACTGATTTTTGGTCAATATGACCCTGGAAAAACCCCCTACAACTCTTGGGGAAAACTAGTTTGAGAGCTCTTATTTATTTATGGAAAATTCTTTTACAGAGAAGCTGAAAACATAGTAAAAATTACAACAACCAAAATTATAGACTTATCTCATTTTCCGTGCTTGTCCTCCACCTTGAAAAATGTGCCAATCAGCAAAATTACAGAATAGAAAATTTTCAGCATTAATGACAACAATAAATGTTGTACGACTGCCTCGAAAAATGTACCAGAACAACTATACGGAACAGTACGGATTTGTACAAAGTCCCTCCTCAAAATTCGTGCCCATAAACTGCCTTGAAATATGTGTTGAAGCTGCTATCCTTTTTCTTGATTTTTGTGCCAAAAATATCAGCTGTACTTCTCAATTTTTGTGCCCAGATTTTGCCTCGAACTTCGTGCTTAATGCTATTGTCCACTTCCTCGATTTGTTCCTCCCTTTCTTGGAAACTAAGCCTCTCTCTTGCTGTACAAATTTCTACCTTGGGATTTGTGCCAATATTGTTGCTGTACAGATTTGCTTAGTGTCCTTGCTGCTCTCCTCCAACTTCACACTACTCAGAAATTCTCCTTGCTCTCTTTCTCTCTTTCTCTCAATCTGCTCATGAAAGACTGAATGACATTTTCTTTTCTTTTCCTCCTTTAACCTAACCCTAAGTGACTTTTGGGGAATCCCTAAATCCAATGGCTGAGATAGCTTTAGATCAAGGGCTGAGATTAATGTGCATTTAATTCTCACTTTCTAATTTTTAATTCACCCCACTTAAATAAAGACCCACTTAGCCTTTTATTTCCATAGTCACTTTTTCACTTTCTAATTTCACATTGACTTTAATAAAGTCACTTTAAAATTAGACTTTGAAACTTTATCACTTATAAAGTCACTTTTAAATTAGATTTGATTTTACCACTTATAATGTCACTTTAGGAGAAAATTACAAATACATTTGGACACTTTTCCCTAGGCCAAAGATCCAAGCCTTAGGAAACCACTTGTCCTCTGGTACCCAAATTTTAACACTCCCTTTTACTGAGGAAAGTGTTTCTCACCACACCCATCTTGTCTCTGAAGTAGACAAGCTTGCCCTATGGTAAGGCTTTGGTGAATATGCTCACTACCTGCTCATCTGTGGGAACATACTCAAGCTTTACAGCTCCCTTCTGAACATAGTCTCTGATGAAATGATATTTGATCCAGATATGCTTTGACCTGTCATGAAATAATGGATTCTCCGTGAGTTTAATTCAACTTTGATTATCATAGTAAATCACTGAAGGTCTTAACGCCTGACCAAATAAGTCAAACAACATTTTGCGACGCCATATGGCCTCACAACTAGCCAAACTGGCTGCCATGTACTCTGCTTCCACTGAACTCAATGCAACTGACTGTTGCTTTCGGTTGAACCACGACAAAACTGCCGAACCCAACCCAAAACAACACCCTGAAGTGCTCTTCCTCTCAGAAGCATAACCTGCCCAATTAGAATCATTGTACCCTGCCAATCTCACTCCATCTCCCTGTCTATAATCCAAACCAAAATCCACTGTCCCTTGCAAGTAACGAAGTATGTGTTTTGTAGCAACCCAGTGCACTCTCATAGGCTCACACATGAATTGGCTCATCGTGTTGACTGCAAAACATATATTTGGTCGAGTGTTGACCAAATACATCAAGGAACCAATCAGATGTTTATAAAAATTAGGATCCACCAACTCAGAATCAGAAGCGTGAAGCTTCTTCCAGTTAGTGATCATAGGTGTCGACATGGGTTTGCAATCCTCCATGTGAAATCTGCTAAGAATGTCCACAATATACTTCCCCTATCCGAGGAAGAAATGCCCCTCATCCTGCCACACCTCCAATCCCAAAAAGTAATGCATCAAATCAATGTCATTCATCTCGAACTTTGAAGCAAGATCTCTCTTGTAGCCCTCTATGAGTCTCTCTGCACGTGTAATGACCAAGTCATCCACATATAGAACCAGAATGAGAGGCTCCTCACCTACCACAATAAAGTATATGTTCAGATCTGCATCACTCTTTGTGAAACCCAACTCCTGCAAGTGCGTATCAATCCTCAAGTACCAAGCTCTAGGAGCTTGCTTCAAGCCATAAAGTGCCTTCTTCAGTCTGCATACATGAGACTCCTTCCCATGCTCCTCAAAGCCCTGTGGTTGCTCAATATAAACCTCCTCCTGTATGAAGCCATTGAGAAATGTGGTCTTCACATCCATCTGGTTGATCTTCCAACCCATCTCTGCTGCTATCGATATAATGGAGTGAATGGAAGTATATCAAGCCACGGGAGCGAAGCTCTCCTCATAGTCAACTCCCTCTACCTGGGAGAACCCTCTAGCCATAGATTGAGCCTTGAACTTCTTGATGCTGTCATCTGCAACATGCTTTATCTTGTAAAGCCATCTGGAAGTAACCACTGATTTCCCTTCAGGCCTCGACACCACCTCACAAACATTGTTCTTCATGATAGAAGAATACTCCTCCTGCATGGCCTCTCTCCAGACCTGTTGGCTAGTTGCCTCCTCATAACTAGAAGGCTCAAAGTCAACGATGCTAGCAACCAATGCCATATAGCTATAGAATCGCTCAAGTGGTCTGCTCTCTCTAACCTGTCTCTTCGACCCAACAACAGATGTGGCCTCTCTTAAGGTGTCCTGACGCTGCTTGGGCTTCCTCTTCCCTGAGCACACTTCTCCCATCGGAGTGAAAGAATCCTCATCCTCATCAGAAGCATGAACTCCTGAAGGCCTACCAACCAACCTCATGCCTGAACCTGTGCCTGTAGATGCTAAGGTACCCTGTGAACTGTCCATTAATGGGCTACCTTGTGAACTGCTCTGCGGATTGCTCTGCATGCTGCTCGAAGCACCACCCATCTGACTTTGAGAGTCACTGCTCACTGATGGACCTGACACCGTAATCAATGTACCTCCTGATCCCTGTCCACTGGATCCCTGTGACTAGCTCAGCTGCTCCTGAGGGTTTGGTGAATCAAGATACTCTAACTCTCGTGACCTCCTGTAAGCCCTATCCTCCTCAAATTTCACATCCTGCCTGACAACAACTTTCCTCCTCGCAGGAATATAAATCCAAAAAGGCTTTCGAGGTCTCACTGTAACCCACAAAGATGCCCTTCTCTGCAATGGGCTCTAGCTTGGTCCTCTTCTCCTTGGGAATATAGGAGTATGTAATGCACCCAAAGATACGGAAGTGACTAACATCAGGCTTCTTCCCAGAAAAAGCCTCCTCCGGAGTCACATGCCCCAAGGCACGATGTGGACTCTTGTTCTAGAAGTACACAACAGTGTTGCAGGCCTTTGACCACAAAAGCAATGGTAACCCCTAATCATGTAGCATGGCTTTGGCAGCCCCAACGATGGATCTGTTCTTCCTCTCCGCAACCCCATTCTGTTGGGGTTTGTAAGGAACTGTGAACTCCCTCTTAATGCCTTCCTCCGCACAATAATCAACAAACTCACCAAGGGTATACTCCCCTCCATTGTCCGACCTGAGGGACTTGATCTTCCGACCTGTTTGAGTCTCCCCAAGAGCTCTGAACTCTTGAAACCTCTTGAACACCTCACTCTTGGTCGTCAAGAAATAAATCCAGGTCTTCCTGGAGTGATCATCAACGAATAGAACATAATACTCATATCCACTCAAGGATACACGAGACATCCACCTGCTCACATCGATATGAATCAAATCAAGAATCCCTGTCGATCTGTTGTCACTACTGGGAAGAGGGGATTTGGCAAACTTCCCCATAACATATCCACTGCATGTATCAAGGTGATCAGAACTGAAATCTGGCACACCTGTGGTGATCTCCCGCAATGACCTCAAGGCCCCATGATACATGTGCCCCATCCTACGGTGCCAAATCTTGCACGACTCTGAATTGCTAGCTTTGCTACCGGTACTACTGCTCAATGCCATAATGGGCTGGAACGAAAACTTGTACACCTTGGCATAGTGCACACCAATCACTCTAGCTAAATCAGCTGGGAGCACCCCTGGGATATATAAGCACCTGTCCTCTCTTGAACAACATCTCATACCCTCTGTCCTCCAATGCTGAAACGAATATAAGGCTCTTCTTCATCCCTGACACATATAGAACATCTAACACTTTCAAGGGAGGTTTGGGTTCCCTATTAAATGTTAATGTCCCCACATCGACTGCTCTAATAATGTTGTCGTCTCTGAGTACTACCTCTATATCAGAGCCACTCTATGAAAGCTCCGAGAAGTACTCACGGATTCCTGTCATATGGCTGGAAGCCCCACTGTTAACATACCAAATCCCTGAAGATGCTCCGCTAGTGGAGGGAAGTGCACACTCCTTCTCAACCTGTGTGACAAGTGATCCTGCACTAGTGGACTCATAAGCTATGAACCCAAACTCCCGGTCAAAGCTCTTTGAAAAGTCCTCTATCTTTGCTGATGCTACCATGGTCTTGTCCTTTCTCTTCTTCTTCTTCTCCGGACACACAACTGCATAATGTCCCAAATTCTGACAATTCCAACATTTAACTTTGGAATAGTCCTTCTCCTTGTTTACCTGCTTACCTTAACCTTTGCCTTTGTCCCCACCACCACTTGTGGAAGCATGCTTCTTTCCTTTGCCCTTCTTGCCCCTTGCTAACAATGCTACATTGTCATCCTCCTTTACCTGTTTGGCTGCCCCAAGATGGTTCTTTCTGATTTCATTCTGAATGCAATCATCCCACAACCTCTACCAGCTGGGAAGGCTTTCTCGTGCAACAATCCCATCCACAAAACTCTCCTAAGTCCTAGGAAGACCATTCAATGTAATCTACACCAACTCAGTGGGTGGAATGATCTATCCAACAACAACCAACTCATCTCTCACAGAAGTGATCTTTGTGAGGTATGCTATAACACCATCAGTCTTAGCCATTTTAATGGCCTTCAGCTTCTCCCTTAGGACCATTTTTCTGTTTTCATTTGTGCTCTGGTAAAGATTGGTCAAGGCTGTCCACATCTCATGTGCATTTGTCTTTCCTATAACATGAGGAATGACATGGTCTTTAACACCATCCAGAATCAGTCTTTTTCCCTTGGCATTCTTCTTGTTAAAATCAACCAACTGAGCAGGGTCAACAGACGCTGCTACTGGGTGTTGTGTGGTGTGAACCATTATGCCCCAAACTTCTGCCTCCTTAAGGATGCTCTGGATTCTCTCCCTCCATGCACTATAGTTGCTCTGCCCATCCAACCTATCCTCTACCCTCAAGCCTAAAGACATGATTGTTGTCCTAACACTGAATTTTTCAAATCTATGGTAAAGGTTCAGTTTTCTGTGTGAAAATAACTTGCTGTATTTTTTCACTTGTTGTCCCAAACTGCACTTTTTAGCCACCCAAGCTTTGATACCATGTAGAAATTTTAGATCCCACTCCGGTTATCAGTTTCTCCTTATCACTCCCATATAGTTAAATGCCCATTCCCATAAACATACATTCAAAATTCTGGAAATGACAAAAATTTCTAAAAACACAAATTCAGGAATTTCACAGTGCTGGAAATTGCAGAAATAAAACACACAAAATATTTCAGCCACAGACACAAAATGACACGCTGATTTTTGGTCAATATGACCCTGGAAAAACCCCCTACAACTCTTGGGGAAAACCAGTTTGAGAGCTCTTATTTTTGGAAAATGCTTTTATAGAGAAGCTGAAAACACAATAAAAATTAAAACAACCAAAATTACAGACTTATCTCGTTTTCCGTGCTTGTACTCCACCTCAGAAAATGTGCCAATCAGAGAAATTACATAACACAAAATTTTACAGCATTAATGACAACAATAAATGCTGTGCGAATGCCTCGAAAAATGTGCCGAAATAGTTGTACGGAAGTGTACATCCCTCCGTGAAATTCGTGCCCAAAAAATGCCTTGAAATCTGCGTTGAAGCTGCTGTCCTTTTTCTCGATTTTTGTGCCAAAAATATCAGCTGTACTTCTCAATTTTCTTGCCCAGATTCTGCCTCAAAATTCATGCTTAAAGCTGCTGTCTTCTTCCTCGATTTTCGTGCCTCCCTTTCTTGGAAATTGAGGCTCTCTCTTGCTGTACGGATTTTTGCCTTGGGATTTGTGCCAATATTGTTGCTGTACGGATTTGCGAGTGACCTTGCTGCTCTCCTCCAACTTTTCACTGCTTAGAAATTCTCCTTGCTCTCTTTCTCTCTTTCTCTCAATCTGCTCATGAAAGAATGAATGACCTTTTCTCTTATTTTCCTTCTTTAACCTAACCCTAAGTCACTTTTGGGGAATCTCTAAATCCAATGGCTGAGATAGCTTTAGATCAAGGGCTGAGATTAAATGTGCATTTAATTCTCACTTTCTATTTTTTAATTCACCCCACTTAAATAAAGGCCCACTTAGCCTTTTATTTCCATAGTCACTTTTTCACTTTCTAATTTCACATTGACTTTAATAAAGTCACTTTAAAATTAGACTTTGTAACTTTATCAATTATAAAGTCACTTTTTAATTAGATTTGACTTTACCACTTATAAAGTCACTTTAGGAGAAAAGTGCAAATACATTTGGACACTTTTCCCTAGGCCAAAGATCAAAGCCTTAGGGAATGGAATATTGGACGACTTTCAAAAGCAATGGGTCTTCCTTCAGGCTGCATTAAAACTGCACCAATTCCATTTCCTGAGGCATCACATTCCACAATAAAGGTTTTTGTGAAGTCTGGTGTAGCTAAGACCGGTGCTAGGCACATTGCCTCTTTAAGACGTTCAAAGGCCTTAGTTGCTTCAGGAGTCCATGAAAATGCATCTTTTTTCAATAATGTTGTTAGAGGTATTGCTATTCTCCCATAATTCTTAACAAACTTGCGATAATACCCTGTTAACCCGAGAAATCCTCGCAACTGCTTTATGGTTGTGGGCACTTTCCATTCCTTAATGGCTTTAATTTTGTTAGGGTCTACTTTAACACCCTCGTGAGATACAATATGACCCAGATATTCCACCTCTTGTGCTCCAAAGAAACATTTGGATTTTTTTGCATATAATTGTTTCTCCTGCAATAGTTTGAGCACCCTGTCAACATGTTCAACATGATCCTTCCAAGACCTGCTGTAGATTAGTATATCATCAAAAAATACTAGCACAAATGTTCTAAGGAAGGGTTTGAAAATGGAATTCATCAACCCTTGAAATGTAGAAGGTGCATTGGTAAGGCCAAAAGGCATGACCAAAAATTCATAATGACCCTCATGAGTTCGAAATTTTTTTTTTTGGAATATCTTCAGTCTTCATTCTAATTTGATGATATCCTGAACGAAGATCCAACTTGGTAAAATAAATTGCTCCATGTAATTCATCCAATAATTCATCACTCACGGGAATGGGAAATTTGTCTTTAATGGTGAGCTTATTGAGCTCCCTATAATCCGGACACATTCGCCATGATCCATCCTTCTTGTGTACCAATACTACGGGAGCAGAGAAAGAACTTTGACTAGGTTGAATTATACCCGCCTCTAACATTTCTGCAATCATACGTTCAATTTCGCTCTTTTGGAAGTAAGGATATCTATAAGGCCTGATGTTTGGAGGAACACTTCCTGAATCAAATGAATAGCATGATCATGATCACGAATAGGTGGGAGTCCTTTGGGAGTTTCAAACACCTTGGAATGATTGTCCAAGACTTGTTGGAGATCCGCAGAAATAGATGATTTTGATGTTGGAACTTCTAGTGAGCATAATTGTGCAATTACGCCTCGCTGTTCTTTCTTTAGAAGCTTTGTCATGACATTAGAGCTTATTATCATTCCTGGCTTCCCTGCAATACCCCGTAATTCGACTTCCTTTCCTTCTGAAAAAAATTTCAAGAAAAGTTCTTGAAAATTAAAAGCTACCGTCCCCAAAGATTGTAACCATTGTACTCCTAGTACAACATCAGCACCTCCCATAGGAATGGCAAGCATTGGACTAGTCAATACATATTCCCCATGGTTAGCTTGATATTATGGCATTTTCCAGAGCAATTTATAGTTCCTCCATTTGCAACCATCACTTGACATTCTGGTGCTGGGTATAGGAAACAATTTAATTCCTTGGCTACCTTATAATGAATAAAATTATGGGTGCTACCTGAATCAATCAACACTATTACCCTTTTTCTTCTTTATATGTCCTTCTATCTTGAGAGTTTGAGGAGTGGTAATTCCTGCCAGTGCATTACACGATATGGTCGGATTCATTTCTTCCTCTTCTAGGGGTGGTTCCTGGTGTATATCCTCTTCTTGTTCATTTTCTTCTTCTTCTTCACAATCTGTGTAAAATAATTTCTTCTCAGCACACTTATGACCTTTAGTGTATTTGCTATCACAACTGTAGCAAAGCCCTTTTGCTCTTTTTTCTTCCAATTTTTGTGGTGTCAACCTTGTAGGTTGTGGAAATCTAGGCGTAGCAACACTCCCTTCTTTATAGAATTGAGTGGTAGGCTTCCTTGTCGCCATAATTTTACATTCAACTTTTCTTGCCAACCTGAATGCCTTCTCCAATGAATCAGGTTCCACAACGCGAACTTCATGTTGGATGTTATCCTTTAAAGTGCCTAGGAAGAGATCAATCCTGTGTCCCTCTGGAATATCAGTTACCCTTATATTCAATTTTTGGAAGTCCTCAATGTGCTGCCCCACTAAACCCTTTTGTTTAAGATTTATCAATTGGGTAAAGAAGGTGTTGCTCTTTGTATCCTCATAATGTGCTATCATTTCCTCCGTAAAAATTGACCAAGTGACAATTTTTTTACGGGAGCAAAGCCATTGATACCATACAAATGTATTTTGTTCTAAATGTAAAGTTGCAATGCGTACCTTTTGTGTGTTTTGCACGTTATGGAGATCAAAATATTGCTCCATCTATAGTATCCATGTTACCGGATCCTTTCCATCAAACTTCTTCATATCCATTTTTGGAATATGGTGGTTCTTCCCGCCAACATTCGAGTTTATGAAATCATGATTAACATTCATTTTGTTCTCATCATGAGGTTCTTCTCCTATATTTCTGCCATTAGGAATCATTTCTGGTTTTAAGCTTGTCATCAAGCCTTCCATGTATGCTTTTAGATCACTCTTCATGTTTTCCATGTTGTCTTTCATGTCATCCATCTTAGCTTCCACGCCATCCATCTTAGCTTCCACGCCATCCAATTTAGCTTCCATGCCTTTCTTCAAAACTTCCATTTCATTTTTTGTTTCTCTTTGCGAGACTGAAAACTGTTGCATTTGCTCTTGTAATTTTGATAGATCATGTTGCAATTCTTCATCTTCATGAGTCATAGTAGAGCCTTCTAAAGGCTCAATGGGTGTTGAATTCTTTTTAGGGGCCATTTTAAAATCCAATATTGATATCTATTCTACAAGTTTCCCTTGGAATCAATTCAACTTGATTCTTCAAACAAGACTTATGTAATTCGGAAAAAAAAATACACACCTTTTACTAGCTTTTAGGAGCTCGATATTGAAATTGAATTATCTCTGTAATTGAAAATCTTCGATATCTCAAATTCAGCCCTGTAGTAGCCCTTTGAAGCTTCTCTCAAATGCCACAGGTCTGACCTGATTTGGATTCTCCAAGACAAATTTGTGTCCAATCTCCCACAATGACCTAATTTTGGACTGGTTCAGTAGAGCGAACTTGTACGACTTGCCACGTGTCACTGTTTTGTTCTTTGTCTTTGAAATTGATAGCCAAGAAACTACAGGCCGTGTACTTGCGACCACTTTTGACGACACTCCAATCCAATCTCCAGAGAGAGGGTTATTGAACTTTTCCCATGATCAACTCTTTGAGATGCAATTCTGGAGCCTGACAAAGCACTACCTTCCACAGATCATATCTCCGAAAATATTACAAACCAAGCTCTGAAATTTTTTTACGAATTTCCTCAGGATTTCAGCTTCGCACCATACGAATTTCAGATTAGAACCTTTAAAATTTCGTGAAAATTTTTTTTATGAAAATGCCACGATGACTGTTTAGGAGCTTGAAAAAAGACCTAACTTCCACGGATAGAAATGTCTCCGCAAATGTTACGTTAAGCTCTAAAATTTTTAGACAATATTCCTCAGGATTTCGGCTTCGCACCCTAAAAATTTCAGCTTCTAAAACTTCGTAGAAAAAAAGTTATAGAGAAAATTCCACGATGACCTGTTTGGAGCAGCGAAACCCTAGAATCCAAAGCTCTGATACCAAATGTTGTGTAACCAGCTCCAAAAATAGAAGAAAAGAGATATCAACGCCTTAGAAATGAGCCACTTCGAGGGAGCAACCTCCAATACATTACATAAATGAACAATTCTTGGATGATACAATTTACAAAACCTCCTTTCTATATATAGGAGTCCATGGGGCCATAATGTAATCCTAGTGGGCCACAATGTAATCCTGGCCGACCTAACAATAATAATTTAAGGGCACAATAATAACAAAATGGGGGTTACAAGGGTACAACAATAACAATAAGGGGTTTACACTAACAATAATAAGGGGCTATACTAGTGATATAGGGACCTAACAAATTATGCAAATTAAAATAAAAAAATTATATTTTAAACATCATGTAGTCTCATAAAGGCAAGTCAGCCCCACCATGAAAGGGGGTGTCCTTTGGTCAAAATTCAACCCATTTGACTTGTATATATACATGATGTGATACTTCATTCTGATCATTCATTTCATCACGTCATCCCTCTTCTAAATAGCAACACATGTGACAAAAGGAGGCCAAATTGAATTGACTTTGACCTAGTTGAAGTGGGTAGGTTGACCACATTTGATCAAGCTTCAGGAGTAGAGCTTGACCATTGTTGACCAAAATGTAGGAGTCGAGTTTGAATAAGTTGACTGAATTGCAAGAGCCAAGTTTGACTGCAGTTGACCAAGTTGCAGGAGCTACAGTGAACCGTAGTTAACTGCAAGAGTTACAATGCCAAGTTTGAACACAGAACTAACCACAGGTCCAACTTTGACCAAGCTGGTTTGATCGTAGATTTTGGGCAGTTTGACCATCATTGACTTCTGATTATTTTGGGCAATTTGACCAGCCTTGACTTGCTAGAGTTTGACCAAATTTCTCTGGTATTTTGACTTTGGGCATTAGCACAAATTTTTAGAAAAAAATTGATTTGTAAACCTTGTTGAAGAATAATTTCTCCTAAAGAAAATTCGCTGGTTTTCTCCCAAGATTGGGCTTCCCAGGGTAAAATTTGTTGTCTCTATTGTGCATGGTTATCTCTTTATGATCTTTATTGTTTCTGTTGCATTTACTATTCAGATATTCTGTGTATAATTGATCAATGATATCAGTGACATGAGATAAATTGGTTGAAGATCATTAGGAAGTAATTATGAGATCAGAAGATTGGTTTCTATTGTGCATCTTGTAGAAAATTCTGTTGGAAAGTGTAACTAGGTTCGGTCTTCATATTGACTATGTAATTATGTATTTATGTAATGAAGAAGACATATAATAAAATATATTTTTGTTAAGCTTGCTTCATGGGTTTCATGAGCAAGGATTTTATTATAGGTCAAAGACTTCTTCTTGATGTCTTTTAGGGATTTGTCATCTTGTCATAAATGTATTAATTAGAGTCATGTATATGACGTGTCACACATGTGAAGTCAGTGATGTATGCCTCAAGACCTTGTCAAAGAAGCTTGTAAACATGACTCAAGAATGGTGCTAACAACCCTGATTAAATCAGAGTTATACTCAGTTGTAATACCTCTCCAAGTCGACCTATAAACAACAAGCAAAAGTCGGCTTACAACCAGTGCACATGTTGGCTCATGAACCGTCACACCTATTCATGGTCAGGTCGGCTTATTATAGGACTTGACCACTATAAATAGCCCACTGGACTGTGAATAAAACATATTGATCTATTTAGATTAGTCTGATTTTTTCGGACATATCTAAGGCTATCTTACAATGGCATGGTCTGTGGATTGGTGCAGAACAGATAGTGAAGGAAAGGAGTTACAGTTGGAGTATAAACAACGAAGAGAAAGGAAAATATTATGTTACTGTGCTGGGTCTATAAGCTTCAGATATCTCTGCTAGGTGGCATATCACAGTTCAGAGGTACAACAAGGAGGTAAGGGTTAACGCAGGTGATACGAGAAGGAGCGAAGGAACTAGATAGACCAATGGCTAGAAGAATGAAGTATATGCTACAACAAGGAGGTCTAGAATAGTTCATCTAGGAACTAAGATTTCCTAGGGTCAAGGGGTGCAAAAAGAAGGAAGAATATAGTTAGAGACCGAGCTCTCTAGTCCTGGTGCAGAAAGGTGAAAGACGGTGCAGAAAAGAAGGATCAACTTAAGGAGTCAAGGAAGAAGTAGTGACAAGGTCGTGTCGTGGTCATGTTACTTGTCAACTGAAAGTCTATAAGCAGAATTTCTAGTGGGTTTTCCTCTCCAAGAGGGAGAGGTTTTGGCCCTGGCTCGAAGAGCCGAAATTTGTGTCTCTTGTGTTTTGGAAATTGACTTGATGAAAGACATAATAAGCTAAGAAGAGAAGACATAAGTAACAGAAGTAAGTCAACAAGTAATTATGAAGTAGAGAATTTGAATTAAACCTAGCCTTACCAAATTCTCAACATGGTATCAGAGGTAAGGTGTTGAAGACAAAGGGCTACTTGACAAGGAGACACTTAAGGATCAAAAGAAGCAATAATCAAAGTCAAACTCAAAGTCTACATTGAAAAGTCAAATCAGTTTGCAAGGAAGATTCTCAAGCCATCTCAAGAAGACCTTCAATCTCATTCAAAGGATTCACTCATCAAGGAGATAATCTTTGCCATCAAAGATTTATGACATTGAAGACATTGTTGGAAGACACATCATCATTCTGAAGACATCCTTTATCATCAAGGATCCAAGGTCACCTACGTTGGAGAATTCAATCTGAGGAGTTCTGGCCATCATCTTCATCATCATCATCAAGGAATCTGATAGAAGGAGGAAGTTACTTTACTCAAGTAAGTATTTCTATGACCTCTTTTGAATCTGTCAAAATGACTTATTGCAAAGAGAGCAAAAAATTGGTTGGGTCATCAAAATTTAGTGCATGGAAGAAGAGGAAAGATTCGAATCTAATCGAAGATTAAGTTATGGGCTACATCAAAGCATCTACAACTCAACCCTCAAAAAAAGATGCTCCAGCTCATGCCAAGTACATGAAAGGAGAAATCAGATCCCAGAGGATTCTCATAGAATCCATTAAGGACTCACTCATACCCTATGTATCAAAACTCGAATCCACAAAAGAAATATATGAGAAATTGGTGGAACTATTCTCTGTAAGTACTGCAGGAGAAGTAATCTCTTTGAGACAAGAACTATACAAGATGAAATTGTCAAGAGAGGAAGGAATCACTTCATATTTTATGAGGATTTCTGAAATACGAGACCAGCTGCAGGAATTGGGAGAAGTAATGTCTGATAGTGAGACGACTGCAGTGGTGTTAAATGCTCTACCAGAAGAATGGGGAAACTTCACTTCAAGCTTATACGGGAAGAAAGAAGCAACACCATTCCAGGATCTATTGTCTCTATGCAAAATAGAGGAAACACGATTTAAAGGCAAAGCTAATACAAGATCAAGTGAAGGGAATCAAGCCTTTGCAGCCATGTCCAGGAAGAAAGGAAGATTTGGTAAATTTGGTCCTCAGAATAAAAGAAGAAATATGAAAAAGTATGATGCTTTGGATGTAATGAACTTGGGCATTATAAAAGGGATTGTCCTAAATCTGGAAAGGACAAGAGGAAAAATGAAGAAGTCCATGTCACAGATGAAAGGAAAGAACTCGATGCAAAGAAATCTTAGAAAGAAGAAGTGAAAGATCTCTATTATGATTGAGATCATCTTCCTCTTTAAGTGATTTATGTTGGTTGTAAGATAGTATGATAGGAAGAATTGTATATTAATAGCATCATGATAGAAGCATGGAAGGCCCACTTGTCTTAGAAGAAGTGGCTCATGGGAACCTCACTGATTAAAAAATTGATGGAAGATAGTCATTTGGATCAAGGGTCATCTATGAAACAGGTGTTGGCACTTTCTAATGGAGTGCTCCTTGGATTCATTGGTTAGAAAGAAAGCAAAAAGGTTTCATCGAGAATTCTATCTTGCAGAATTTTGGGATTAGGATATGATGACATATGTATGAAGCAGGTTAACGGAATGAAGTTCTTCATTCTAAGGAAAATGCTGTAGGATGACTCAAATGGATAAGATAAGGTACTAATATGCTAACACTGGATGCTGTGAAGTCATGTCATATGGTTGCAGGTGATGGACTTCTACCTTTATAAGTATGATCAAAGAAAGGAGCATCTCTTCCGGGTACACAGGTTGTCATTAATAGATGAAATCAAATATATCCTCATATGGAATATGAGGTGGTTGTATACAAACAAGGAACTGTATGCTGGAAGTTCCAAGGAATAAATCAAACTGTGTGGAGAAAGAAAGGAAGAGATCATGAAGTGCAACCATGTCAAGAGGCGGTTATCATTCGGAAGCCAAGAAGATGTGACTAGGAGATCTCCTGGGAAGATATGTAGACTCTGGTAGAAGTATAGTAAAGAAGAAGACCCTTGACAATACACATCTTTAGGAGATGTGTCAATCTGAATAAAGTATGTCGATGTCATGGAGAAAGAGCATCACTAAAGTAACTTTTGATTTAAAAGTTCTTATGTATATGTTTATCTGAATAAGTTTACGCAGGGTTGTCAACCATGTGGAAGGATGTAAGATCCTTGGGAGATGGTTCGAAGGAAAGCAGCATGGCATAAAGGTGGATTAGATGAGAAATACTGATGAATCAATTTTTGGTAGATGACATGACTCATGGATGAGAGTGATGGATGATCTGTGCCCTATGAAGCTAAAGTTGAAGATTCGTCAAGATCGAAATCCATGACATCGAGGGGAGGAATTCTGAGCAGCTGGGTGTCTCACCACTGCTGCTGCAGGTCCCTGGTTAAGAGGGAGCTTGGTGGTAAGTTTCTCACTTGGAAGAAACTTGGTAATTCCTAAGAATGAGCTTAGGTACATTCCTTGTACAGGAATGAGTACATTCCCTTGTGGAATAGGTCCTCCCTAGCGAAGAGGAAGAATGGAGGATTGGGTAATCAACTGGCATCCAATACTCCTTGAGAATGAGATAGGGCATTCAAGATAAGAGTAGTCGTGGACCAATATTCTTTGAGGGCTAGCTACCCAAGAGAGGAATAGTCCAAGAAGGTCATACTTTGGGAACACCTGGATGGAGTATGTACCTTGGAGAGACAATGACGATGGTGTCTATAAGTCATTTGTCTCGCTAGCATTGTAGCCCATTGTCTCGTTGAGAGATGGGGCTGTTAGTCAAGGCCTTACACTAGGACAATGTTGGTTGATATGATTCTATATAGATGCAATTACCAATCCGATTCTTCTTATGAGATTCTTTAGATTGAAAGTAACCATGTACCATTATGAATACCTCCTTAGTTAAGAGGGAGTGTTGTAAAGTGTAACTAGGTTCGGTCTTCATATTGACTATGTAATTATGTATTTATGTAATGAAGAAGACAAAGATAATAAAATGTATTTTTTTTAAGCTTCATTCACGGGTTTCATGAGCAAGGATTTTATTATAGGTCAAAGACTTCTTCTTGATGTCTTTTAGGGATTTGTCATCTTGTCATAAATGTATTAATTAGAGTCATCTATATGAAGTGTCACACATGTAAAGTCAGTGATGTATGCCTCAAGAACTTGTCAAACCAACTTGTAAACATGACTCAAGAATGGTGCTAACAACCCTGATCAAATCAACGTTATACTCAGTTGCAATACCTCTCCAAGTCGGCCTATAAACAAGCAAACGTTGACCTCCCAAGTGCACATTTCAGCTCATGAACCGTCACACCTATTCATGGTCAGGTCGACTTATGACAGGGCCTGACCACTATAAATAGCCCACTGCACTGTGCAGAAACATATAGAACAGTTCAGATCAGTTTGAGTTTTTCAGACATATCTAAGGCTATATTACAGTGACATGGTCTATGGTTTGGTGCAGAATAGACAGTGATTGAAAATAGTTACAGTTGGGAGTATAAACAATGAAGAGAAGGGAATATTATGTTACTGTGTTGGGTCTATAAGCTTCAGATATCTCTGCTAGGTGGCATATAATAGTTCGGAGGTACAACAAGGAGGTAAGGGTTAACGCAGGTGATACAAGAAGGAACGAAGAAGGAAATATATAGACCAAGGGCTAGAAGAATGAAGTATATGCTACAACAAGGAGGTCGAGAATAGTTTATCTAGGAACCAAGATTTCCTAGGGTCAAGGAGTGCAGAAAGAATGAAGAATACAGTTAGAGACCAAGCTCTCTAGTCTTGGTGTAGGATGATGCAGAAAAGAAGGATCAACTTAAGGAGTCAAGGACAAAGGAGTGAAAAGGTCTTGGAGGCATACAAGGGTCAAGGGTTTGTTTCATGGTCATGGTATTTGTCAATTGAAAGTCTATAAGAATTTATTGTGGGTTTTCCACTCCAAGAGGGAGAGGTTTTGGCCCTGGCTCGAAGAGCCTAAATTTGTGTCTCTTGTGTTTTGCTAATTGACTTGATGAAAGACATAACAAGCTAAGAAGAGAAGACGTAACAAAAGTAAGTTCACAAGTAATTATCAAGTAGAGAATTTGAATTAAACCTAGCCCTACCAAATTCTCAACCAATTCAACATGTGCTAGCCTAATCAAGGTTGTGAAATATGACAAGGGAAAATGAGGATGTTTCAAAAATACCAACAATGTGAGCAAAGAAGACCATAATATCAAAAGAAGATGAATGAAAGGAAGGACCATGTGAAGGAGAGAGGAAGACCTGACACTATTGTGATTATAATACAGAATATAAAGGTTTCACCCAATACTTTGACTCTAACATTTGCAGGTTTGCAAACAGATGTACCTATATTAGAATATGATTCCTCTAGGAATGCATATCAACACCATCAACCCAAATTTCCAAAGCAAACTCATATTCGTCAAAAGATAACGCAATAATAAGTTGCAGAGAAAAAATCTTTGTGCATTTAACCATCAACTTTGAAGAAAACTAGGTAGCTTGTTGTGCTAAGCAGTGGAAATTTTGTGAAGTTGGTTAATGAAAATGATGGGCTCCACATGTCAAGCAATTCTAGGTTTGAAATGATTATGCCATTAAGCATTCCAATTTCTTCTAGTGATGCTTGTGATGTTTATGGGAAGGATGACGAACTTGTTTCGTATTTTGGCAATATGATGGATGGGGCAACTGATGATGCCTTTCAAAATGAAGATGGAAAATACCAAGACCACAAGTTTTGTTATTGGGATGCAGGTATAACAAAAGAATTGGGCGTTAAACGTGTTGACTACAGTTGTAGAGATGCGACTGAAGTTGATGCTTCTGATAAGAAGATTTCCACATCACTTCAAGCTGAGAATAAATGTACTGTGGAGGATCCTATAGAAATTCAAAATGTTGACATGAAATAAATAAGAATGATGCAACAACTTTGAACAAATAAAAAATAGAAGGTGATTCTAAATCAATCATTTAAGATAGTCAAACAATTATGAAGGTTAGACGAAGGTTAAAGGAATTTGATGAGAGGATAAACTAGATGAAAGTGAGAATTAAGCACACGAGTATGTTTTTACAAGAAGAAAAAAAGGGTTGTTCTGCAATATGATATGGACATTTAGCCACATTAAGGAAATTCAAGAACGTAGTAAAGGATTGGATTCCCTAAAGAAGCGGATTTTTCAAACAAAAGGAAATGTGCAATCCATTAAGGAAGAAATGAGAACAATGAATTTTGGTTGAGGGTAGTTGCAGGGTCATGGGAATGATTGTCTGGATCGAGAGGTAGCTTGTTTTGAAGATGACCTTAAAGCACCATTGTCCCATTTAACTATGGTTTCGCTGCGGATATTAGACTCTTTTGTCAGGAAAGATGTTGGATTTAATCTTTTGTGGAATCTACTTATACATTTATGCAAGTCTAAGCCTTTCTTGCTAAATCAATACTGCCTTACAGAGGTGGCTTGAAGGTCTTTGACAAAGCTCCATATAAGGCAAGCAAAAAAGATGGAGAGAATAAGGAGTGAAGTGATCAGACCAGGACGACCCTTAAAATATCTGTTTGAACATAATCATTAGGATGTCTTGATAGATATGAGGTTATTTGACACCCACTTGATTGACAGTGATGATGCGAATCTAGCATGCTTGACCTCAAAAGCTTTAGCAGGGCCACTACCTAAGGGAAATCATAATCTGCAGTTGAAAACTTGTTCTCCTCATCCAAAAGTAGCTATCATTCATTACCGAATAAAGAGGGTTCAATAAATGTTGGTAAGGAATATGAACCCCAGGTGATTGAGAAAGGATGTAATAGTGATGAAATTATCGGAACAAGAAAAATGGAAGGAAAAGATGCAAAGATGAGAACAAAATTTGACTCAGTAGTAGCATATTTTTGTATGCTTGACCTTGAATTAATCTATGAACTAGTAAAGGAGGACGGTGACTATCACAGGATGATATCTCTCACCAGCATGTGGGTTATTGGGCTGCAAGAATAAAAAGGTGCTAGTGTTCTCGACATGGAAATTATAAGAGCTGAAGGAAGTTTTTCATTCTTGAGAATTAAAAGGAAGATTGAACAACACTTGAATGTTCAATAGCTTGAGGACATGCGATGTCGCGAAGGGGGGACTATAATGTTCCCTGTTGAATAGTTGCCCAAGGGAGGGAAAAGTAGCCTATCCAACCTCGTAGGCTATAGTATTTGATAAAGGGGGAAGCCCATTCTCCAATGTCTTGATGCAACATTGGGTAAATTTTGGGGTAGTTGGGGCAAAACCCCAAATAGGGGGTTGCACATGAACCCCTCACATTAGCTTAAGGAAGAGAAACCCCCCATGAAGAATCTATCAATAAAGGAGAAATGGAATCATTTAGGCATCAACAAATTGGATTGAATTGTCTATGTTTTCTCTGAGCCTGAAGCTCTAAGGGTTTTAAGAACCCTTCTTCTTGTTTAGGTCCTCCCACCCCCTTGTGTCTTGAATCCCACGTGTTAGACACGATTCTCAAGGGACAGGTGTCTGATTTGTGGCTCGAGCATGTCCGAACACGTGGGATTCACATGTCCCGATTTTGGGACACGTGTCCCTCTAGAAAAGTGTGTTGCGGGTCTTTTTAAGCCTAATTTGGGCCACTTTCTCCTCATTCTTGTCTCTCTCTTGCTGTGGGTGTGTAGGAGTGAGTAGCAAAGGGTTTAGGAATGTTTTGGAGGTGATTTAAGCAACCAGTAAGTGCATTTTACTTCCATTTTTCTCCATTTTTTCTATGCCGTTTGCCTATCCATTTTGTTTACATGCTAGTGCATTTTTTCTTTATTTTTTTGCAGCATTCATGGTTCAATCAAGGGCAGCAGGGAAGGGGCAAAAAAGAAGGGGAAGAATGTCCCCATTGGTGATGCCCCTCATGTTCTATTTTCATCAGGGTTTGCAAGTGTTTCATGTATTGGAAGTGGGGCTACAACAACTCCAAATGTTGAGGGCAGAATAAATTTAGAAAGACAACATGCTCAGGAAAGTAAATATCCCTTGTGGATATGTCATAAGAGATGACTTAATGAGAAAACTGCAGTTTCTTGTCTTTTTCCTATTGGATCATTGATGAATTTGTCACAATTGTATTTGTAATATGTATGCATAATGTTACAACTTACACATTTACAATGTAGAATCTAGATCTATGTCTGAATTTGTATCATGAATGAGAATTTGTGTAATATGAATATATATATATATATATATATATATATATATATATATATATATATATATATATATATAACTTGTCCTACTTGTCCTGTTCCAGGGGGTCTATGTGCCTTGTGTCGGACACTCGAATTTGCATGTCTTGTGTGTCCCATGTCCCCATGTCAAATGACTTAGCTGACTACTTATGCATACCCATACATCTTGATGATGCCAGTAAGTCTTCTACATTGTTTTTTAGATTTCAACTTTTTCTCTCCTTTTCCATTTTTCTCTCCTACTTTAATATGCCATATGACGCTTTGACCATAGGACTTGTTTTTCAAAATATAAGCAAATTAAAAAGGATTGACATTGGTTTGAAGAGCCATGATTCCTTTATATTTTTTGAAGTGACAAACATCCACCACCTACCCAGAGGTGCACTGTCATTTCTGTTGTGTGCATATACCACCCACCCGAAATGAACAGCCTTGATGACTCAACCACAAAACAACCAATGATCCCCTTGTTAAGGCATTCCGACTCCTCATAATTGGAAAAGGGCCACAATATGTGAGAGGAATTGAACCCTTGTTGTATCTGACACAATGCCCCACTTTCACTGACCCAGCAAACTTCTCATAACTCAATTTAAGAAAATTATCGAGAAATATTGCTCTCATTTTAGAGTAAACTAAGATGCACATATAGTTAAACTCCTAATACCAATATACCAGTGTATTTAAAAAATCTCATTGCATGGATTATGAATGTCATGGGTGCGACAACCTCCTCCCCTCAGATTCTGCCACAGTTGAGTCCTACCTTCTGGTTTGGAAGAAGTTGGGGCTGCTCCTCAGCTGGGTCCATTTATCCCTCCTGGCACTCCTTCCATGGTGGTGAGTTTACCGTGGCCAAAGTTTTGCCCTAGGCTGCCCCTGGTAACTTGGTAAGATCTCATGCATTTTAGCTAGCTCGGATCCGACACCTCCTTTTGATATCAGAGTGAACTTTACTGCTATAGGTTAAAAGATCTCAGTGAAAGGGGGTTAGTTTGTAGATTTAATATTTTTTTTCCCTCTATCAAAGGTTCTTCAGATAGGCTAAGCTTTACTGGGATGATTTAATCTGAGGTTCCATCTCTTGTATTTTTTTCTGTGCAAGAGGTATTTTCTGTATCATCTGTTAGTTTGAAGCACATAGTGCATCCATCCTTACAAGAGGTCCTTGCTTTTAGGAAAAGTTCAGTTTTAGGCATGAAATGATGGCACCCCAACTCCAATCATATATTGGAAAGCTTTGAATCTCTCCCTCTTTGGGTGAGGCTTTAAAACCTCTCGATCTTCTTTGGAACAAGGAGGCCTTTGAGTGCATAGATAATCATATTGGACATCAATTATTTCTCTATAGTGCCAGAATTTTTGTGGAAATGGACCTTGGAAAAAGTTCACCAGGAGAACTGGCTTTAACTTTTGATGATTTCAGTTGGAACCAAATTTTAGATTATGAAAACTTGGAATTCTTCAGCAGAAATTGTCGAGAAACTAGCCATGCCATCTCCTCCTGCCATGCAACTTGGGGAAGAACTCTCAAACAAGTTAAAGGAAGAAGACAGTAGCATGGCTAAGCGAAATGGAAGGAGACGTATCTGGATTCTGAACACTTATCCACAGAAGAAGAATGAATCAAAAGTTTTTCCCAATGAGAAAAAAGAGGAAAGGAATTCAATGCAAAGCATCAAATGTATATAACAGGTCAGCAATCTGAAGAAACAGGCCTTTCCAAAGAAAAGCCACCAACGTCTGTAATGAAGAGGAGGAAGCCCCTCCAAACACATAACTAAAGAAGGGCAAACAATAGAAAATATTGTGGACTTGGCAAAGAACAAATCAATACTACCTCAGAAAATGTAGGGAAAATCAAACAGAAGAGACAAAAGAGAATGCAATAATGTAATAAGTGAATTCTCAAAGCTGGTTAACAATTAAATCAAGAAACCCTACTGGTATAGCCGGGCATTGTATATTTTCATATATTTTGACAATATATTTTCTCTCTGCAAAAAAACTGCAGGATTGTCTAACCATGGAATCTGAACCAAACAACGTAAGCATATAAAACTTATGAAATCTGATAGGAAATTCCAATAATGAATCCTGATATGAGAAAACACATTCAGGATTTAACAACATATAAAAGCATCATTCATACCCTTGCGGAAAATTCCTTTTTCTAATTTGACAGCATAACCTAACTTTCCTCTGAAAATTTTTGTGAAGTTCTATCATCTACAGTGTTGTGATGTAAATGATTAGTAGTCACGACATCAGATATCCTATTTCCTTGATCATCTAAATTTTCGTTCTCAGTAAGTTCTTGACCATAAAAACTTCCACTATCTGATAATGGCTTCTTGGTAACATTATCATTTTCAGAAACTACAGACTCTTGCTCATCTTTATGGAAAAACATAACTATTGGAGAGTTGTTCAAACCAGCCTTTTGTTGATTATCCATATCATCTTGAGAGTGCCTACTTATTTTCCTTTCCATAGACACGTCGTCAGCCAAGGAAGAAATTCCAAACTTACGCCAATGGCTTAAACCTGGACAAACCCCCTGTAAAATATGCATGCATTCTCAATATAAAAAAGTCATCTGTCTACACACCCGCATGTATATAAATATCATATCAAGCACATTCAAATGATGGGAGAACCCTTGAAATGACACACAAAATGCTGACCTTGATGAGCCCATGTATCGCATTATTCTTGTCTTTTATCACCTGTGTTGATTCTTTTGCAGGACACCAACCCATGCCAAATTCCCTTTCATTTGTCTGCAATTCCTTTACCTCCTTGACATCAGTTTTCAAGTAATTTAGCATGACTTCTGGGTGACTGCCATTTTTGCAAAAGCTTCCAGCATAAGTGCAGTGCTCTGTTCTTAAAGATATCTCAGGAGTCATAGGGAATAAATGGCCTTCAGTGCTAAATATGTACCTGAAGAGGAAAAACACATATACTTAGTGAATTATCCGCATATTTTGCTCTCACGCTAATTTGTGAGCTTGACTGAAAGAGCATTGCAAATATCCACTTACGGGTATGGCCCTTTTTCCACCATGTTTTCCCCAGCCACAGCCAAATCAAACAGAAGCCAAAGGTATTTAACCTGCATTGGGATTGCTGTAATGAGTTAATAGCTCTATTTCACTGCAAAGGTTCCATGGATGCAAAATGCATTGAGAAAACAAGGCCAAAAATAGAACAAATAAACCTTGAGGAAGTGCACCATACTATTAACACTACACACATCCACTCATCATGAGCCATACTGTTTCAGCAAGGAAAAAGCTTTCCATGTGATCATCTTGTTGGTGGGATTCTACATCTGCTATGTGACAATATCCACAAGGGCACCGTGCAGCATACTGTAAACTGACAACAATGTCTCGTCCAACATCAAGATACCTGCCACAAAGGAAGATGAGTATCAAGAAATGAATTTGAACTACTGAGACACTGAGAGCCCTGTTTGACCAATCAAGTGCTTTTGCTTCATCTGTTAGAAATTCATAGTCATAAAATACCACAGAATACTAAAAGACATACTTTTCTGTATACTTAGTTGGCCGTGTTAATAGATCATGCCAAAGATTTAATCAAAAGAAGAATTACCCGTGAATTTTATTAAGGTAGTTGTGATTATAGTCATTCCTAACCGCATTAGCTTCCCCTTGATGATTTTCTTTATGAAATGATTTCAGATTTTGCATTTATTTTTAAATCTAGATTCTATATTGCCATATTTTGGTGTACATTCTATACTTCTAGAATATCATATGTTTGTCATAGAGTGTGATCCCTGTTTGTGCCCTTTTAATGTATTTTTGGTTGTGAAAAAGGAAAGGAATGCTAGAATCCAACCTCGTTGGAAAAGTTGCACATGATTTTTTTTTGCTTATTGGTCACTGGCTCTACATTTAGATTAAAAAAAGACATGCACACATATATGAAGTATTTCCAGTCCCAAGGGTTAGCTGAGTGGTTTGACTTGCCATACAAAAGCTATATAGCTAAGGAGGTCAGGAGGTCAAATACACCTAGGTGCCTTCGGGTTAGGAATACATCAGCATTTACCCCTAGCACCATTCACAAAATTCATGTGAAAAAAGTGCTTGTAGGGTTTCCCAGAGGAAGTTTCCGATGAAAATGTACGTGTGAAAAGATGCTCAAAATGCAGTTTGGGAACCCAGCATATTTTCAAACCTTCTTTTCCTTAGTGAAAATGGCCAAAGCTCAGACACATCATAAAACTTTACAAACATCAAAGCCTTATTTTCTACATAGGGTCATAGAGTGATGCTGGAGACATTTTAACAAAGTTACAAAAATCTTGGAATTGTTCTGCAGTGGAAAACTTTCCAATCCCTTATCTGTGCATGCCACACAACTTCAGCATCTTTAGGAAAATCAGAAAATATTTTGACACATTCAGAACACGTTTGGACATGCTAGAGACATATCACAAGGTTTCAAGCACATTGCAGCCATAATCAATTGAACTGGTTGTCAAATGGTTTTTTTCTCAATTTAATAAGAATTGGGACCAAAAGCTATGAATGGCTGGCTACATGTTGGCCAATACTCAAATTGTTTCAAGTTTCAACTATGATACTAAACTACCAATGATTGGGACGGTAAGTAATTTCAACTTTGAACCTGCAAACACTGTTGTTTGAGATAGTATACGGGTTAAGTATACTCCTCTAGTTCAGATAGTGATAAGTTATTCTCGGATGCCATAGAATTCTAATGGGAACTAAGGTGTGACCATGATGGCAGATCTCTTAGTAAGCAATTGTAAACTGACAGTTTGCTCTAACCATATTGAAAGAGATACAATTACAGAGAAATACATTAGAAGCTTTTGTTTTGACCCATTCTGGTTGACATCCACTCAAGGTTTATATAAAAATTGTTTTTAAAACCTGATGATTACATAAGGGATATATCCCCATGCAAAATTCAAACACAGCAAATAGGAAGGTTTCCTGACATGTTTTCATGTACTTAGTGACCAAATTCTCATAGTTATTTTGTGATTGCATGGGATCTGTTGACTCTTGAGGTAGTCTTCAGAAATGTCACATAATGTTGTGCTTCTAGGTTCGACATATTTCCCTTTCTCAAGTTTCTTATTAGTTACTAAAATTTAGGCTTAGGTGAGAGAAAACAGTCATGAAATCAACAGTGCCAAAAATCTGTAAGAGAAGAAACTGCCAAACAATATATCAACAAAACAAGCTGCACTCAGAACACGCAATCAATGTTGACCACAATATTCTCTTAATGATTCGAAGCCAGAGATAAATAACATGCATTACTGTGTATAAACTCACAATATTCTCTTAATGATTCGAAGCCAGAGATAAATAACATGCATTACTGTGTATAAACTCAATTTAAATACAGAAGGGGCTGGCAAAAAACTGCATAACTTGAATTGGCAACACAAGTACCATCTCAAGAACACCAATTGCAAGTGAGGATACAGAACAAGTGATCTAGACGACGATAATTATTGTCAGAGGAAATGTAAGTGCCCACAGCCAACAAGAAGAAAGGAAAAATTTCCTACCAAGTGTACAAGATTTGGCATCAGATGTCTTGCAGGTGTTCTGAGATGCATAAAGATCCTGTAGGAAATCATAAGCACAGAAATATAACAATCTATTTACAGTTATAAACCTAAGTCACATGACACGAGGACACGAGACATGGAGGACATGTAAATACAAGTATTCGACACGAGACACCGTGACCTCGGAAACAGGACACAAGGGACACATTTTATATATATATATATATATATATATATATATATATATATAATAAATTAATATTAACAAATTACAATTATACAAGACTACAAGCACATAAGAAATACTAAATAGTCATTAAAAGTTTAAAACCACAACAATAGTCAATGACTCATGAGTCATTAAAATTTAAAAGTTAAAACCATAACAATAACTTGAAATTTAGAAGAACTTAGATATTAAAACCATAAAATGCAGATTTTCCATAAAGTCATCAAAATGAAAATGTATTACATAGATACTGAAGGAATGCCACTGGAAAATACAAAAGAGTACATACAAAATAAGTAGGAACCATGTCACTAGCCACGAGTCCACGATTCATCACTCTATCAATAGTCCATGTCCTCCTCCATGTCATAAACACCATAACTGCCACTGCCATTTGACTCTACTCCATCCTCCTCCTCTATGCCCAATCCAAGATCTCCTGCGACTGCTGCATTTGCTGGTGTGAAGAGTGACCCCTCAAGACGCTCATCATCAAAAGTCACTGGCTCTAGCACTGGTTCATTAAGATCCATGTTGGCTAATGCCAACTCAACATTGTCGTCCAACCCCATATCATCAGGAAACACATCCCACATCTTTGTCTTTCCCTTCAACCATTCTTGCCTCTGCCTATAAATAAAACGAAGGTTGGTGTGCACATACACCATTGTCTCCACCCTGGATTGCTCAAGCCTACTCTTTTTCAAACTATATGGATTCCCATAAGTGCTCCAATTCCTCTCACAACAAGAAGATGAAGTAACTTGAGAGAGGACCCTCAAGGCTAATTGTTGTAGAATAGGGCATACTGCCCCATGAGTTGTCCACCAAGCATAGGCATCTTTGACCCCCCTATCTCCAAGTACATCATACCCGCCAAATCTCCTAGTGCCAGTGGAGAACTCTACAAAGCCTTCCTCCACCTCAAGAAAATATGCTCTATCTTGAAAAATCCTAGGATACGTTTTCAAAAATGGAGGACACGTATTCAAAAACCAAGGACACGTTTTCAAAAACAGAGGACACGTTTTATGTTTCAGAGGACATGACCAAAATCGTATAGGACACGTTTTAGGTCGTTTTTCGTGTCCGACACGTGAAATACAAGATACGTGACCCTGGAGGACGTGTCCTATGACTTAGTTATAAACCAGAAGAAATGGGATGAAACAAGGTTAAGTTAGAGGTCAGATGAGATCTACCAGAACTAGAAACAAAAAGCATTTAACACGACGTTATACCTTAGGACTAATTATGGTGCCACAAAGATATGATTAAATAAAATGTACCACGCATGAATCTTCCACAAACGATAAACAAGGAATCACAACGGAATGAGAAATGTGCGAAAGAGGGTTTCACAACAAGAAATGGCCACCTCCATACTGTGTATATCATGCAAATAAGAGATAATTTGGTGAATCCAAAGCCATCAAAGGCTCAAAAGTAATACACAAGAAGTAAAATTATTAACGTAATAAATCAAATTTCATCCATGTGATAATGTTTCGGCCACTTTATTTTTATTTCATGTCATATCTTGTAAAACTTTAGGGCTTTCTTCTCCGCAAGAGCTACCATGGGCAGAGAATGGTGTTTCCACATTGTTTTCCTTTCTTGATTGTTTCTTGCAGAAACAGGACCCTGCCATATTGTTTTGCCCCAAGGATCACTCAAACCACTAGGAGCACAAAAATCCAATTTGAAAGCTAGCAACCACCTGTGGGTGACAAAAACAATGATAAGTGGTTTAGCCTATTGGTCAGTCTCTTAAAGACAACAATTTTTCAGGATATTAGATTGACCAAGAAAGCCAGTACAAACCTTAGACAGGTACTAAAAGGATAATTCAAGACACAATTGGATACAAGTTTCCCTAATATTGTTCATCAACCAAAATCATGCATTTATCACTTATTGTTGCTCACCAAAAGGACTGAGCTGCTTCCATTGTGACCCCCCTGCATTCTTGGGAGGGTTGATGAAAAAAATGGATGTCCGTAAATGTTAAGGCTTCACATATGGATACAGTTTATTTAATAATATATTTCACAGGCCTAGGGAATTCTTCAATATGCTTAAAACCAAAAATGCGTTGTGTCGCCTTCATCTTCACAAAATATAAATGTTACATAGGGGCACTCTCCCAAGAGTAGGGGATGTGCTCCTTGTTACCCACCCAAGTGGGCGACCCATAGGAGAAAATGCTTTATCCTATTCTCTTCAGCTTGCCATCCGGCAACCCTATGTGATCTATAGATAGCTAGCCTCAAAGGCCCTCCATCTATGCTCTAGTCAGATGCTTTGCAACATCTAGCTTACTTATTAGATGAATGTGGGTCATCCATTATAAGGTACATTAGATGAATGTGGGTCATCCAATATAAGGTACATTAAGCATGTTTGTAATCAAGTGCTTTCATTTAATGTTTAAGAGCATCTTAGTATGAATCACAAGTTGAATTGGATGACTGACCATTTTCGGTTGTATCCTTGTTCCCATGCTTCACCTTGGTGGTTATCCTCTGTCCCTAGTCCATTGTGACCTTCTTTGAGGCCATTATTTCCATTGTCCAAGAGGGGCACAAATAGGAGGCACTAGTTGATGCTGTATGCCCATGGTAATCCATACCTATCACCTTCCATCTTTCCCTAGTTTCATGTCCCAATCTTCGGGTTAATTGTTATCTATCATCAGTATTGGTTCCCTAATATTCTCATTCTTGAGAAGGGGCCCAAAAACTTTGCCCTCAAAGGTAACCGAAATAAAAGAAAAAGCATGAGCCACAATGATAAAATGTAAAATATAGGAAGGGATAAAACAAATTGTGGACAAAAGCCTAGCCTAGGCTCAACCCCCTCATTAGCTCTCACCCAATTCCTGGCTAATGCATGAGCAAATAAAAAATGAAACGAACTTTGATATCCCAACCATGATGAGAAATAAACTATCTCATCCTTAATGGGTAATGAATGCATAAATAAAGATTGTATCCCAAGCTATGCAAGAAAAAGAAAAGTCATTGAAGAAAAAGGCGCACAAGAGGTGTGGTAAAAATAGGATGAGGACAGGGGTAACTCAAATCCCCATGATTGCTCCCTCTTTAGATTATAATGCTCAAGAATGATGGTCTTTCATAACCGGTACACAGGTGGCGGCATCCTCCATGAAGTAAACCCCCCATTGTACTACTATTCACTTGCAGTTGTTGATTGATGGTTGGAAGCACCTAATAGGGCCTTTGGATAACCCTCCCATACCTAAACATGGTAACTTTTTTACAAACCCTAAGCTAGGAAGACATTTGAAGATGATGCTTGCGTGAAGTACTCCTGTTCCTTTTACATTAAATATGATCCATTGTGATATTTTTATGGTTTCTTTACCTATGATGATGATCTCTCTTGATTTTGAGGGTATGTTTAAGATGTCTTCTCCCAGGTACAACTATTATTCCTTGAGGGATCAATTAAAACTTCGCCAACACATTAGAAAGCACGTCTAGCCCCACTCGATGGCACTTCAAGGCACCATAGCCAACACATTGACCATTTGGAGATGAGTGTTGATCTTAAGATTGATCAAACATTGATGATGACTCTCTCCTCTCCCTCCAAAGCCTGAAACACTACTCAGTGAAGTTGGGATGTTGCCAAGATAGATAATGTACCATAGAGACCACAAGACACCCCCAAGATGGCCTTGCACCTTCCTAATGGACATTTCCAAGTTCTTGGACTAGATGGATGATGATGATATCTGGAGATCCCTCTAGAAGGGATGGTGCACCTTTCTTGATGATGACACCATACCCTAGTCTTGTGACATCACCCTCCTCCAGAGGCCTACAATAATGACATGAGCTTGCTTGATGGTATCTTGATGATGAGGGTTTTCCTTGAAGATTTGGCACTTTGTTGATGAGGGGATCGCTTTGAGTGAGCAACACTCATGTGACCCATCCTTTGCACCTTTTTGATGGAGATCTTCACGTATAGAGGATAATGTCACCCTTGGAGACTTTTTTACTAACACATGTGGGTTAAAAAGAGGCTAATATTTATGTTTTATCATTGAGAGAGTTATCTTTTAGGTCAACTTGTGACCTACTTAGACTATAATCACTTATTTATTATTTTTAGGGATTTAACTCAATTATTGGACTAAATTGACTTCGTTTCCCTCATATAAATAGAGAATCTTGATTTAGGTTGGATCACTGTCACACACACTCATTATTTCTCTTATGAGAGAGTGTGCACTTGTAATGTCCCTCTCTGATTAATTTCCCTAAGGACGAAATAGCCTATCCAACCCCATAGGACAGTCTTGATAAAGGGGGAAACCCCAATTTTGCTGATGTTTGGGGCAACATTGAGAAAATATTGGGTCAGTGGGGCCAAAAAAGGCCCAAATTGGGGGTTGCATTGCAACCCCTCAAATTTGAGAAACCCGTTGAGGGAATCTATAAATGGAGGAGAGTTGGAATCAATTTGAATCATTAATTTGGATTGGAATATCTCTAATTTCTTGAGTTGTGGCTTCGAGGATTTTAGGACCCCTATTCCTTTACCGATTTCAGTGGTGAAAGATTCAACCCTAATTAGTAAAATTCTCATTTATCTTTTGTTTTGATCTAGAAATCGTGGAATTCATCTATCTGGAAAAACAATAGAATTCATGGCATTTCTAAGGAAGAAAATTGAACATCTATGAGGCAGAAATTCAGTGGCTTCTAAAGGAAAAATTCAGACATCTTTGAGGACAGTTTCGGTGGTTTTCTGGGAAGACGTCAATATTTTAGGTGCAGCGAAGTGATATGGGTTGCAGGGCTGAGGGCCACAAGAGGGTCAAATTTTGATTCTATTCAACCCAAATTTTGGGCATTGCTAAGATAGAAAACCCAGTACAACGACATAGTTGAAGACAAATTGTGGGAGGTAGCTCAGTGCACATAGTCCCTGTGGAAGTCCTTTTAAAGCTAAGTTTCAATATTAAATTATAGCTAGTTGTGAGTTGTGAATTATCTAGGTAGCTAGTAATATTCTTTAATTCTAATGATTTTTTTAGTGGAACTAGTCCACTATGTTTGTGGGCAATCAGTCCTAATTTATTGTGGAATCATATTACTGTCAATGATATGGAAGAGTGACCTAGATAAAAAATTGAAGTATTGTCAGAACTATACTGGGCATCTTTGTTGGAATTTAATATTCATTAGATGTTCACTTTCATATGAAGGCATAAATGTGCTTTGTTAGTAAATTATTCAAAAACCCTAGACAAACAAAGCAACTGTAGGGAAAAAAATTACCCTAGGACATTACAGTGGTATCAGAGTTGGCTCACCTTACCAGCCCGTGAGAAATTGGGTTGATGTCATGGACCTAGGGTCTTCAGGTAAGGCTAAAGGGGGAACAAATTTTTTTGGGAAAAGTTGTGGCAACAACACCAACATGTGATGTCTCAGCGCCTTGACCAATTGGGATTAATACAAGAAGCAATTACCATGTTCCTATTCAGCCTAATATCCTCGGACAAACTAGCACTAGGACAGACAATCAGAGACCTTGGCTTCCCCAATTCTTAGATAGGTGGAAAACGGAGAATTGTGGGCCACTAGAAAAGAAAAAAGATACCTCAAACTATTGGAGGGAGAACTAAAAGCTAAAAGAGGGTACTAAGGAAGCCCTAACCTTTCAAGAGTTCTGTGACATTAAGTACAAAGGAAGGCCCAAAAATTGTGGTAAGGGCACACAACATAATGCAGTGGTCACTACACAACAGGTAAAAAATATGTTTGGAACTCTTCAAGCAATGCCTCAAATGTCTATTGGTCAAAACAGGGATTCTTCTCCTTTTGTTCAATATGGAATATCTAGTTTGCCTGTTAATGCAAAACCTATCCAAATAAGGACGCCTTTGTCGACTCCAAGGCACAACAATCCTAAGAAGGATAGTCCCAAGGTATCAATTTTCAGTGATAGTGGTGAAGCACCTAGCATTCCAATGGCAAATGTCATGTTCATCACAAAAGGAAGCCCAAGGACACTTTTTACTCAACAACCTGATCAATCTCCTTCATTTACTACATGCAATCGAACAACAAACATGAAGGAAAGGGCTATACCTAATAATGGGACAACGACAGATTGTAACAGCGAGGCAACATCATTTGAAAAGGAATTTACACAAGAGAATGAAGATAATGTTGAAGACTGGCCAGTTGATGACAATATAAAATCCACTTCAAGGCATAATGATCTTCATAAGGAAAACACAAGAGATTCTAAATTACCAGAAGTATTACCTAATGGTTGACAAGTTGAGCTCCTTAACAAAAACGCCATAGAAACCAATGATTGGAAAACATAGGCTGCAGAGCCTAAATATGAGAAAGGAAGACAAGATTTCCAAGAAACACAGGCGGACAATCATGTTAAACTGAATGAAGAAGAAAACCCATCATTTGTAAAAAACTTGTACTTCTTCGGGGGAAAATCAAATGATATTGAGCCAAAAATTGTATCACAAGATTTGTTTGGGTTGTGCACTGCCAATCTATAAGGAAAGGGAAATTATCATAGTTTGACAGATCGTCAGGATGGGTAGACAGTGGGGGATGAGAAAAAAACTTAATGCCAGTAAGTAATGAGGTGCAAGGTTTTGCTATTCAAAGCAATGGAGTTGATATGTTGTCTAGTGAGGAAATCTCCAGTAATTCTCAACAACCTAGGGAAAATGTTTTATGGGTTGATGATGACCAACATTGAGTTGTGAGACTTACCTATCCTGAGAACTATGATATAGAAGATGTTGGTACAGATTTGAAGGGAAGTAAAGCTTGTTGGAACTGGGGGATGTAAACCTGCTAAATATAACTAGAAGAACAATTTGGACTGAGTTGAAGAAGCTTGGGAAAGACAAGAAACCAAACATGACAAAATGATTAGGTATGAATTTGATTGTTGGAAAGATCATACAGATATTTATGAGCGTCAAGCTAGAAATATTGAGAAATCTAGGGCATAATAGATTAGGGTTTTTATAAACTTGATTTCTCTTTATTCTTAACACTTGCTTGTGATATTATATTAGTGCTTCATTATTATTATGTTGTTCTATTCATCATCAAGACAAATGCCAATAAGAAGATCTCAATGCAAACAAGAAGACACCAGAAATAGGCTCCAAGCTAGGGAAAAGCCCACAAAGGGGAATACCCAAAAACTCCTTCATATAGAATCAATTAAATGAAGACTTCCAAGACCTTGACCAAAGACCAACCACCAAAATATAATCTAGCCAACCTTCAACGAATTCTCTGCAAAAACAGATATGAGCAGACTTGCAAGTGCAAACTAGAGATGCCAAAGACAAAAATTCGGTTCCTCCTCTTCTTCGTTGCTTCTTCTAGAGATTTCGTTCTTCCTTCTTCGATTAGATCATATTAGAAACTTGAAGTGTTGTATATCCTTCTAATGAGCTCGAGCTTCTCTTTTATAGGCTTCTTGATGGGCAGATTAGGCCTCTTCTAGGTCGACTTACCTTTTGGTGGGCTTCATCTTTTACAAAATAATATTTTTCTTTCCTTGATTCTTGAGCCACACATGGGCTATTACATCATCACTGACTCTTTTGACATGACTCAACGAATCCTAAAGCACACAATGGGTGCTTGACCTACAATGGGCAAGAAACCCATTTCATAATAACATATTTTTTCTTTTTACAAAATAAAAATTTTATTTTTTCTTTCTTTCTTTTTACAAGTACAATGATGACATAATTATGAAGACTAACACTAGTTACATCTTCAACACCCCCTCTTAACTAGGGAGGTATTCATAATTGACTATAGGTACAAGGATAATACTTTCATTGAATTATTCTTATAAGAAGAGTCGGATTGGTAAGTCGTCTCATAAGCTATCTTTTTAGCTTATGTCAGTGCATCTCATCATATCGACCAACATTGTCATATAGCAAGGCCTTGACTAACAACTTTATCTCTCCACTAGATTAGAGCACAATGTTGGGGAGACAATGATTTATAGACACCTTAATCATTGTCTCTCAAGGCACATACCCCATCCTGATGTTCACAAGGTATGTCTTTTAGGACCATTCATGTCTTGGATTTACACATCCTCAAGGAATCTCCTCTTCGACTATTCTTGCCTATTGGACGCCCTACCTCATCCTCAAAGAGTAATGGTATTGGTCTCAGATGCTTACCCAATCCTCCATTCTTTCTTCACAATGTGAAGACAAGAATGTTCTGTCTATCTCTCCCTCTTAACTAGGGAGGATCTACTCATACCTTTATACATGAAAGGAATATATCCAAGCTCCCTCTTAACTAGGGACTTGTTTCCAATATCAGTTATCTATTCTTCCGTGGAGATCACGGTACCATCAGCTGCTTGCAGGCTTCCTTCTTTTGCGTCTTCAACTTCTATGCTCATCCTGGGGCCATCTTCTTTCACAACTTCTCATAGGGACAAGTCATCACTTTCCATATTATCAATCTTTATCTATTGCATATTCACGAACCAGTCACTATGGAGTTTGAACATAGCTCCTTTTGATCATCGGGAAAGTGATCTACCTAGACATGATTATCGAACCATCTGTAACTTGCTACCTTTCCTACTAGTGATATATATCCTTCGAACTTAGACTGTGAAAGTCATCCACTCAATTTCTGCAATTGAATCTCAATCATCTCATATTTGTTTGTCACTAAATCTTCGTGCAAAGCATCTTCTTTCGGTAGCAAAACTATATCGAACCATCAGAGTCATCGAATTATAATAGCTTCTTTTCAACATGTCATGCCTTGTCTTCATCAATATCCTTATTCAATCAACAAGAAGATTCCTCTTCACATCAGGTCATTTTGTTCGGGATTTTGTAGCTTCATCTGAAGTCAACAGTCTTTTTCATATCATATCGGATGTTGATTACCAACATGTCTTCAACCGGAAGGGCTCAAACAAATTCAAAAGCATGTTGATGCAACTAGGCATATTTTTGTATCCTGCTCTTCCTGCATACTGAAAACATAAGTTAACTAAATCAAAGAAGAATTTAAAAAACACTCATACCTCTTACTTCAACTGGTCACCTAGGTTTCTTCAAACTGTTCCCTATCCTAAGGATGGGACTTCATCATGCTGCAATTGTATCAACAAACTTTTAGGAAGCTTGCCCCAAATCTGAGAGAGTAGAAAATGTTTGCAATATCATCATGGTCTTTCATCTACCAGGTGAAGAAATCTTCCCATGAATCAATGGAGGATCCTTGAATGACCCTCGCCAATTATTTGCTACATGAACTTCTTTACTATCTGTAGCAACAAAACTTGTATGCTTGTTGACTTAATAGCAAAATACACAAGAGGTATTGTAATAATAATATTTTATATATAAATGTATGATAAGATATAATAAGATAAGATGATTGAAAGTTACAATGAGGCCCTGCTTATATACCTATGCAGGTGACCTTTCATGACTAGGTTTTAGACATGCCTTTTCAGTTAACTAATGACTACTTAACATAATCCTATTTGATTATTTAGTGATTACATTTATTTGTATTTACTCTATTTTATATAAATTATATTTGTTACATTGCCTCTTCTTTTAGAAGCTTTGTCCTCAAAGCTATATTGTTGGCAATTGTCTTCATCTTGCGGTTGTCATATCGGCATATGGGACCTAATTTCACTGATACCTCAGCATGTATAATTCTCCAGTAATCTTGTCTTGAACTGGGTTCTCTATTGCCCCTTTTTTTCTTTTCCTCTTTTTTTTTTCTTTTTTTTTTATTCATATATATATATATATGAATTAATTAATTAAATTTTGTTATTGTGACTATACGGTAGAATCAACGTAGATATATATATATATATAGCATCGTTTTCCCTTCTCGATTCTATAACAATCACTTCTTGACACAGTGACAGTAGTTTTAACATTGCAGATCAAGCACTCTGGAAGAGATAACCATGGCTCCTAATCATATAATTATTAAGGTCGATTAATTGAATGTAGCGCTGAAATGAGTCGGTATCTGCGGATTTATATAATTTATAAAATTTTAACATAAATCTGTCGCTGTTTATGAATTAAAATATAAATCCGTCACCGTGGTTCATGAACCACGACCACGGTCCACGCTGTTTGGCTAACCGTCACGTGACTTTCCACCGTGACGCTCCAATTCCAAACCCTGGATACGACTTTATCCACAGATATGACTTTTCAACAGTTATGTTTGACAACACCGATTGGTGTTTGGCAACACTGATTTGAATGTGGACAATCAACGGTGAGGCACAGTTCTCGACACAACGTCGATGAGACGACGACAATGGGGGTGACAAGCTGACGCGGGAATGAATCGTTCTGGTGGAGGATTTTGACGGAATGCAGAGACGGGAGAAAATAGGGGATCGTTGCAATGGAGAGTGACGATGGCTGCGCGAACTGGAGTCGATCTTTCTATCTATAGGGGTTTGAGGGTCGTGCACCAGAATGACCGTCAAACCATTTGGAAAATGAATAATTCGATATTCATGATTGTCATTTAAGGTTCTGACGATTGTGCCAGTGTTGGAAAAATTGACGTTGATACTAGCAAGGACATAAATTGGATCAATCAAGGTCAATTTTTAAAAATTTTCTAGAAACGGTGCACAAATCTTTGAAGCACTGAGAAGCACAAACATGCCAGCGCTGGTTCTCAAGGGTTTCTGAAAGTCTTGAGGAGGTGAAGCCACTTCCCTCGTAGTTAATTTCAAATAATCGTAAATCTGCTTTAATATAGGGTCCAAACTACCTTCGAAGGTATTTTCTTCTTTAGTTTTCATATACCCATTTTGACTATCCTTCTCTTCACACTTATTGTTCATCCCGTATGATAGAGCAGTAGTAGTAGGTTCGTTGATTATTCTTTTCACTTCCATGCCAGCAGTTCTTCCTGCGTCTTTTGTTACCTGCCTTTGTGCATCATTGAAATACGCTGGAACAGTTATAACAACATTTGCAACACTCCTCCCAAGATAAGATTCTGCAGTTTCTTTCATTTTTCCTAAAACAAATGCACCAATTTGACTAGGCGAATACTGTTGTCCATTTGCTTCAACCCACGCATCACCATTTGGAGCTCTAATAATTTTATATGGAACTATTTTCATCTCTTTCTGTGTTTGTGGGTCATCAAACTTTCTTCCTATCAAATGCTTGGTTCCAAAGACTGTGTTAGTTGGGTTTGTCACTGCTTGACGCTTTGCAGGGGTGCCTACGAGTAGCTCTCCTTTCTGATTGAAGGCCACCACTGATGGTGTTGTATGCGAGCCTTCTGAATTTTCAATAACTTTGGGATTCTTCCCCTCCATGACTGCTACACACAAGTTTGTGGTGCCAAGGTCAATTCCAATGACATCACTTTCACCCTTGGCATCTGCTCCTTCTCCTTTACCTTTAACATCAATTTCATCTAGATCAACATCTTGATCTATATCAACATTATTATAATCATCTACTGCTACGTTTTCTCCACCCTCTTGATTGGTATATTTTTCATATTCATCATTGTCTTCAACATCTTCTTCTTTATTATGAATTTTTTCATAACCTTTCTTAAAACGGGTTGTAGCTTCTTCAAATGAATTTTTTATTTGTTGAAGCTTTTCCTGAATTTTTTTAATCTTCTCATTTTCTTTAGGATCTTCACGTAATGGCACATTGGATGGTAAGCTGTGTTCATAGGCTCGTAAACTACGTTCATAGGCTTGTAAGACTATATTGTGCGAATTGGCTTCGATATGGCTCTGATACCACTGTAGCAACAAAACTTGTATGCTTGTTGACTTAATAGCAACATACACAAGAGGTATTGTAATAATAATATTTTATATATAAATGTATGATAAGATATAATAAGATAAGATGATTGAAAGTTACAATGAGGCCTTGCTTATATACCTATGCAGGTGACCTTTCATGACTAGGCATGTCTTTTAAACATGCCTTTTCAGTTAACTACTGACTACTTAACATAATCCTATTTGATTATTTAGTAATTACATTTATTTGTATTTACTCTATTTTATATAAATTATATTTGTTACACTATCATGTGCTACATGACTACTATCAATGCATCAAGCTTTCATATAATAGATTCTTCTAGATGATCTTCTTCACTAGGCATCCATATTCTCATGGTCGATCTTCACATGAATTGTTCTATCAGAGTGCCCAAGGATCCAACTTGATTACCAAGTTTACCATTTATAGGGTCCTTACAGTTCCCTCCTCTCATCATGCTTTCCATAGGATGTTCCTTTTCTATCTTCATGATGCACCTGTAACATTTATTGACAAGCACAACCAAGAAAAATACACAATAACAAAAGCATGATGTCAATCTTGACAATCTAAGGTTTCCATGGAATCCTAGGGTTTACAAATGCCAATCATCCTTATTTATTCATATTTCTCATATGCCCTAGATTGCACTCTTCGACCTCTTAGCAACATATCATATGATATATGTCCTAGGACACCTCCTACACCTAGGACATTGGATCACTTTGTACAAGTTTTATGTTTCTTTAGGATGACACACCCAAAACCAACATTCCTTGAGGCCGAAATTGAAACCAATTGATTGATGGAAACTGATTCCAATATTGAGTGAGGATGGTATCACATTAAGATATTAGGCAGGGCTAGTTTCACTTGAGAAGTCCTCAACGTTGGAGCAGAGAAATCCACTTTGTGTAGTTGAAGACCCATGGAAACCGCTTTGTGGAGACCCAACTATATCGTGGAACCTCATAGGAGTAAATTAGGTGGATTTGAGTGAAAAAACTCTCATCATGTACTTGACATAGTTCTACATCATCTTGGGCACCACATTATGCTTGGATGTTCCATTTGGAGACTTTTTATTAGATGACATCAAACCTAGATAGCTAACCACTCACATGTGTGGAATAATTAAGGCGTATTATGTTAAAGCTAGTGGGTTGGCTTGTAACCCAAGGTCATTTTGGCATAAAAAAATATTTTATGGGATTTATAGGCTAATTATTAGTTTCCCTCCTTATATAAATAAAGGAGAGGATCATTCTATATCATCATCATCTTTTGTGACTTGAAATTAGCCTCCTTAAGAATTTCGGCCTACCTTGTATCTTGTTTTTGTCGCTATGAAAAATGCCCTCCAAAGTTAAGGTTTCTATGAGGGAACAAGCGAATCAGGGTTAGGGTTTCCATATCGCTAGAATTTCTTATGTACCATCTAGGGTTTTTCAAACAAATTCTAGAACCATACAATTGACCAACCCTAAAACATTTCATGTTAGACCCTTAATAAATGAAGATACCATACATACCTTATGATAAGATAACTTTGTTATAGTGGCTGCTATAAGGGGCCTGCTCCTCTGCATGCCAAGTGTACATCAACTCAAGGTGTTCTTTACTGCATCTACCAACTTCTAGATTTTTCACAATAGTCTCTAGGCTCATTAACTTTAGAAGCTCCTTCTTCATTCCATTATGAAAACTGCTCAAATCAAGCAATAATGTTGTTGTTCTGCTACAAGACTTTATGATAGGTTTCAATCAAGGACACAATGCTACAACACTTTTGAGTATAGAATTCCAAACCTCTTACTATTGTCTACTAGAAATAATATATCTTGTTTAGAGATTTTTAAAATTATCCGTGCTCTACAATCTTCTTGAGACAAGGACTTATCCCCATCAATGCAAGATGATCTCCTCCATTGTCTGTAGCTTTCCTTGACAGTCTTTAGGAAATATGAGATGACCTTCTGGTTTGGATTTCTTAAAAAACACCGATACAATCAATAAGTAGTTCATAAATGTTGCTCAAGATATCGACTCCTATGGTGGTTCTCCTTTTAGGACTTCCAATGTAACACTTATGCACAAAACAACCCTTTAAAAATTTTGAACCTTTGACATAAGATTTGGCTCTTTTTTAGGGTTATTGGAGTTGTCAATTGATGCCTTGCAAAAATTAGAACAGTCCTTCAACAAAACTCTAACAAATTCGTTCATCTATAATGGACTATAATATACACACCAGAGATTTGAAGTTGCATAAAAATTCGGAAATTTGGATGAAATTTTTGACCCTTGGAAGGTCTCTTTAGACCCTCACTCCACTAGGATGTGGGACCTTCCTTAGGCTGCTTGTCTAGCCTTTAGGTCCCTCAAACACATAGTTTTTATGCCCTCGCTCTCCTTGAGTAAGCTTGCGATCTTGTTATAGTGATTAGGGCTTCATAGAGTGCCCAAAAATTTTATTTTCTTGTCTTCACAGATTTAGTCTATGGTATTTGCTCTTCTTAAGATGAGATAGAGCCAAGTTGATCTTCTTTTCTACCCTCTCTTCAAATCCCTAACTCAGAAACCATGTTGAGAAATCTAGGGCATAATAGATTAGGGTTTTTATAAACTTGATTTCTTGTTATTCTTGACACTTGCTTGTGATATTAGATTAGTACTTCGTTATTATTATGTTCTTTTGTTCATCATCAAGACAAATTCCAACAATATCACAATGCAAACAAGACACCAAAAATAGGCTCCAAGCCAGGGCAAAACCCGCAAAGGGGAAAACCCAGAAACTCCTTATAGAATCAATTCAATGAAGACTTCCAAGACCTTGACCTAAGATCAACCACCAAAAGATAAGCCAGTCACCCTTCAATGAATTCTCTACAAAAACGGATCTAAGCAGACTTGCAAGTGTGAACTAGAGATGCCAAAGACAAAAATTTGGTTCCTCCTCTTCTTCACTGCTTCTAGAGATTTTGTTCTTCCTTCTTGGATCACATCAAATAAGAAACTTGATGTGTTGTATCTCCTTCTAATGAGCTCGAGCTTCTCCTTTATAGGATTCTTGATGGGAAGATTAGGACTCTTCTAGGCCGACTTGAAGGGTAGGCCGACTTACCTTTTGGTGGGTTTCATATTCTACACAATAATATTTTTCTTTCTTTGATTCTTGAGCCACACATAGGCTATTACATCATGACTTTGACTCTTTTGACATGAATCAACAAATCTTAAAGCACACAATGGCTGCTTGACCTATATATATACAAAACAAATATTTTCTTTCTTTTTACAAGTACAATGATGACATAATTATGAAGACCGACACAAGTTACATCTTCAACAAGAAAAAGTGACGTGGAGGAATCCCCTTTGTCAATTAAACTGAGTTCAATGGCTTTTGAGGGTGCAAATGATTATCATAATGCCATGATTGGTCATAATGTTTAGAATCCATTAAGACAGAAGCAATGAATCTTCACCTATTGCCAGCTAAAGAGATGGACACCTCCTTAATGCAATGTGTACTATGCGCTTGACTATAGCCACACAAGAAAGCACAGAAAGAAAAAAAAAAGCGGGAGCTTCAACATTTCAGAGCTTCAAAATCTATTTTGACTATTTTTGTCCCACCCCGAAGAACAAGTAACCATCTAGACTCTATCCTTCCCGTCCCTAAGGGTTGTAAAGTGAATTCGTATGGAAAATTGCGAATGTTGAAGAGTGGAACGAGTCTAGCTATGGCATGGATAAAACCTCAAGTCAATCAATCTCCTCAGTTTCTGATAGAAAATGTTGGAATGGAGCGAGGGAATGTTGCAGGTGACAGTGAGCAATCAAAAAGGCCATTGCCTTCGAATATCGATGGAACAGTGAGTCACCATTCCATGAGCCATCATCCAATGAGCAGTACTTCTAGTACCAGCCCTACGTCAACTCTTGTTCCTCTTCTTGCCTCCTCCCCTTTGTCCTCATCGTTTGGAAGGTTTCGAGGAAAGGATGCATTGTCGTATGCCAATATACTGCAATCGAGGAATAAGTTTGCAGATGCACTTGTTCTGTACGATATTGTTCTGGAAAAGAGACCTACCAATGTCGAGGCTCACATTGCAAATGGAATTTGTCTCCAAATGCAAGGTCTCATTCCAAAGGCATTTGATTGCTTTGCAAAAGCTATTGCGCCCAATCCTCAAAATACTTGTACTCTCACACACTGTGGAGTTTGGCTCAAAAATGAAGGGTACTTGCTAGAGGTAATAGAGGCATAATAGGCTTTTGTAATGGACCCTGCATACAAGCTTGCTGTGGAGTTCTTGACAATTATCTTCACAGATCTTGGAATCAGTTTGAAATTTGCAGGTAATGTCCATGAAGGAATTTTGAAGTACTGTGAATCTCTAAAAGTAGATAGTTGTTATGATCATTATTATAATTTGGGGGTAGTTTATTCAGAAATGATGCAACATCATATGGCACTTAATTGCTACGAAAAGGCTGCATTGGAAAGGCCTATGTATGTTGAACCATATTGCAATAGGGGCGTGATATATAAGAACCATGGAGACACGGATGCAGCCATTGCGTGCTATGAGAGGTGTTTGGATATATCTCCAAATTTTGAAATTGTAAAGAATAACATGGATATAGCCCTTACAGACTTTGGTCCAAATGTGAAGCTTGAAGGAGATATACATCAAAGTATAGCTCATTACAAGAAGGTGTTGCTTTATAATTGGCACCATGCAGATGCTATGTACAATCTTGGGGTGATCTAAACTAACTAGGGTGAAATAGACGTTGCTACAAGCATGATTGAAAAGACTATAATGGCAAATCCTGCATACACTTACATAATCTAAAGGTTTTGCACAAGGGTGCGGGTAATATCATGCTTGCAATAAAGGCATATGAGCAGTGCTTGCAAATTGATCTAGACCCTCAAAATGTTGGTCAAAATTGCTTGCTAGCCATGAACTATATCTATGAGGGCGAAGATGATAACCATTATATTGCATGCAGGAAAAAGGATGGTTATAGAGGTTTTAACATCAACAACATCCCAATCTTCAATACCAGTCACTTGGTCAATGTTAGTTTTCCACTATTCTATGCTACCACAATACTTAGCTCTTAAATTAGCAATCACTTTTAAATAAATTTAATCTTGCAATGGCAATGAGCAATTGCAGATAGAACAGTAAATCCAACATACAATAGAAGTCAGCCAAGAGAAATAACAAGAGACACAATATTTGGTCAAAGACCAGGGAAATACCCCACAAGGGGGAAAACAATTTCAAATGCTTCTATTATATTGTCATCAAATGTTCAACAGAGAGATACCATGTTCCAATTCAACAATAAAGAGTCAAAGTCAAATCTTTGACTTATCCAACAATTCACTGATCAATATCCAAGAGACGAGCCCAAAATTTAAATCTGGTCAACAAGTCAAATCTGCAATTCTGGTCAAAGTCAATAGAGTTGTAGCAGCGCTAGCAAGCCAACGATCAAAACTCCTTCAATTTCGCTCGGTAAACAGTCAAAAAGTGTGGCCTTGAATGTTGGTCAAAGATCAGTCAAAATCAGTGTTGATAATATCGATATTGGCAAAATATCGGCGAGGGTCCAGAAAACATCTTATCGGCAATATTGGCAAAAATATCGGCAAAATATTGGCAAGCATAAAAAATGCATAATATATTCATTTTTTATTTTTATTTTATTTGTTTTATTATTTTTATTTTATTTTTTTCAACTTTTTAAACATATAAAGTAATAACAACATGAAATAAACACATTGGCACATAAATATGAAGAAAGCACTGATATATATGATGTAGTGGATGTAAAATAAAAAATATATATCAAAGGCGATACCAAATCCTACTCATCCCGGATAATTGTCCAATCAAGGACTCAACTGTGGAGAACTAATACAAAATAACATCACATATATAAAAGTATCTCATCATCATGAGTTATATGTAGCAAAACAAAGAAAACTAGCAACTATCTATCTGAGATCAGTTCCCTCTCCCTAGCAGCTATCTTTCTGTCTTTTTCATCAATTGCTTCAAGAGATTTTTGTATAAGTTCCACACTAGAAACTGTACAAGGTATAACATCATGTCCAGGGAGTCTAGCTAGATGGTATTTCAATCGTGTAACCCCTCCTTCCATCTTGGTCCCAGACAATTTGCATGATAGATATGCCCAATTTGTCCCACCTTCAAGCTCCCCATACTCCCAAAATGGGTCCAAGGATTTTGGCATATTTGCAGTGAACTATCAAATTTCAAACCGAGGGCACCAAAAAAACAAAAAAACAAAAAAATGGCATTAAACACCCACACACAAAAAATGACAATAACAGGGTTCATAAGAAAGTTAAAAAATAAATGAAGTTTCTTGTCCAAATATGGAGAAAACCCTTGCATTGGCTCATGGGCATGAAAATCATAGCAGATGGAAAAAAAACAAAGAAACAAAATCTTGGTAGGAAAAGAGGCAAGCAAGCATAACCCTAAATCCATGAAAAAAATCATTAACATAGGGGTTTTTAAGAACATACCTATTAATGGAAGAAATGAAGTTTGTCTCACTGTTCTTCAATCTTTGATCAACAAAAAATTCTTAGTTGATGGTGATAATAGTTGTTTGATCCTCAATCCCTCCTTGACAACCACCACAAAGCTCTTCCCCTTCTTTCTCTAAGGCTCAAAAACGAAAATGACAAAAAAAAAAGACCGAATTCCCTTTTCTAGCCGCGACCCAAGAGTGCCAAGTGATATTTCCTATCGTCGCGCGATATTTTGGGATTTTTGGGAGACACGAATATCGTCGATATTATCAACACTGGTCAAAATGGTCCCAAAACAATCCCTCCAAATTTGGTCAAAGTCAAACTTTGACCTAAAAAACCCTAGTTGTAGATCTACAGTCAATGCTAGTCAAACAACCCAGAAAAGTTCAGTCAAACTGCCTTTGACTTTGGCCTTCCAAAACAGATCTGGTTCTAGTCAAACCAAGTCAAAATGAGCAAAGTCAACACTGGTCAAAGTCCCAAAATAGAAGTAGAATTCGGCCCAATCTAAAAACCCTCTCTCTCCTTTGCAAGTGTGAAGAATAACCTGCAATTTTCGAAGTATTAGAACCTCCAAGAGAAGAAATGTTAATATGTGATGCTCCAAAGTGATATGACTTATGGTTTATTTATATGCTTCTTAGGTGGACGAAATTGCTTGCCCAGGTTGACTTGTACTTTTTGTGAACTTGTGGGTTTTACATTAAAAATTAAATTTTTCCTTGACCAAATTAAATTCTTCCAAGGGCTAGGAGGGGTCTTTGTTGACGAGGAAGGTTGTCCAAAGGAGGGTATTTTTCCTTGAGTTGCCAAATAACACTCTCTTAGCTAGGGAGAAATTTCCAACTACATCATGAATCTCATCATTGTCATCACTAAACCAAGTCAATCTCATCTCTGCTCATCTACTAAACATTCTCGAATCTAAAAAATCATCATCATCATCATCATCATCATAGGGGAGCTTCAGCTACCACCCTATATCCAAGGACAATAGGCGAGATCCACTTACCACAAGGGTAAGGATCACACTCTATCATATTGACCTATGACAATAGGCAAGATTAACTTAAGGATTACACTCTATGCTATTGTCTAATGACAATAGGCGATGTTGACCTTGTCGCCTACACCTACCCACAAGTTAGTGAGAAAAGCCTTTAACCCCACAAGGAGTGATTGGTGGCAAGGAACTCAGAGAAGGGGTTGTCACTCTAATCCCAACTCTCTCCGTTTAAGCTATCTCCTAGGTTAGCTATGGGGGGTGGTCCCTAAATGGAAAACTAAGTTAAAATATGTGAAGTTTCTAGGAGAATGTTAAAGTGAAATAGATTACCTTTTAAAGTTACAAGCAAATATGATGTGAGCAATACGAAATGAAATAACCATTAACCATCAACAAATGAAATAAGCATAAGCATATTAAAGACCAATGCCTTTTAAAGTACTGCTCTAGAAATGAAAGATATTTGTTTAAAATAGATGAAATGCTTTCAAATGGAAAGCATAAGTAATCCTCAAAATGAAACAGGAAAATGCTAGCACAATACAAGATATAAGGATGCTTTTAAGGATGTCTTGCAAAAGGAAAAACAAATAGTGTTCTACTTGCAAAACGTAGATAAAATAATGCTTGCTACAACAAAGTATTCAATTCCAACAATGACCAGTAGAACAAACAATTGCAAGTAAAACCATGAGGTGTATTAGTATGAGATGCAATTACACTAGATTTGGATGCAGTTGATCTTCGTTACTTTTAATCTAAAATGCCTAATCTAGGTGAGAAGTCCTCCTCTTGTGTTGTTACCAAGCGGTAAAAATTGGGGTGACTGTACGAAAGAGGGGGCGAGGACACAAGGGTTTCATTAACGATACCCGTCACCTAAGTCTTACGAGCTAGCGTGTGCCTTCGTTCCTACAAGGGGACAAGCCACCTTCATAACTGTAGGGTCACACGCTTTTACCTTACTTCGTACCAAATGGAAGAACTTTCCAATAAGGTCTTTTTCCCTCTAATTTCTATCAACCAAGCTTATGCTTGGAGGTTAATTTTATATGTGCAACTAAGTTAATATGCCTTGATCTAAAATCGACATGATCGATTACTGGCACAATTGACTAAGGAAGCGTTTATGTGAATGAATGAAGAAAACTGAGTTAATTTTATGCCTTAAACATAAACTTAGAGAACTGAAATGAAGAATAAAACAACAACAAAGAAAGACGCAAACAAACCAAACATTGATTACAGAATTCTTCCCTCCTGGACTACATCTCCGGGTCTGCTTCCAAGTGGGCGTCCGTTTTATTAGGAAATGATCCAAAGAGTTTCTTTACAAGAGATTTCGCCAACTATTCTCTGCATGCAGGCACTGCTGGTTACTGTAGAAAGAAAGCCCTCTGTCTCAACTTTCCAATGCTTGTCTTTGTTCTCCAAAAGGCCCAAGGACGCTCAAGTTATGCCCAAAAGAGTATTTGTTGTCAACTAAAAAAATTGTTCTGCCACTCATAAAACAACTCCTCCTGCACCGATGTAATGGAAAACCTTTTATAGGTTCTCGGGCAGGTTCCAGGATCGAACCTCTAGAACTATATTTAGCAAATTGTGGTTTGTTAGGTTCTCGGTGCAATGAGAATTCAACACCATGGTTTTATCCCAAGTCATATGGCGCATTTTCTTTTAATACAATAACCATATAACAAATATGGTTTACACATGGCACATTTGTTTGAAACCTTAGCGCAACAATTACAATCTTATCATATAGTTTTAACACCATTTAATAATCCGACGGATAAAACTATATACATTGCATATAGTTTATAAACAAAGGTTCAATCATTAATTTGTTTCCCTATCTCGAAATCTCCGTCGGCATATTTGGCAAATGCTTTAACTTTGGCGGTGAGCTGATTTGGTGGCTTAACTAACTCCCGTGGCTTGGCGGTGTAACGTAACCCGTGGCATGTCATAACCATTGCACCATTACACACCTCCGCCACATGGCACAACAAACTCTGCGAACATGTTTTGGGTAACATTTAATACAAATATCACATTTTTGAATTGCTGCTCCAAACTTATACCATATGTTATATTTTGTTCCAATGTTTTATATGGTTTATTATATAACCATAAACTTTGGTATTTAAAACCATATCTCCAACTTTTTGCCATAACATTTGCGCATCCGATATAGTTTGAAACTATATAATAAATACATTTTCCGCTTCAAAACTTTTACCATATGTTAAATACATATTCCGCCTAAGAAAACATTTGTGCCCACCTTCATATTAATACCATAAACCTTATTTTTGAACCATAGGTTTCATTATATTAGGTTGTAGCTTAGGTTTAGTTAATCATGAAGTTTTACACCTTGGTTTATAATGATACCATAAGGTGTTGTGCCCATTTTGCACTTGTACTTTGACAGATGATTTCTCCTTCATTCCGAGACCAATTGAGAAACCGAAAGAAGTGTTGGATTCAGAGCGATGGACTGTACAGTTTGTCGGCATTTTCGAAAACAACTGAGACCTGTAAACTTTGAGCAACTGGAGAATCCTCTTGGATCATTCCTCTCCACTGGAAGCTTTTGGACCACCAAAAGTTGGTTTTAAACAGACATGAGGTGAGTGTACAACTCTCTCACCTTTCTGATCTTCATCCACCTTGCTTTTCTTGGATTCATGCCTTTGAGTCCCACTCGAAGATACTCAACATCTCCACGCCTGGAAGTACGGACCTTCCCCTTACCTTCACCTTTCATCCTTACTCTGCTGATGTAAAGCCATACCTGATTACCAACCTGAAAGTGATGACCCTTCCGATACTTATCATGACGCATTTTGAATCGGTGAACTGTTTCATTCAACTGCGGAAAATAACAAAACATTTGTAGTTGTGCCATTGTCTTGCCAACACCAACATGCGCGCTTTCTCCCCACGGTATGCACCACTTGCCAAGATGGTACAATAACCTATCATAAACATGATAATTCTCTTCTTCCACCTGAGCAATATGGGTTAGTTATTCATAAACTTCTTTGAAAACAATATCTGCAACATACTGTTCATTGTAACTTTCATGCGCTAAAGAACGATTTTGCAAATTAACTGAAACATTCAAAGAAGAGCTTGAGAACATATTAGCTACCTTGTTTGTTGTACCTTCCTTATATTTGATTACTAAGTGGAACTGTTGCAAAAAACCCATCCATCTATAATGTCGAGATTGCTGCAACTTAGTCTGAGATTGAAGGTATTGAAGTGGTTGATAATCTGTATGAATCACTGTTTCTTTGCCCATTAAGTAATGTTTCATTTCTTAACACTTTCTACTAATGCATATAATTTTTTATCATAAGTTGGATAACTTTCAATTGCTTTAGAAAATGTTTCTGAATGAAAACAAATAGGCTTTCCTTTTTGCAATAACACAACACCCATTGCATATCCATTAGCATCAGTTTCTATTTCAAAACATTGTTGAAGGTCCGGTAAAGCTAAGATTGGAGTTGAAACAATTTCTGTTTGAAAATGCCAAATTCTTGTTGCGATTTTCCTCCCCACTGAGATGAGGCTTTAAAACTTGTTAAAGCATGAAGTGGTGATGCAATAAAAGAGAAATGAAAAACAAACTTCCTCCAATACTGATCTGCACCCACGAAACTTCTAACTTCCCAACTTGCACTGAAAGTAAGAATACCATCCCGATAGACTATGACAAACTTATCAAGAAAAGAACGAAACACATCATTCATTATTCTCATTGGAGTTGTTGGAGCATTGCATAAATCAAACGGCATAACCAACCATTCATCAAGCCCCTGTTTAGTCTCACATGCAGTTTTCCAAAAATCGTTCTCTGCAATACACATCTGATGATAACCATTTCTTAAATCTAGTTTAATGACTAATATAAGATTCATGCCAATATTCGAAAGAGGTGCAACTGATAGTAATTGATTCTCATGTTGTATTTCTTTTTGGAAGGATACTTTTTGGTTCTTTAAACAATTCTTCATAAGAATCAACTATTTCAACCAATTTGTCCTTAAACTGAGAATCACATCCTTGAAAAGCATCATACTTATTGTTAGGTGGTTTCTTAACAAACATAAGAAAATACTTTTTACTTGAACTTATGAGTCTTTTCATTTTACCAACATTGATTAAATCCAAGTTTGTCTTACTTCTATGTGCCCTGACAATGTATCAATTCCTTCTTTAAAGGTATGATACTTATACTCATTTCTATAGAATATGGTGTCTCGATCATAAAGGTAAGGACTACCCAACACAACTCCACATATGTCCAAAGGAATCACATCTAAATCAACTTCATCAATAAAATTAGCTGTGATTGCAAACTTTAATCAACATTGTTTTGTGACATGCATTTGAGTGTTTTCCTTTAACTATCCTAAAGGGTAAGGTTTTGGATGATTCTTAGTTTCCAATTACAATTTCCTTACTAATTGCTCAGTTATTAAGTTAGCTTGTGATCCACTGTCGAATAATGTGTCAATTTTAGTGTGCTTGGATCAAGGTTATTTGGGAGCGGGAGCGAAAACGAGGAGCAGGAGCGAGAGCGCCATTTTCAGAAGCTCTCGGTCTGGGAGCGTTTTTTATAATTAATATATATATATATATATATATATATATATATTTTGATGCATATATGTCAACAAAAGCATGTAGAATGATGAATTAGATAAAAAACATAAAAACATAGATTGAACCATATAATATCAATCATCTAGAAGTTATAATCTTCTAATCTAGAAGATTATGTTTCTAATCTAGAAGTTAGAAACATACAACATATTGACTCTTGAGTCTCGTGATTCATCAATCTTAAAGTTTCAAGCTTTCAAAATTCAATATATAACATTTATCATCATAGATTCATTGATCACCATAGTTGTACTTGTAAGCTAAGTGTAACATTTACAACAAAAAATATTTAACATGAAATGAAATATTATAAAATGAAACGAAATGAAACAACTTTCAAATTTCATGAAGCATCATATTCATAATTCATAATGAGTTATAAACTTATAACTGCCAACTTCAAACTTAAATTGTCATATATTGTTTACAAAAAATATCATAATAAATATGAGAGAGTCAAGTTTCAACAGTTATAAAAAGTTCAAAACTACTAGAAACTAGAAAAGACTAGAAAAGACTAGCAAATCTATTTTATCTATTGCTTGGCCTCTTGCCACGAGAAATGTCTAATTTTTGAAATTTGAGCAGATCATGGTAATGGTGGTATTCTAAGGCTTCGCCTTAATGCTTGTTGACATTGTCTTGCCTTAAAAAATATAATTAAAAAAATGTGAGTAATTTCTCTACAAATGTTAAAGGGTATTTGTAAAGATGTAAGAATGAAGAATAATTTCTCTAGAAACGTTAAAGGGTATTTGTAAAGATGTAAGAATGAAGAGAAGATACTTTATGTCAGACAACCACTTAAAGATAATGATCCAATAAAATATTCACAGAAATTCCCAAGATGTAACCCAGAAGAAAATGAAAAATCTCTAACCTGTGGTGTGTCTTGGATGAAATAATATGCAAATTGTCAACCATAGAAATCTAGATGGTTGTAAAGATATAAAAATCTTAAAAACGATGGCGTATTAATAAACACTAAACACATATTGAGAAAATCACATGATACATCTAGTTTTTGGAACACTTCTAACAGAATATCATCCTAAAAGATACGGTAAGATACTGTAATGTTGGGGTCACATTAGGTAGCTTAACTTGAGGCTTTGATTTTGTTATCATTGTGCAGGAAGCCACATGCTTTTTTATGTGATGGCCGCTTAAGAAAAAAAATGGGATCTTGCCTAATAAAATATAATAAATTTAAAATCTTAGAGTTGTAAGTCGGTCCCCAGGGGGAGAATGGGATCTGCACTTTAGCTGACTGCTTAGGTATTCGGCATGTCCAACGGGTGGCGAACACGTAGAATATGTTGCTAAGGAATAAATTAATTTCTTTTAAGGAAATGGGAAATTCAACGTAGAAGGCATATCAATAATCCAAAGTTTAAGCAATTGCATTTTCATCAACTTGTTACCCACTTTGCCTTAAGGTCGTAAAATCTCTAAGAAACAGTAGATGGGAAAATACACAAGCCCCCATCTCATGCAAGCAATATGGCCATGATCTAAAAGGGTAGAGGCATTGATGAAACTTCAACAAATATTTTGGTCATCCATCATTGTCTCCAATAAGATGGTATATCTTGATTGCAAAGGACAGTCAACTTGACTTCAATGTGAGAAAGTAGTTGTAAGGCATTAACAATAGTACAAACTTAAGAATCATTTCATAATATTTAGGCCCTTTTTACAATGGAGAGAAATCATTGTTGAATTAAAATATGAGTTTCAAAGGGTCATATATTTTGCTTATAATAACTACAACACAATGAGTCTTAAAGCTAAGCTTTTGTTTTTATTCCTTAATGAAAATTAGCCTTTACTCATATCTTGATAGTTGATCCTTGCATAAAACGAATATGATGTATGCTTTTCAACTAGTTTGAACAAAATCCATTCCACTTTATGGTAGGAAATTTTGTCTCAAGATTGTTAAATGATATACCTTTCCTGGGTTTACAATAAAATAATGGCCATTACCAAATGGAATTGTATCATAATATGTTAAAAAAAGTTGATACAAAAATTATATTGACAGTATAGTTAGGTTGGCAAATGGATGATTTAAGCAAATGGAGAGCAAGTAATTTCAATTAGGACCAAGTCTTTAAGAAAAAAAAACGCTCCCAAAAATGCTCCCTCCCTAAAAAAACGATCCCGAAAATGTTCCCTCCCTAAAAAAAAATGCTCCCTAAAACGCTCCCTCCCTAAAAAAAATGCTCGCTCCCTAAAAAAACACTCCCTAAAATGCTCCCTGAAAACCAGGGAGCGTTTTTCTTGTTTAGAGAGTGCACTCTTGATGCGCTCGCAAAACGCTCCCGCTCGGAGTGCGGATTGGGAGTGGGTTCGAGGAAGGGGGGGTGGGGGTTCCCTCGCAACCTTGGCTTGGATATTATCCTTATGTGAAACAATTCAATCCGCTTCTTATCTTCAACCCCATTGTTAGATTTCGAAGAAGATGTAGAACAAGTAGAACTAGAACAACTAGCTTCAGAAGGATTACCTGTCAGACCCATAGCGGTTATCTTCTTTTCGTCACTGGAGTCAGATCCCAAATCTTATTGGACTGCTGCATTAGCCTTCATTTCACCCTTCTTTTTAAGGAACTTCTTTGGCTTGAGTTCCGGATGAAGCTTCCAACACTTGGATTCATCATGTCCGACCCTCAAACAGTGAGTACACGTAGGCCTTTCTCCTTCGTTCTTAGCTGTTGCTGATTTCTTACCCTTGTTTTCTTTGGAATCCTTGTTCTTTGAATGCTTGAAAGGTTTCTTCAAAAAATGAAAAGGTTTGCCACCTGATTCAACATGAATGGCGTGCACACACACTTCGTCAAAGTCAGTTGGATTAAACATAAGCAATGTATATTGCAAATAATAATGCAAACTTCCAATATACTTTAATAATTTTTTCTGTGTTTAATGGAATGTCAAGTGCTAATGCCTTCTTCCTGAAATTCCTGCGTAAACTCTTGCATATTTTGTCCTTTACCTTACCTTAAACGCTTCCAATCCATTACAACCTATTGTGTACCCTAAAGTATAGAATTGCTTTCTAAGAGCTTTATTAAACTTACACCATGAGGAGATGATTTTACCTTTACGCTTTAAATCTGTTTGAGTTTTACTTTCTCACCAAATCAAAGTTGTTCCCCCCATTCTAAGTGTAGCTAACTGAATTCTTGTAGAATCATCATCAATATTCTATATTCTACAATATTAATCAAGTTGTTTAATCCAGTTATCTAATTTTTCAGGATTCATTTCACCATCATATATGGGCAGTTCAAACTTTACATCAACCTTCAGAAAAGGAGATTTCTTATGTTTCTTCTTTGAGTCGGAATCTGAATTTGAATCATTAGAAGATAAAGAAGAAGAAGATGAAGATGGGGGAGAAGGAGGTTCATTACCATTAGTTTTCTTCCTGTCCTTTTCCTCTTTCACGCCTTTAGAAGACGAAGATCGAGGAGGAGATTTGTCACCATCAATTTTCTCATTGCCCTTTTTCTCCTTATTGATTTTAGAAAACGACACTGCATCTCTAGTCTTCTTGTCTTCATAGAGTTCTACAATCATGCTTTGCATATTAAGGAAAATCTTCTCAAATTTCTCATCAGTCTTGGGCTCGAGAGTTTCTTCTTCAGTTTCACCTGCCATCTTTCGAGAGATTTTCCTCTTTCCGATATTTGAATCTGTCTCCTAAAGTTTCCCTTCTCCACGTTGCGACCTGGATCTAGTCAACATTCATTGGAAAATATTTTGTTTAACATGATCAACCTGCTCTGATACCAAAATATATGATCTAAAATTGACAGGATTGATTACTTGCACAATTGACTAAGGAAGCGTTTATGTGAATGAATGTAGAAAACTGAGCTATTTTTATGCCTTAAACATAAACTTAGAGAACTGAAATGAAGAATAAAACAACAACAAAGAAAGACGCAAACACATCAAACATTGATTACGGAGTTCGTCCCTCCTGGACTACATCTCTGGGTCCACTTCCAAGTGGGCATTCGTTTTATTCGGAAATGATCCAAAGAGTTTCTTCACAAGAGATTTCGCCAACTGATCTTTGCACGCAGGCACTGCTAGTTACTGTAGAAAGAAAGCCCTCTGTCTCAACTTTCCAACATCTGTCTCCATTCTCCAAAAGGCCTTTTTATCGCTTGCCGCCTACACCCACCTACAGTTAGTGGGAAAAGCCTTCAACTCCACAGGTGTGGTTGGTGGCAAGGAACTCAGAGAAGGGGTTGTCACCTATTCCCAACTCTCTCCGTTTAAGTTATCTCCTAGGTTAGCTAAGGGGGGTGGTCCCTAAAGGAAAACTAAGTTAAAGATGTGAGATTTTTAGGATAATTGATTAGAAGGAATTACTTATCAAAGATGACTTGATTCCAATATGTAAACAAGCATATAAGTATATGAGCAATATTCAATAACGTGTTCAAAATATAGACCAGTGCTTTAAAGTAGATGACAAATGCTTGCTCAAAAATGAAATTCAAGATATAATGACAATAATCCCACAAAGGAAGTGTTAGACCAAGATCACAATATGCAATTAAATTTGCAACACCAAATAAGGGTATTTGCCAATGAAACGAGATATATTAATCATCCATAAGCATAATGATCATTAAAATGACAACATGCAATGAAGTTGTATGTAGAAGCAAATTTCCAAGTACCATAGAATTAAACTTGTTGCAAAATTTAAGGAATTAAAATGCTTGCATCCAAAGTGCTTCTTGAGATAATATTTGCATGTGAATATTTAAACCATCAAAATAGCAAAAAATTTGGGAACTTTGCAAGTAAATGTGATGAGATAGTGCTTTTAGTTTATTTTATTAATTAGTTTTAAAGCAAGGTTACAATTGAACTCTAATTCTCAGACCTCACCCTCGGCCAAATATTTGGATCTCACAGTGAGGAGTCCATAGAGGTAGAAAGTTCCTAAAACGTCTATTCAACCAACTTAAGGTGGAGGTAAATTTTAGAGATACAAGTCTAGTATGAAAAGTGAAATGCCTAAATGATATGAAAGTGAGTTTGCAAGTGCTATGTAAAAGATGGAGATGATTCAATTAAATATGCTTCATAGTTAGAACAATAACTCAAGTTGCCATAAATTGAAAGTGCTATGCTTCTTTACTTGTAGTATATTGTGAAACTTATCCAAATGAGAAATAGATCACAAAACATAAGTAAGTGATGAAAAATGAGATTGCAAATTAAGAAATTAAAGGACTATGCAATTTGTGTTACTTCCCAATTAGAGCATGCATATGTGATGTGAAAGAAAATGGAAATGTCAAAACCACTAAGTCAATTCATCTACAAATTCTCTCCTTTGAAATGGAGAGATAGGGATGCCAATGGGTAAAACCCATGCTCTCAGAACAAAAACATAAATTTTTATTAATTTTAAAAGAATGAAATGACCATGAGGCCTTTTCTAAACCAAGGAAAGTCTTTACAAATCAAAATTGAGACCATAGACTTTTCCTCGGTGAGAATTTCTGAGAACTCAAAATAAATTCAGACTTTACAATTGGAGAAGAGAAGCTAAGTCTCTTCTATGCCCACAACCAAAGAAGAGAGAGTTATCTTCCTCATTTGAAATTCAGCCCAAAGGTCCTGCAACAACTTGTTAGTAATTTTTTGTAGTTGTTCACTCAAGCTGTCACAAGAAAAAATTCGAAAGAGGGCTACAAAACCAATCAAATATTAGATAGATAAAATTACAAAATATTGCACAACAACTTACAAAGGGCTAAGCCAAAGAGTTCGAGTAAACTTTTCTCTTTGCTTAGTCATATTCAAGCTCTTAGATAGCAAATGAAAGCAATGAAGTATAATGTTTTAAAAGATATTCAAATTTAGAAGTATTTGGCTTGTATACAAGCTATGTCTCAAAACCCCTGCAAAACCACTTTGTAAGATAAGACTATGAAAGTTCAAAGAACAAATGAGAGCTCCTTTGAGAATGTATCAAGAGTGGGTTGGTCTCTCCAAAGACTTCCTCCAACACTTGATTCTTTGATCCCAACAAGATGTTCCCTCTACAAAACTTCAATCAAGAATTAGTTCCATATAAATCTAGCAATAAACAATGATAAGAAACTCTAGAGATTTATTTGAAACCAACTAGAGCATTCTATACCTAGAGCATACTCCTAAATCAAATGTCAATGTAAGATAGCTCTACATTAACAAATCTACAAGAGCATATGGAAACAAATTAGATCAAAGCATGAGTAAAAAGAATTATACCAATGATCAACAATTCATCACACTCCAAAAGGAGGAACACCTCATGAATGAAACCCAAAGTCTTTATTGATATTTCTGAAAGTGTACAAGGCAGCAGCGTTTCCACAAGCACAATAGCTAGTAAACAGTGATTACAATATGAGAGCCCGTGGCTCCATTATATAGAAAGTTGGGAGCAAATCCCAATGAAGAACCATATGCCAAGTGGTGAGAGGGAGGAGATCTCAAGGCAAATTCGAATTTGGTAAGTGGAGCTCCAATGCCAAGTGTAAAAATCAAATTCTGGCAAGTGGACATCATTTTCTTCTTCCCTTATGTGCCAAATTCGAATTTTATGATGGAATGACATGTGTATATGGTTGGTAACCCATGTGGGGACATTTTCCCACAAAAATCTCCACCAAATATTCTCCCAAATCCTCCCTGTTGAAATTTGGTTACCGGAGGACAGGTGGTTCCCTTAGGCTTTGATCTTTGGCCTAGGGAAAAGTGTCCAAAAGAATTTAATTTTTCTCCTAAAGTGACTTTATAAAGTTATAAAGTCAAATCTAATTTAAAAGTGACTTTAAGTGATAAAGTTATTAAAGTCTAATTTTAAAGTGACTTTAATAAAATCAATGTAAAATTAGAAAGGAAAAGTGACTTTGGAAATAAATGACTAAGTGGGTCTTTATTAAAGTGGGGTGAATTAAAAAATAGAAAGTGAGATTTAAATGAGCATTTAATCTCAGCCCTAGATCTCAATCTATTTCAGCCATTGGATTTAGGGATTCCCCAAAAGTCACTTAGGGTTAGGTTAAAGGAGGGAAAGGAGGAAAAGGTCATTCATTCTTTCATGAGCAGATTGGGAGAAGGAGAGAAGGAGAGCAAGGGAGATTTTTGAGCAGTGAGGAGAAAGAGGGCAGCTGATAGAGACTTCAGCAAAATCCGTACAGCAGCAAAGAGCCACGGTTCCCAAGGCAGAAATCTGTACAGCAGGAGGTTGGCACATTTTTCGAGGGAGAGAGGCACAATTTTCGAGGAAGACCGTACAACAACTTCAACATTTATTTTTGGGCAGATTATGGGCACGAAAATCGAGGAGAGAGACTGCTGGTTGGTGGCACGAATTTCTAGAAAGCCGTACAACAGCAGTACAGTAGCTTCGGCACAAATTTCGAGGCAAAGGAGCACGGAAATCGAGGAGGGTTTGCTGTCAAATCCGTACAGTCCGTACAGTAGTACGACCGTATAGCTGGGCACACATTTCGAGAAAGTCAGTTCAGCATTTAATGCTGTAAAATTTCTTTTTTGAGTTTTTCCTATTTGGCACATTTTCCAAGGCGGAGTGAATGCATGAAAATCGAGAAAAGTACATTTATTGTGTCGCTGGAATTTTTGCTGTAATTTCTGCCTCACTGTAAAAAGCATTTTCAGAAATAAGGAGCTCTCAAACTGGTTTTCCCCAAGAGTTGTAGGGGGTTTTTCCAGGGTCACCTTGACAAAAAATCTCTGTGTTAAAATGTCTTGAATGGCTGTTTTGAGCTTGTTGATTTTTATTTCTGCATTTTTCAGCATTCTGTAAATTTTCCAGAATTTGTGTCTTCAGCAAAAATTATTTTTTTGTTGTTGAATGTAAGGATATGGGAAAGGGCATTTAACTAAAAGGAGAAATAAGGTGAAACTGAAAACCGGGGTGGGAAAACATGAAATTTCTACATGGTATCAGAGCTTGGGTGCTGAAAGTGTAGTTTGGGATAGCAAGAAGAAAAATACAGTCTGCTGATTTTTCACTCAAAAAATTCCAGCAAGCTGATTTTTCACACAGAATTTTTTATCTTTACTACAACAGTGCTATTTTTCAGTTTTAGGACAGCAGGATGTCATTGGGATTGAGGGTGGAGGATAGGTTGGATGGGCATACCAATTACAACGTTTGGAAGGAGAGAATGCAGAATATCTTTAAGGAGGCAGAACTCTGGGATATCATGGTTCATACCCAACAGCAGCCTGTTAATGTGTCTACTGATGCTGTTCAGTTGGCAACATATAATAAAAATAACAACAAGGGTAAGAGTCTGATCCTAAACGGAATCAAAGACCATTGCATTCCTCATGTGAGAGGAAAGAGAAATGCTCATGAGATATGGACAACATTGTCCAATTTCTACCAAAGTACCAATGAGAACCGGAAAATGGTCCTGAAGGAGAAGCTGAAAACCATTAAGAAGGGTACGACTGATAGTGTAGCTGGATATCTCACAAAGATTACTAATGTGAGAGATGAGTTGGTAGCAGTTGGAGAGGTCATTCCACCCACTGAGTTAGTGCAGATTGCAGTGAATGGCCTCCCCAGTTCATGGATGAACTTTGCTGATGGGGTTTGTGCACGTGAGACTCTTCCCACATGGGAGAGGTTTTGGGATGATTGCATTCAGACAGAGATCAGGAAAGGTCAGCTTGGGGCAGCCAAGCCAGTTGAGCAGGATGAGGATGTAGCACTGTTGGCAGGAGGCAAGGAAGGCAAAGGGAAGAAGCAGGCTTCCACAAGCAATGGTGGGGGCAACGGCAAAGGTAAAGGTAAACAAGGTAACACACAGAAGGACTATTCCAAGGTGAAGTGTTGGAATTGTCAGAAGATGGGACACTATGCAGATGTGTGTCCGGAGAAGAAGAAGAAGAAGGGGAAGAACCAGAGCATGGCAGCATCAGCAGAGGTTGACGACTTTACAGATCGCTTTGACCGGGAGTTTGGGTTCATTGCGTGTGAGTCCTCTAGTGCTGGATCACCTGCCACAGAGGTTCATAGGGAGCATGCTTTTCCCTCGACTAGCGGAGCATCTTCAGGTATCTGGTATGTGGACAGTGGGGCTTCACGTCATATGACAGGAGTCCGTGAGTACTTCTCAGAGCTTTTAGAGAGTGGCACTGATATAGAGGTAGTACTCGGTGATGACAGAGTTGTTAGAGCAGTCGGTGTGGGAACACTGACATTTCATAGGGAACCCAAACCTCCCTTGAAGGTGTTAGATGTTCATTATGTGCCAGGGACGAGGAAGAACCTCATATCCGTCTCAGCTTTGGAGGATAGAGGATATGAGATATTGTTCAGGGGAGGACATGTGCTGATATATCCCAGGGGCGCTCCAGCTGATTCAGCTAAAGTGATAGGTGTACGCCATGCAAAGGTGTACAAGTTTGCATTTCAGCCCCTTTTGGCACTGAGCAGTAGTACCGACAGCAGAGCTAGCAGTTCTGAGCTGTGTGAGATTTGGCACCGCAGGATGGGGCATATGTATCATGGAGCCTTGAGGAATTTGCGGGAGATCACTACAGGTGTGCCAGATTTCAGTATTGATCACTTTGATACTTGCAGAGGATGTGCGATGGGAAAGTTTGCCAAATCCCCTTTTCCCAGCAGTGACAGCAGAGCCACTGGGATACTTGATTTGATTCATTCCGATGTGAGCGGTCGGATGTCTCATGTTTCCTTGAGTGGATATGAGTACTATGTTTTATTCATTGATGATCACCCCAGGAGGACCTGGATTTATTTCTTGAAGACCAAGAGTGAGGTCTTCAAGCGGTTTCAGGAGTTCAGAGCTCTTGTGGAGACACAGACAGGTCGGAAGATCAAGTCCCTGAGGTCGGACAATGGAGGAGAGTACACCCTTGAAGAGTTTGTTGACTATTGTGCGGAGGCAGGCATTAGGAGGGAGTTCACTGTTCCTTACAACCCCCAGTAGAACGGGGTTGCGGAGAGGAAGAACAGATCTATCGGAGGGGCTGCCAAAGCCATGTTACATGATCAGGGGTTGCCATTGTTTTTGTGGGCAGAGGGCTGCAACACAGCTGTTTATTTGCAGAACAGGAGTCTGCATCGTGCCTTGGGGCACATGACTCCGGAGGAGGCTTTTTCTGGGAAGAAGCCTGATATTGGTCATCTTCATATCTTTGGGTGTATCACATACTCCTACATACCCAAGGAGAAGAGGACCAAACTAAAGCTCACCGCAGATAAGGGTATCTTTGTGGGCTACAGTGAGACCTCAAAGGCCTTTCGGATTTACATTCCTGCACAGAGGAAAGTTGTTGTCAGGCAGGATGTGAAGTTCAAGGAGGATAGGGCCTTTAGGAGGTCACGGGAGTTAGAGTATCTGGATCAGCCAGACCCTCAGCAGCAGTTGAGTCAGTCACAGGGATGCAGTGGGCAGGGATCAGGAGGATCCGGAGGTACATCTATGACGATGTCTGGTTCGTCAGTGAGCAGTGGCTCGCAGAGTCAGAGGGGTGGTGCTTCGGGCAGCATGCAGAGCAGTCCACAGAGCAGTTCACTAGGGAGTCCACTGATGGATAGTTCACATGGTACTTCAGCATCTACAGGTTCAGGTGCAGGCAGGATGACAATAGACAGACAGTCAGGAGTTCAGGCTCCTGATGATGATGAGGAAGAGGAGTTTCATTCTCCAATGGGAGAAGTATGCTCAGGGAAGAGGAAGCCCAAGTGGCTTTAGGACACCTTGAGAGAGGCCACATCTGTTGCTGGGCCTAAGAGGCTGGTCAGAGAGAGCAGACCACCTGAGAGGTTTTGTAGCTATATGGCAATGGCTACTAGCATCCTTGACTCTGAGCCTTCTAGCTATGAGGAGGCAGCTAGCCAACAGGTCTGGAGAGAAGCCATGTAGGAGGAGTATTCATCTATCATGAAGAATGATGTTTGGGAGGTGGTGCCAAGGCCTGAGGGCAAATCCGTGGTTACTTCCAGATGGCTTTACAAGGTAAAGCATGCTGCAGATGGCAGCATTGAGAAATTCAAAGCGAGGTTTGTGGCTAGAGGGTTCTCCCAAGTAGAGGGAGTTGATTATGAGGAGACCTTCGCTCCCGTGGCTCAATATACTTCGATCCGCTCCATTATATCGATAGTAGCAGAGATGGGTTGGAAGATCCACCAGATGGATGTGAGGACCGCATTTCTCAATGGCTTAATACAGGAGGAGGTGTACATTGAGTAGCCACAGGGCTTTGAGGTGCATGGGAAGGAGTTCCATGTGTGTAGACTAAAGAAGGCCCTTTATGGCCTGAAGCAAGCTCCCAGAGCTTGGTACTCTAGGATAGATACATACTTGCAGGAGATGGGTTTCACAAAGAGTGAGGTAGATCCGAACCTTTACTATATTGTGATAGGTGAGGAGCCTCTCATTCTGGTGCTGTATGTGGATGACTTGGTCATTACAGGTGCAGAGAGACTCATAGAGCACTGCAAGAGAGATCTTGCGACGGAGTTTGAGATGAAGGACATCGGCTTGATGCATTACTTTGTGGGTTTGGAGGTGTGGCAGGAGGAGGGGCATTTCTTCCTGGGACAGGGGAAGTATATTGTGGACATCCTTGGCAGATTCCACATGGAGGATTGTAGACCCATGTCGACACCGATGATCACCAACTGGAAGAAGCTTCATGCTTCAGATTCCGAGTTGGTGGATCCCACATTGTACAGACAATTGATTGGTTCCTTGATGTATTTGGTCAACACTAGACCAGATATTTGTTTTGCAGTCAACACGATGAGTCAGTTTATGTGTGAGCCTAGGAAGGTTCACTGGGTGGCTGCAAAACACATTTTGCGGTACTTGCAGGGGACAGTGGATTATGGTCTGGACTACAGGCAGGGGGATGGAGTGAGATTGGCAAGTTACACTGATTCTGATTGGGCAGGTTGTGCTTCTAATAGGAAGAGCACTTCAGGGTGTTGTTTTGGGTTGGGTTCGGCAGTGGTGTCATGGTTCAGCCGGAAGCAGCAGTCAGTAGCATTGAGTTCAGCGGAAGCAGAGTATATGGCAGCCAGTTTAGCTAGTTGTGAGGCCATCTGGCTTCGCAAGATGTTGTTTGGCTTATTTGGTCAGCCGTTGAGACCTTCAGTGATTTACTGTGATAATCAAAGTTGCATTAAACTCACGGAGAATCCAGTATTTCATGACAGGTCAAAGCAGATCGAGATCAAATATCATTTCATCAGAGACTATGTTCAGAAGGGAGCTGTGAAACTTGAGTATATTCCCACTGATGAGCAGGTTGCAGATATTCTTATCAAAGCGTTAGCACGGGGCAAGCATGTCTACTTCAAAGACAAGATGGGTGTGGTGAGGAACACCTTCCTCGGTAAGAGGGAGTGTTGAAATTTGGTTACCGGAGGACAAGTGGTTCCCTAAGGTTTCAATCTTTGGCCTAGAGAAAAGTGTCCAAAAGAATTTAATTTTTCTCCTAAAGTGACTTTATAAAGTTATAAAGTCAAATCTAATTTAAAAGTGACTTTAAGTGATAAAGTTACTAAAGTCTAATTTTAAAGTGACTTCAATAAAGTCAATGTAAAATTAGAAAGGAAAAGTGATTTTGGAAATAAATGACTAAGTGGGTCTTTATTAAAGTGGGGTGAATTAAAAAATAGAAAGTGAGATTTAAATGAGCATTTAATCTCAGCCCTAGATCTCAATCTATTTCAGCCATTGGATTTAGGGATTCCCCAAAAGTCACTTAGGGTTAGGTTAAAGGAGGGAAAGGAGAAAAAGGTCATTCATTCTTTCATGAGCAGATTGGGAGAAGGAGAGAAGGAGAGCAAGGGAGATTTCTGAGCAGTGAGGAGAAAGAAGGCAGCTGATAGAGACTTCAGCAAAATCCGTACAGCAGCAAAGAGGCACGGTTCCCAAGGCAGAAATCCGTACAACAGGAGGTTGACACATTTTTCGAGGGAGAGGCACAGTTTTCGAGGAAGACCGTACAACAGTTTCAACATTTATTTCTGGGCAAATTCTCGGCACGAAAATCAAGGAGAGAGACTGTTGGTTGGTGGCACGAATTTCTAGAAATACGTACAACAGCTTCGGCACAGATTTTGAGGCAAAGGAGCACAAAAATCGAGGAAGGTTTGCTGTCAAATCCGTATAGTCCGTACATCAGTACGGCTATACAACTGGGCACACATTTCGAGAAAGTCAGTTCAACATTTAATGCTGTAAAATTTCTGTTTTGAGTTTTTCCTATTTGGCGCGTTTTCCAAGGCAGAGTGAATGCACGAAAATAGAGATAAGTACATTTATTGAGTTGCTGGAATTTTTGCTGTAATTTCTGCCTCACTGTAAAAAGCATTTTCAGAAATAAGAAGGAGCTCTCAAACTGGTTTTCCCCAAGAGTTGGGGGTTTTTCCAGGGTCACCTTGACCAAAAATCTCTGTGTTAAACTGTGTTGAATGGCTGTTTTGAGCTTGCTGATTTTTATTTCTGCATTTTCCAGCATTCTGTAAATTTTCCAGAATTTGTGTTTTCAACAAAAATTATTTTTCTGTTGTTGAATGTAAGGATATGAGAAAGGGCATTCAACTAAAAAGAGAAATAAGGCGAAACTGAAAACCGGGGTGGGAAAACAGGAAATTTCTACACTCCCAAATATGCACTAACTTCACAAATTCGAATTTCCAAGTAAGCAACTCTCATTTAATGCCGGAAATTCAATTTTATTTGAGCACATTTCTTTTCCTTGATTTTAGGAGTCCATATCACCTTGGGACTTCACTTTAACTCCTCCATAATTTTCCACCTCATTTCCACCTCATTTAGCGTGTGTGGATATTTATTTTTCTCCATTTATTTAATTTCTGGCTTAATTAATTGCTAGATTTGCCATTAAACTTAGGAAAAGTGAGTTTTGAGGGTTCAAAACACATTTTTAACCCCTCAAAGTGTGTCATAGTAGAAAGTTGAGCATGAGAGGTGTAATTTTGATTACTCATACCCCATACAACTTCTCTAAACGACACTTATTACAATTCAATTACAATTTTTATTGCAATTTTCGACTTGCGGGAAATCTAAAAAATTAAAAAATCACTACCTAGACCTAACCAAATTCCACGAAATTTTTTGTGTGATTTAGTATGGTAATATACATTGACTCTAGACACTAGGAGTCACCCAAGGCCTCACCATCAAGCCGTACTCCGGCTTTGGGGTAAAATTGAAGGAAAAAACTCAATTAATTATTAACTCATAGTAGGGAGATGATAATTAACCAAGTTAAAAAAACCTCCCAGAGTAATACTCACTTGTTGGAAAGGTCCCAGGCTACCTAGGCCTGTTACAGACTCAATACTGACTCAAAACTCATCATTACTAGCATCACTTATTACAATTCCCCGTAGGGCGTGGAATCTGGGTACAAGAGAAAATGATAAGAAGTAGAAGTAGAGTTTAAAAACTCTGTTGAATTGATGATATCTGATGGTACAAATGTCTTCTGGTTCATCCTTGGGCATGGAGTCTTCTCATTATCATCAAGTGCCACTTCAGTGGTCAACAGGCCCAAGGACGCTCAAGTTATGCCCAAAAGAGTATTTGATGTCAACTGCAAAAGATTGTTCTACCACTCATAAAACAACTCCTCCTGCACTGGTGTAATGGCAAACCTTTTATAGGTTCTCGGGCAGGTTCCAGGATCGAACCTCCTGAGCTATATTTAGCAAATTGTTATTTGTTAGGTTCTCGGTGCAATGAGAATTCAACACCATGGTTTTATCCCAAGTCATATGGCGCATTTTCTTTTAATACAATAACCATATACCAAATATGGTTTACACATGGCGCATTTGTTTGAAACCTTAGCGCAACAATTACAATCTTATCCTATAGTTTTAACACCATTTAATAATCCGGTGGATAAAACTATATACATTACATATAGTTTATAAACAAAGGTTTCCCTATCTCGAAATCCCTGTCAGCATATTTGGCAAACTCTTTAACTTTGGCGGTGAGCTGATTTGGTGGCTTAACTAACTCCCGTGGCATGTGATAACTATTGCACCATTATATACCTCCGCCACATGGCACAACAAACTCCGCCAACTTGTTTTGGGTAACGTTTAATACAAATATCACATTTTTGAATTGCCACTCCAAACTTATACCATACGTTATATTCCCTCCAATGTTTTATATGGTTTATTATATAACCATAAACTTTGGTATTTAAAACCATATCCCCTCCTTTTTCCATAACATTTGCACATCCGATATAGTTTGAAACTATATAATAAATACATTTTCCGCTTCAAACCTTTTACCATATGTTAAGTACATATTCCACCCTAGAAATATTTGCGCCCACCTTCATATTAATACCATAAACCTTAGTTTTGGACCATAGGTTTCATTATATTAGGTTGTAGCTTAGGTTTAGTTAATCATGAAGTTTTGCACCTTGGTTTATAATTATACCCTAATGTGTTGTGCCCATTTTGCACATGTACTTTGACAGATGATTTCTCCTTCATCTGGAGACCAATTGAGAAAATGAAATAAGTGTCAGATTCAGAGCGACGAACTCTACAGTTTGCCACCATTTTTTAAAACAAATGAGACCTGTAAACTTTGAGCAACTGGAGAATCCTCTCGGATCAACCTACTATGACATGCAAGTAAATTTGCAAATGTTAAATAGATGATGGAGATACTCTAGACACAAGATTGTGTAAACATGTAAGTATTTGCTTTTCCTTATGATAAATTTGTGATATACCTAATAACAAATAAAACTTGAGGAATATGAGAGATTGACTTGCATGTAAAGTAAATGGCAATGCTTGTGAAAAGTAAACTCAAGATTTGTATTCGATTAACTTTGCAAAATAAAAAGACATTATGTTAGCTTGAAATAAAATAAAATGCTGTTTTGTAAAGTGAAATTGCCTAAGTACTTGATGCACTAAAACTTAAGATGTAAAATGTGATCGATGGTAAAGCATTAGTGGACTTTGAACAATATTTCAAGCTAAATGAGTGAAATGCATGGTTGTGTTAATTAGCCAATTAAAATGAGATGCATGTAAGTGAGAAAAAATTAATAACTCAAAACACAAGTCCTCTCCAAAATGTGCAAAGCTAGGGATGCCAATGGGTAAAACCCAAGCTCCCAAAATCAGAAATTTTATTAACTTTACAAGAGGGAAATGACCATGAGGCCTCCTCTAGCTCAAGGAAAGTCTTTACAAATGAAAATTTGAGACCATAGGCTTTTCCTCGATGAGAATTTCCGAAATAAAGACTCAAAAGAATTCAGATGTTACAATAGAAGAAGAGAAGCTAAGCTTCTTCTATGCCCACGACCAAAGGAGAGAGAGCTATCTTCCCCATTTGAAATTAAGAGCCCAAAGGTCTTGCAACAACTTAGTAATTTCTTGAAAGTGAATCCCGCAAGTTGTTACAAGAAAACAAGTTAGAGAAAGAGGGTTGCAAAACCAACCAAATATTAGATAGATAAAATTACAAAATATTGCACAAATATTTACAAAGGGCTAAGCCAAAGAGTTTGACTAAAGTCTCATCTTTGCTTAGTCATCTTCGAGCTCTTAGATAACAGATGAAAGAAATGAAGTACAATGTTTTAAAATATTTAAATTTGTAAGTACTCAGCTTGTGTACAAGTTATGTCCCAAAATCCCTGCAAAACCACTTTGTAAGATAAATCATAAGACTATGAAGGTTCAAAGAACAAATGAGAGCTCCTTTGAGAATGTATCAAGAGTGGGTTGGTCTCTCCAAAGACTTCCCCCAACACTTGCTTCTCTGATCCCAACAAGATGTTCTCTCTACAAAACTTCAATCAAGAATTAGTTCCATAGAGATTTAGCAATAAAAAATGATAAGAAACTCTAGAGATTTATTTGAAACCAACTAGAGAATTCTATACCTAAAGCATACTTCTAAATAAAATGTAAATGTAAGATAGCTCTACATTAACAAATCTACAAGAGCATACGGAAATAAATTAGATCAAAGCATGAGTAAAAGGAAATATACCAATGATCAACAATTCATCACACTCCAAAAGGAGGAACACCTCATGAATGAAACCTCAAAGTCTTTATTGATATTTCTGAAAGTGTACAAGGCAGCAACTTTTCCGCACGCATAATAGCTAGTAACAATATTACAAATGAGAGCCCAAGGCTCACTTATATAAGAGAATGAGAGAAAATTCCAATGAAGAACCAAATGCCAAGTGGTGAGAGAAAGGAGATCACAAGGAAAATTTGAATTTGATAAGTGGAGCTCTAATGTCAAGTGTAAAAATCGATTTTAGGCAAGTGGACATCATTTCCTTCTTCCCTTATGTGCCAAATTCAAATTTTATGATGGAATGACAAATGTAGATGGGTGGTAACCCATGTGGGGACAATTTCCCACAAAAATATCCACCAAATATTCTCCCAAATCCTCCCAAATGTGCATTAACTTCACAAATTCGAATTTCCACGTAAACAACTTTCTCATTTAATGCCAAAAATTCAATTTTATTTGAGCACATGTCCTTTCCTTGATTTTAGGAGTCCACATCACCTTGGGATTTCACTTTAACTCCTCCATAAAATTCCACCTCATTTCCACAACATTTAGCATGTGTGGATATTTATTTTTCTCCATTTATTTAATTTCTGGCTTAATTAATTGCCAGATTTCCCACTAAACTTAGGAAAAATTGTTTTTGAGGGTTCAAAACACATTTTTAACCCCTCAAAGTGTGTCATAATAGAAAGTTGATGGTGAGAGGTGTAATTTTGATTACACATACCCCATACAACTTCTCTAGACAACACTTATTACAATTCAATTACAATTGTTATTGCAATTTTTGACTTGCGAGAAATCTAAAAAATTAAAAAATTACTACCTAGACCTACCCAAATTCCATGAAATCTGTGATCTAGTATGGTAATATACATTGACTCTAGACACTAGGACTCACCCAAGGCTTCACCATCAAGCCGTACTCTGGTTTTGGGGTAAATTTGGAGGAAAAAACTCAATTAATTATTAAGTCCTAGTAGGGAGATGATAATTAACCAAGTGAAAAAAACCTCCCAGAGTAATATTCACTTGTTGGCAAGGTCCCAAGCTACTTAAGGCTGTTACAGACTCAAAATTCATCATTATTGCATCACTTATTATAGTTCCCCATAGAGTGTGGAATCTGGGTACAACAGAAAATGATGAGAAGTAGCAATAGAATTTAAGAACTTTGGCAATATGATGATATTTGATGGTACAAGTGTCCTTTGGTACATCCATGGGCATGGAATCTTCATATAATCATCAGGTGAATAGGCGATATCAACTTAAGGATCACACTCTCTCCTATTGTCAGCTAATCTTCCCATCTAGACCCTCAAGATTCAAGTGGTAGAACACCTGCTTCCCATCACTTGAGCGAGATACGACTTACCATAAATGGTAAGGATCACACCCTATCTCAAGTCACCTCAACCCATTGGCCAGATGGTGAGGAACAATCCCAACAAGCCTAGCTTGTGGGTGGGATGCCAATTGGGGTATACTCTGCTAAGTCCCAGACTTGATGGTAGGGGGAGATACGCACTTGTCATAAATGACAAGGATCACACACACACCGTGTTGAGAAATTTATGGCAGCTATATTAGGGTGATTTCTCTTTACTTTGATAACTACTTGTGATGTTCTTTTCTTCAACTTGTAGTTTTTATAATTAGCCTCTTCTTCTCTTCATTATTATAGTGTTCTTATCATCAAACAACTACCAAACTGTGAGGATCAATAATACAAATAGACATTGGATATAGGCTGCTAGCCAGGGCCAAAACCCCTCCTAGAGAGGAAAACTCACAAAAAAATCTTCTCTTCTTATAGAATCTTCAAATGACGAATTCCAATACCTTTAGACCCAAGACAAAGACTCCTCCATGACCAAGTCAACCTTCTTTTAATGTATTTCTGCTTCAACAAAGTCAACTTATAGTCAAACATCTCTAAGTCCTCAAATATGACCCCCGTAACACTTTTTTGCTTCCTTCTTTAGACCTGTAATTTTTGGCCTTCCTGCAATACCTGCAACTTCGCACGTATGGGAGTAATATGGTAACTTGGCTTTCAAACTTGATCCTTATGACACCAAACATTGGCTCCTTTTGATGGCTGTAATTTTGGTCTTGTAGTTGCAATGTGTGCCCTAATTTCTTCACACATGTGAGATAATGTGGCCCAAAATCAGACTTCAAAAACTTTGATCTTTCTTCCTTTTTTTCTCCTCTTCTTTGCTTGTTCTTTTTGTCCTTGTGTGTGCTTCAATGAACTTGATTGATTGTTTTTCAAGTGAGGTTGAATGCTTCTTATATATACCCTTTCTATGAGACTTGAAAAGCCCTTAATGAGGTAGACTTCATCTTTGCAGACGAACTTGTTCTCTTGTAGACCGACTTGGTCTTGGAGGGAGACTGCGACACATTTTTACTCTAAATAAATCCTTCGGCTTGATTCAAAATTCCAAATAGGGTCTTAGTACATATGACAATGACTCTTTGACTTCTTTGACTCTGACAAATCCTAGAAGCACAAAATGGGTGCTTGACCTAAAACGAATTGACCTTGAGCATGAAATGCTGATTTTTGTAGCATTGGAAAGTGTTCCAAGTCTCATATTTTGGGAAGAGGCTTCGGCATCAGTATTCCAGAGAACCCAAAAATTGTTTGTGGAAATTCCACTCGGATCATGCTTTATTAAAATAATTAATTATTTTAAAGTGATCCCTACGTCTAAACTCAGGGAAATTAAATAAATAAACGGTATTAATAAAGCAGAGTGTGAATCTTCTAGAAAATTAAGATCAAGTCATCTTCTAATTTGAGCCATTGATTAGAGATTTAATTTGGGATGTTGATTCATCAACGAGAAGACTATAAGAGAAGGCTTGAGGATCATTTGGAAAGTAAGTCGAGCACACACTCAGTACCCGAAGAAAATCGATTCTGCAGTAAGAGAATTTGATTTCAGAGGGTGAGGTTGTAGAGGCAGGGTTGCAGACGTAGAAGGAGGAAGGGGAAGTTAGTAGAGCGAGAAGAAGGCAGAAGGAGGACACAGAGGGAGCAGCGCTAAGCAGTAGCACTGGCCCTCCACGCAAACTGACACAATCCAGAATAGTGACTGCGCAGAAGGCCACAAAGTGACGCAAAGCGAGGAAGGGTGCCTCCAACGTGTTAGAAATTCTTCCGAAGTGTTTGGAAAAATTATCTCAGGTGTATGCCAGACATCTGCCTGTCATATTTTCTGTAAAAGATTTTGCCATTGCTGAAGAATAATATAAACTCTCATCTATTGTACTGGTTTTCCCACATTGGGTTTTTCCGGGGACAATTGTCCAAAAATAACTGTGTTCATGTGGTTGTTTCTATTGTGTTATATGTGTTCTATTTATTCTTCGCTTTTGATTAAGTGAATGATGCATCTATGTTTATTTCAGAATTTACTGAAGCATCTATAAACAACTAAGTTGCAAGAAACGTCCTCCCTAGCCTCGTTTTAGGCAAAAAATGAAATGAAAATGGGGAAACTAGTACTGTATGGTCGGGAAACATGTTTCTGACCGTACTGGTACCAGTTTCCTGTACGGAAAATGGTACCAGTACGGCCGGAAACGCGTTTCCCGACCATACAGTAGCGTTTCCTCCCAAAACAACGCTAAATTTCGATTTTTTTAATTTTTTTTGGGATTTGTGCAATGTAATATTATTTTATTTGTTTTAATTGTGTCTTGGATGCTTCTAGATGGGTTTCTAAAGTTATAAAAAGGGGATTTTCCTCATTCTCTCATCACACGAATTGAGCAAGTCGTTTCACTTGGAGAAGATTGATTTTGGAGAGAAAGGAGGAAGAGAGTAGTGCTTCAGCTTGGGTGCTTTCACCATTGAACAAAGGAGATTTTAGCAGCAAGAGAAAGATATTTGAGGAGCAAAATTTGGAGTGCGAAGTTTCCAACTACGACATTCTTGGTTTTTGGCTTAGCTACAGCCATATTTCTCTTGTTTTTTCTGGCATTTTGGGGTAGCTTCACCTACAGAAAATTAATTTGGGTAAGAAGCATTCAATTTCTTGTTTTTTTCTCATTGTTTTGTCTATTTTTCGAGAGTTTATGCTCCCAAAATTATAAAAAACTTTTTTTTATTTATAGATTTGTTTTTTAATTTTTTTTGCAACAATGGCTTCTTCCATCCAAGGTTCAAGTGCAAACCCCAAGGCCAACCCAAGGGTTGAATATTATCTTCTTTGGAGGCATGTTGAGAAGCTGCAAAGATGTGGCGGTGGTGGCTCATGGGAATGGCGGTGTACTCTTTGCAATGATTCTTACAAGGGCTCTTACCTAAGAGTGAAGGGACATCTTTTGCATGGAGAAGGACAGGGGATTGCAGGTTGCATGAAAACATCAGACCCTATGGCAAGGAAGGAATATCAAAAAGAGCAAGATCAGCCTGATGGAATCAAAAGAAAGCATGATGATTTTAGTCAAGCAGCTAAAAATCCAGCAAACAGTGAGCCAAGGATTGTAATTGAAGCAAGAAAGAGGAGAGGCACTCAATAACCAGAACAACCACCATCCATAGGGGCATTTGGTACAGTTCAAGATAGCAGGATTGCTAAACTGGTGAATGTGCAAGGAAGAGAAGAAGTTGATTCCATAGTGGCTCGGTGCATCTATGCATGTGGTATCCCATTCAATGTTGTTCGCTCCCCTTACTGGCAAGATATGATAAGGGCAGTTAACAAATCTCCTCAAGGGTATAAGGGGTCCAATTATGAGAAAGTTAGAACTCAGCTTCTAAAAAATGAGAAGGATCTTGTGAAGGATGTGCTATCACCAATTTGTTCTTCTTGGAGTAGCTCTGGGGTTACCATAGTCTCAGATGGATGGATAGATACAAGGTGTAAACCACTGATAAATATCATTGCCACTTCACCAAAAGGAGAAATGTTTCTAAAGGCGAAAGACTGCTCGAGAGAGGTAAAAGATGCATAATTCATTGCTAATGTCATTATCAAATCTATTGAACAAGTTGGTCCTAACAGGGTGGTGCAAGTTATCACGGATAATGTGCTGGTATGCAAAGCTGCAGGTTTTATTATTGAGGGGAGGTATGGCCACATATTTTGGACACCTTGCATTGTCCACAATCTGAATCTGATCTTAGAGGAGATCGACAATAAAGTTCCATGGATAAAGGAACTCACAAGGGAAGCAAGGGAAATTGTGAAATTCATCACCAACCACCACTCGTCTCAAGCAATATTTCGAGAGTACTCCAAATTGGAGTTGTTAAAAGTTGTTGAGACAAGATATGCCTCAAAATTCATAATGTTGCACCGCCTTATTGAGGTTAAGCAAGCATTAGTGTCTATGGTGGTGAGTTAGCTTTGGGCCGAGTGGAGACAAGTAGATTCAGAGCGGGGATCTGCGGTGCGTAGATTGTGCCTTGATGAGGATTGGTGGAGCAAGATAGATTTCTTGCTAATGTTCACAACCCTTGCATTTGAGCTTCTTCGGAATGCTAACATTGACCAACCTTTCCTAGGAGAGGTATATGATGGCATGGATTCCATGGTTGAGAAAACTATGGAAATAATTTCACAGGAGTCGCCACATCTTTTGTTTGTAGATGGTCAGTTTGTCGAATTAATCAAGAGAATCATTGTTGATAGGTGGAACAATTTCAACACTCCATTGCATACTTTAGCACATGACTTGAACCCAAAATTTTATGATGAGGAACTTATTCCTCAAAGCAATGGGAAGAGGAAGGCATCCCATAAGGATAGAGAGGTGGCTAATGGGGTTAAAAAAACCCTTATGAGAATTTTTCCAGCTCATCTACACAGGGAGGTGAAGGAAGAATTTGTTACTTTTGCTGCAGGTATAGATGATTATTCAGATATATCATCTTTGGAGGAGAGAAGCACCATGAATCCAGTTAGGTGGTGGATTTTTCATGGAGCAAATGGTGTACATTTGCAAAACCTTGCCATTCGCGTCCTTTCACAAGTGGCAAGCTCTTCATCAACAGAAAGGAATTGGAGCACCTCTGGTTTTATTCATTCTGTGAAGCACAACAGGTTGGGCTCACAGAAGGCAGAGGATTTTGTATATGTGCACTCCAACCCAGGGTTGCGGGGAAGCTTCAAACCCCCATCGCTCCCGCTCCAAGGCTTCCTTTCCGTGCGAGAGCGTTTAACAGCAGGAAACGCGCTTCGGCGGCCTCTGTCGGGAGCGTTTTCGAGACGCGTTTGCGGCTATAAACGGCTCCTGTTTTTCGGGAGCGTTTCGAAGGCCGTTTCTCGGAGCGAGCATCTGGCGCTCGGCCGATTTCGCAGCCGGGAGCGTTTTTTAAACGGCTAGGCGCTCGAGACGTTCGACCGAGACGTACGGAAAAAAAAACGCTTCCTGCCAGGCGGAAATTTTTTTAAGTGAAAAAACGAATTGTTTATAAGGGGGGAGGGGTTCATTTAGCTACTATTTCCCTACGTGGACCCACGCATGGCCAGAAATGGGTTTTAGGGCTGATGTGGAGGTAAGGGAAGCATTGACATTTCATGGTAATGTTAAATTCTTAAAGTAAAAGTGACATTTCCTTTATTTTTCATTTTCATCCTTTTACTTAAATTTTTAACATTACCATGAAATGACTCAAGATGTTTAAGAGTGGTTTCGACCTCATTGGATTTCATATGGAGAAACTAGAATTTTAGGTTTCACTCAAAATTCAGCAGACTTAATGGTTTTCGGGGTTTCATGGTTTGGGAATTTGCAATGTTTCCATTTGATTCTATCATGTGTAAGGGTATGATATTGGCATTTGATCAAGAGCATGAAGTCCTTTAAGAACCTTGATGTACCCTTCAATCAAAAGAAAACAACTGGTTAGGCATGCTAATCTTTTTCTACCGCATTTTAAGGTTGAAGAGATGAACCCTTCACTCAAACCAAAATCATTGGTTAGGCATGTTAAACTTTTTCAATTTCTATCATGTTATAAGGTTGAGCAATCCAAGTCTGAAGACTTTGAGCTAGATGATGTTTATGTATCTCTTGTTGATGATCCCATAATCCATTTCTAGTAGCGATGAATCAATGATGAGTTTCATGAGAGACCATGTTGCTTAGTGATTTGTAGTTTTGATGTCTATTTTTGCTACTACTACTACTACTAAAGTTGTAGAGGAGTTTTAGGAGTCCTCAAACTTTGAGCCATATTATTTATGTAGCCCATGTTGATGATCCCTTGTCTAGTAGTGGTGATGATTTTGATCATGATGAGGAGTGATCATGTTGTTGATCACTAATATGTAGTCTTGTATTAGGCCAATGGCCTCATAGCTTGTAGCATTGTAGCTTGTAGCTTGACATCAGCAGCACCGCCACACACAGGGCCAGTCCCACCATCTACTGATAGCAGTGCGGGTGCGGGTGCCAGTGCTAGTGCCAGTTCTCGATATCACACTATTTTTCCTTTGCAGATCCAGCCTCCACCTTCTAGTCATGGTCGTGGTACTCCTGAGAGTACTAGAAGACCACCATTTCCTCGTGGCTCGCACAAATTAGACATTTCTCATGGGCGTGGCAAGGGGCCAGCCAGTAGATAAAATAGATTTGTTGTTTACTAGTCTTTTCTATTTGTTGTTGACAGTTGAACAGTTGAAACTTGACTCTTTCATATATTTAATGACAATTTAAGTTTGAAGTTTGAATTTGAAAGGTGAAACTTTGAAGTTGGCATTTATAAGTTTACAAGTCATTATGAATTATGAATATGATTCTTCATGAAAGTTATATGGTGATCAATGAATCAATGATGATAAATGTTATATATCAATGATGATAAATGTATATTGAATTTTGAAATCAATAAATCAATGATGATAAATGTTAGATATTGAAATTTGAAATCAATGATGATAAATGTTATATATCAATGATGATAAATGTTATATATTGAATTTTGAAAGCTTGAAACCTTCAGATTGATGATTTGCGAGACCCAAGAGTCAATATGTTGTATGCTTCCAACTCGTGGGCGTGGTTGATGAAGATTATAACTTCTAGATGATTGATGTTATATGATTCAATCTATGTTTTTATGTTTTTTATGTCTAATTCATCATTCTACATGTTTTTGTTGACATATATGCATCAAAATATAAAAAATATTAAAAATATTATAAAATATATATATATATATAAAAACGCTCCCGAAAACGCTCCGGACTCGGAAACTTTTAAAAATGGCGCTCCGCGCTTCGCTCCCGCTCCGCGCTCCCGCTCCCGCTCCCGCTTCCAAGTAACCTTGCTCCAACCTTCGGCTTGCATCTCGTAGGGGTCCAAAATATGGCAATGGTCCTTCTAAGGAGTGGGATGTGGATCCAGAAAATCCTGATTTGGATGTCTCTCTTGCTACCTTGAATATTGAGGACCAGGATCATAGAAGTGGAATTGGCCAAACATCTTTTTCAGCTGCACCATCCACTCCTGAGCATGCTTTTGTTGCTATATTTGATGAGGATTATGATAATGAGTATCAGTCTTTTGACTTTATTGTACTTGCAGCCTCATATATATAATAAAGGCTGGTTTTGGAAATTTGGATATTTCTATTTTCATTATGTGTCTGTTATCAATGATCATTCATGAGTAAATGTGTTGTAACTTGTAAATTTGTAATAGTTTATGCTTTGAATTTATGATTTATCATGTATGTTTTAAACTTGTATGATTTCACATAACATTTCTTAAATGTCCTAAATTATAATATAAATTTAAATTATATATATATATATATATATATATATATAGCGTTTCCTTGTTTCCAAAATTTGGGTAGGTCGCGTTTCGTATCACTTCTCGTTTCAGAAACTCGTTTTCGTTTCCCGGTTTCGTGCAACTTAGGTAAATAACTTATCATAAATAAGTAGGCGAAATAAATCAATCACTGCAGTAGTATTTCAGATTGAAAATTTCACATGGTATTAGAGCAAAAGGCAAAAGATAGAAGAGGAGGTTCTGCAATGGAACTAAGATTCGACATTGATGCAGCAACAACTCGGAAGGGTTCACGCAGTCCTCCAGAATGCATGGAGAAACAGAGGGATCATAACATTTCAGTTCTGACATCCAGACTAGAAGAGGATTTCGCTTGTGTGTGTGAAGCATGACCTCTCTAGGGGTCTGGTATATTGACAGTGGAGCATCTGCTCACATGACAGGAGTTCGAGAATGCTTCTCGAGCTACCAGGAAGAGAAGATGAATTTTTAGATCACGATGGGAAACAAGGCCAACTGTACCCCTGTTGGAAGAGGAACCATAATATTTCAAACAGAAGCTGGTAACAAGCTTCAGGCCACCAATGTACAACATGTAATGGGATTGGGGATGAACTTTCTCTTTGTGTCTCAACTTCAGAACAAGGGTTATGATATATACTTTATTGGAAATAAGGTATATGCCAAACACCCTAGTTGAAAAAGGAAGGCACAAATTGGAGTAAGGAGCCATAAACTGTATAAGTTACAACTTGAGTCTCCAATGGCACTGATAGGCAGTACAGATGAAAGGGACTTGAATAAGTTATGGCACAGAAGAATGGGGCATCTACATCATGGAGCCTTGAAGATCCTCAAAAATACTGTCATGGGAGCTCCAGAACTTAGCACAAGGAAAGACGATGTCTACAGGGGGTGCGTACTAGGGAAGTATGCCAAGGCAGCATTTCCAAGAAGCAGCAATACAGCCAAGAGTGTGTTGGATTTGATACACTCATATATCTGTGAACCAATGTCCACGAATGCTCTCAGTGGTGCAAAGTATTTTGTCACCTTTATTGATGACCATTCCCAGAAGACATGGATCTACTTTCTCAAGACCAAAGATGAAGTCTTTGAGCGATTCAAAGAATTCAAGGCTTTGGTAAAATATTTAACCGGAAAGTGGATCAAGAAATTGCGATCAGATAATGGTGGAGAATATATTGATAAAGACTTCACAAGATTCTGCGCAAAGGAAGGCATCAAGAGATAATGGTCAGCTCCATACAATTGAGAGCAAAATGAAGTTGCAGAAAGGAAGAATAGGACCATTGTGGAAGCTGCGAGGGCGATGATGTATGATCAAGACATGCCCAAATTTCTGTGGGCAGAAGCTTGTAATACAACAATGTATGTGCAGAACAAGGTGCCTCATAGAGCATTGGGAAAAGTGACTCCTGAGAGTGTGTTCTCTGGCAGCAAGCCTGAGGTGAGCTACTTCAGGATATCTGGTAGTATAGCGTATTGCCACATACCCGATGAGAAGAGGAAGAAATTAGATCAAACTACAGAGAAGGGCTACCTTGTCGGATATAGTGAAAATGCAAAGGCATATTGCATCTATATTCCCGAGAACAGGAAGATTGTAGTAAGGCGGGATGTGAAATTCATGGAGGAGAGAGCCTTCAGGAGATCTCGGGAAATGGCTACAAATATGCAGTTTGAGGAGGATTCGCTAGTACAGCCACAACGGCCTACAGAGGATGGCTTTGCGACACAAGGATTCTGAGGAAAGTTCTTCCGAAGAAGAGCAAGCAGGAGAGCAGGTACATCCTCCCACCACTAGTGGAAGAACGAACAAAGAACTCCAATAGACTCTAAGGGATGCAGAGGAATTTATTGGAGCCCCTAGATATGAGAAGAGGGTACGCAAGCAACCTGACAGATACCAGCCACTGGTAGCACAGGTCGAAGAACCCTTTAATTTTCGAGAGGCAGCTCAACATCAAGTGTGGGTAGATGCTATGGTGGAGGAGTACAACTCCATCATGACAAACAATGTGTGGGAAGCAGTCCATAGACCTCAGGACAGATCGGTTGTAGGATCAAGGTGGATCTACAAGATCAAGTATGCTGCAGATGGCAGCATAGAAAAGTTCAAAGTCAGGTTTGTGGCTAAGGGGTATGCACAAAAGGAAGGGATCGATTATGAAGAAACCTTCGCCCCTATATCTCGGTACACTTCAATCAGATCTGTCATCTCTCTTGCAGTGCAAATGGGATGGGAGATTCACTAGATGGATGTCAAGACAATGTTCATGAATGGGGTGATAGAAGAGGAAGTGTACATAGAATAGCCAGAGGGCTTTGAGACGCATGAGCAAAAGACTCATGTATGTAGGCTTAAGAAAGCCTTGTACGGACTGAAGCAAGCCCCTAGAGCATGGCATGGGTGAATTGATAGCTACCTGCAGAAGATGGGATTTGTCAAGAGTGACGTAGATCCCAACCTCTACTATCTAAGAGTAGGGGATGAGCCGCTAATTCTGGTATTATATGTAGATGATCTGTTCCTAACTGGATCATCTAAGCTCATCAAAGACTGCAAGGAGAATCTAGCTGCCGAATTTGACATGAAGGATCTGGGGCAGATGCACTATTTTCTTAGTTTGAAGGTCTGGCAGCAGAAGGGAGAAATCTTCCTTGGGCAAGGAAGATATACTACAAAGATCCTAAAGAGGTTTCAGATGGAGCACTGTAGACCCATGGATACGCCAATGATTACAAACTAGAATAAGATCGACACGTCTGAGGATGATGAGGTTGACCCTACCTTGTATGGGCAACTCATAGTTTCACTGATGTATCTGGTCAACACTAGACTAGACATCTGTTATGCAGTAAATACCCTCAGTCAGTTCATGGTAGAACCAAGGAGGGCCCACTGGGCAACAACAAAACATGTTCTCAGATACTTGAAGGGGACAGTCGAGTATGGGTTGAAGTACACCAAGGGCAATGAAATCCCACTGAGTGGGTTCACTGACGCAGATTGGTCTGGAAGCCCAGTGGATCGGAAAAGTACCAATGGGTATTGTTTCAGTCTCGAATCATAAATGACTTCCTGGTGCAGTAGGAAATGGAAATATGTGGCATTGAGCTCAGTCGAGGCTAAATATATGGCAGCTAGCACAACTTCATGTCAGGCCATATGGCTTCATAAGTTGCTCATGAACTTGCTCAAGAAGAGGATTGAACCGACCAGAATTCTGTGTGATAATCAGAGTTGCATCAAGCTCTCTGAGAATCCTGTGTTTCATGATCGGTCGAAGGACATTGAAATTAGGTGCCACTTCATCAAAGACTATGTCCAACGAGGAGTTGTACAGTTGAAGTACGTTCCTACAGGCGAACAGGTGGCAGATATCCTCACAAAGGCTTTGGGTAAGATTAAGTTTAATTACTTTAGGGAAAAGATGGGGATGGTCGAGAACCCATTCCAGTAGAGGAATGGGTGGACTTCAGATTCAGAGTGAGCTGCTGTATAGATGAGGCAATGGCAAAGATGGTGTCACAGGCAGCAATACAAAGGGCAGCAGCCAAGACATCAACAACACAGTAGATGCTTCAGGTCAGAGCAAATACAGTTGGTACCTTGCTTGAACACTTTCCTCGCGAAGAGGGAGTGTTGATTTTTGTAGCATTGGAAAGTGTTCCAAGTCTCATATTTTGGGAAGAGGCCTGGACATTAGTGTTCCAGAGAACTCAAAAATATTTTGTGGAAATTCCACTCGGATCATGCTTTATTAAAATAATTAATTATTTTAACGCGATCCCTAAGTCTAAACTTAGGGAAATTAAATAATTAAAGGGTATTAATAAAGCAGAGCGTGAATCTTATAGAAAATGAAGATGAAGTCATCTTTTAATCTAAGCCATTGATTAGAGATCTAATCTGGGTCGTTGATTCATCAGCCAGAAGACTATAAGAGAAGGCTTGAGGGTCATTTGGAAAGTAAGTCGGGCACACTCTCAGTACCCGAAGGAAATTGATTCTGAAGTAAGAGAATTTGATTTCAAAGGGTGAGGTTGTAGAGGTGAGGTTGCAGACGCAAAAGGAGGAAGGGGAAGCCAGCAGAGCGAGAAGAAGGCAGAAGGAGGACGCAAAGGGAGCAGTGCTGAGCAGCAACACTAGCCCTCCATGCAGAGTGATGCATTCCAGCGCAGTGACTGCGTAGAAGGCCATGCAGAGTGACGCAGAGGGAGGAAGGGTGCCTCCAGTGTGTCAGAAATTCTTTCTAAGTGTTCGGAAAAATTATCTCTGGTGTATGCTAGACATCTGCTCGTCATATTTTCTGTAAAAGATTTTGCCACTACTGAAGAATAATATAAACCCTCATCTGCTACATCGGTTTTCCCACATTGGGTTTTTCAGGGGACAATTGTCCAAAAATAACTGTGTTCATGTGATTGTTTCTATTCTGTTATATGTGTTCTATTTGTTCTTGTGCTTTTGATTAAGTGAATGCAGCAGCTGTGTTTATTTCAGAATTCACTGAAGCATTTGTAAATAACTTATCATAAATAAGTAGGCGAAATAAATCAATCATTGCAGTAGTATTTCAGATTGAAAATTTCACATGAAACCCATGCTATAAAATAACAATAATAAATTTTCTTTCTCTTTTACATCAAATACATAAAATCAAGAGTACATAAAATATTATGAAGACCGAATCCAGTTACAAATTTCAACACTCCCTCTTAACTAGGGAGGTATTCATAATAAATGGTACATGGACATTCTCATATTGAAGAATTCTCATAAGAAGATTCGGATTGGTAAGCCATCCCATAAGCTATCTTTTCAACTTATAAACCAACATAGTCATATAGCAAGGCCTTGACTAACAACTCTATCTCTCCACTAGATTAGAACACAATGTTGGGGAGACAATGATTTATAGACACCTTCATCATTGTCTATCAAGGCACATACCCCATCTGGATGTTCACAAGGTATGTCCTTTAAGGGCCATTCCCTTCTTGGATTTACACATCCTCAAGGAATTTCCTCTTCGACTACTCATACATATTGGATACCCTACCTCATCCTCAAAAAGTATCGGTATTGGTCTCAGATGATTACCCAATCCCCCATTCTTTCTTCATAATGTGAAGACAATAATGATGGGTCTATCTCTACCTCTCAACTAGGGAGGATCTACTCATTCCTATAAAATGAATATACTCAAGATCCCTCTTAACTAGGGACTTGTTTCCAACAACAACTATTTGCTCTTTGGAGGAGATCATGGTACTATCAGTTGCTTATAGGCCTCCTTTTTGCATCACCATGTCATGGATGAACTTCAACTTCTTCATCATGGAGTCATCTTCTTCCAGAACTTCTTCGTAGCGTTACATCACTTTCGCTTTCCTCTTCATAGCGTTGAACCATGTAATGCTAGTCATGCCATCTTCTTTTCATTAGGAAGTGACCTTCTTTGTCATCATCTGGCTATCCTTCAAACTGCTAACTCTTTCCAAGTCCTGTTCCTTCCAGAGTTTTCCATCCAAGTCTATTTGTACTAGTTGTATGTAAATTTCTACAACCCTCTTTCAGTAGCCCTATTCCAACCCAACCAAATGCTTGCTTTCAAAATCAAAAGTGAATCATTAACTAAAAATTACCTCTTAATGATGGCCCTTTGTCATAATATCAACTTCTTCAACATCAACATCCTACATACTATTCGAACCCATCTCCAAGACATTTACGATCAAGGTTCTCCTTCTTCATCATACTTATCAGGGTCTTCATAACTTCTTCATGGAGATGTCATAGCTAATCCTTCTAGATGTTGATTAATCTTGTTATCTAAGTGGCTATATATGCATCTTTACGAACTATCGTTCTAACTTCTTGATATACTGCTTCCTTCGGATCTTAATACATAGTTCCTTCATCTTAGGAACAATAGTTGCCAATCGCCTCATATGAGGTCATGTAATGTTGATTCCATCTTGTCATCATGTAGAGGAGTTCAAGGCATATATTATTTATGCCTTCATGTATTGTTCATAAGGAAGAGTCCCTTCTTCTTCAATCATGCTCATGAGATAGAGCCTTCTAACCATTCTATCTACAATTAAGTGATGACATGGATTTATCCATTTATCCAAGTAAACAAATATATGCAAACTTCCTTTTTCCTTGCTTGAAGATGAAAATGCTTCAACAAAATTGTCATGCTAAACTTCTTTTTCAACATACCTTCATCCTTATAAACTATGGATCCCACACTAGGTGGAATGCAGTCTATCACTTGCTTCTTAGAAGTAGAGGTGAACCTTTTCAACAGAGAATCTAACGAAGGATCTTGTTGATCTTTATTCTACAAATGCTTCTCTCTAATGACAATGAAGTGTGATGATCTCTTATCTTCTTATCTTGCTAGATGATTTGCTTCAACCATGCAAACTATGTTTCTGCTATCCTTTCATGTTTCTAGTATGATGCCATCTCAATTGCTATAATGTATCTTATTATAATGAAATGCTTCCTATTGTGACTGTTGTCTTTGAAGATAAACTTGATGTATGAGAGACATTTAATAGTAGAGGTCTTTCACTTCTTTCTTTCATTTTCTTGTTGCCCTTCTTGAGTTTAGGACAATTCCTTTTGAAGAGCCCATATTCATTACATTCATGGCACTGGATCTTAGACATGTTGGTTTTCTTTTGAAAACTTTTTCGAGGCTCAAACTTTCCAAATCTCCCTTTCTTCCTCGTCATCGTTGCAAATGCTTGTATTTTCTAATTTGATCCAACATCATTATTTTCTTTTAATATGGTTTCTCCAATCTTAAATAATGCCCATAGATCACTAAATGGTGTAGCTTCCTTCTTCCCATAAATGCTTGATACAAAGTTGCCACATTCATCTGGTAGCACATTGAGTACACAAGTGGTCATCTCTGGATCTGACATTGTTTCTCCTAGCTCTTGTAGTTGATCTCTAATTTTAGATACCATTCTGAGATATGAAGTCATCCCTTCTTCCTTTGATACTTTCATTTTGTATAATTCGGTTCTTAAAGATATTATTTCCCCAGTTGTACTTACAGAGTACAATTCTACCAACTTGTCATAGATCTCTTTCGATGTCTTTAATTTTGCTACATAGGGAAAGAGAGAATCCTTGATCGACTCAATGAGGATCCTTTGACCTTCTCCTTTCACATATTTTGATAATGCTTGAGATTGTTCTTGTGGAGGTTTGGTGATTGAGCCGTTGACATATTCAAACTTCATTTTCTATGAGGATCAAATCTATTCTCTTCTTGCATGCAAGGTAGTTCGATGACCCAACAAGTTTATTGTTCTCCTTGCAGAAAGTAGTCATTTGGTTTGTAGATTAAGACATGAAATATAAAGTACTTACTTGACAAATGAGGATGCTTCTTTGATGATGATGTCTTCCACTAGATGCCTTTCTTGATGACGATCTTCCTTCTTCAAGAATGGCAATACTTCTTCTTCAATATAAGGAGCGATGCTCTTCTTCCTTCAAAGATGTTTGAAATATGCTCTTTCCTTCAATATGAGGGAGACCACTTTAGATTCTTTATATGATGATGAATTCCTCATCTTGCTTCCTTTGGTTGATAATGTAGAATGTGGAGGCTTCCAAAAATACTTCAAGTGTCTAGAGTCCTTCTTTCTTTGAATGGAGGTAGGGTCCTTGAGGTCTTCTTCTTCTTCCAAGAGTTCTTCCTTCAAGATGATAGGATCTTTGTGATGTGTTGGCTAGCACTCCTTGATGTTCTTCTTTTTGTATTTGGTCCTTATGTATCCTTTTTCAATTGAGTGATCTTCAAGCTGCCTCTTCTTATCACCTTAGCTCTGATACCATGTTGAAAAATCTATGGAAACTATATTAGGGTGATTTCTCTTTACTTTGATAACTGCTTATGATGTTCTTTTCTTCAACTTATAGTATTTATAATTAGTTTCTTCTTCTCTTGATTATTATAGTGTTCTTATCATCAAACAACTACCAAACTACGAAGATCAATAATACAAATGGACACAGGATATAGGCTGCTAGCCAGGGCCAAAACCTCTCCTAGACAGGAAAACCCACAAGAAATTCTTCTCTTATTATAGAATCTTCAAATGACGAATTCCAAGACCTTTAGACCCAAAACAAAGACCCCTCCAAGACCAAGTCAACCTTCTTTTAATGTACTTCTGCTTCAACAAAGTAAACTTATAGGCAAACTTCTCTAAGTCCTCAAATTTGACCCCTGCAACACTTTTTCGCTTCCTTCTTCATACCTGCAATTTTCGGCCTTCCTACAATACCTGCAACTTCACATGTGTGGGAGTAATATGGTGATATAGGCCTCCTTCCTCCTTTGCTTAGGTTCCTCCTTTCTCCTTAGTAACTTGGCTTTCAAACTTGATCCTTATGACACTAAACTTCGGTCCTTTATGACAACAATAATTTTGGTCTTTTAGCTGCAATGTGTGCCCTAATTTCTTCGCACGTGTGAGATAATGTGGCCCAAAATCAAACTTCAAAAACTTCAGTCTTTCTTCCTGTTGTTCTCCTCTTCTTCGCTAGTCCTTTATTTCCTTGTGTGTGCTTCAATGAACTTGATTGATTGTTTTTCCAAGTGAGGTCAAATGCTTCTTATATATACCCTTTCCGTGAGACTCGAATAGCCCTTAATGAGGTCAACTTGTTCTCTTGTAGGCCAACTTGGTCTTGGAGGGAGACTATGATGCTTTTTGACTCTAAATAAATTCTTTGACTTGATACAAAATGCCCAATAGGGTATTAGTACATATGATAATGACTCTTTGACTTCTTTCACTCTGACAAATCCTAGAAGCACACAATGGGTGCTTCACCTAAAACGAATTGTGAACATGAAACCCATGCTATAAAATAACAATAATAATAATAATTTATATTTTACATCAAATACATAAAATCAAGAGTACATAAAATATTATGAAGACCAAACCTAGTTACAAATTTCAACACACCCTACAATGGCAATAGGCGAGATCTACTTACCACAGGGGTAAGGATCATACCCTCCCCTATTGTCGAGAGTTCCCTCAACCCCAGGAGCTCTCCGACTCAATTCCTCTCTGTAACGAACAAAGTTCGTATACTTCAGCGGTATGCTCTGATACCAATGTAATGAACAAAGTTCATATACGAAGCAGAATACTCAGAATATCTGGTATATGTAAGTATCCATTGAAAGATAAGTAATATATATTATATAAGAATTGTTGAATGTAAAAAGATGTTTGATTTTTACAAATGAGGCTCGCTTATATACCTAGGCAGGTGCCTCTTCATGGTAGGGAATGTCCCATTAGACATGCCTCTTTGGTACTAATTACTAATTAATGTTCACTAATTAATCATTACTATATTTACATTATTTTTATATAAAATTATATTCATAGCATTTCCTTCCTTCTCAAAAAAGTTGTCCTCAAAGCTTATTGCTGACAAGGCATGTCATGTGTTTCTTTCTCTTGCATCTTTTGAAATTCTTCGAGTTGTCGTCTTCATTAATACAAGATGATAAGATCCTTGGAGTGATAAATAAAATTGTCAAATTGAAAAAAGATTTGAGCATCCGAAATTAATCTTTTGTGGAACCTTGTGGTTACTGGAAACGTGTGATGAATTGTTATCACAGTACTAGATTGCATAAACTTCAATATTCCTTGGAACATAAGTTTGTTGTTTATGTATTGAGTGATACAAATACACATACTCATTGAGATGCTTTCTCTTGTGATTTGGGAGTACATAAGGAGTTCTTGTGACCTGATTTACCTTTAACTTGTTTGTGTCGATTTCCTGATTTTCTTGAAGTATCATATTTTATCTCAGTATGAAAGTCACTTGGTTAATTGCTGAATTTTCACTTGGAACCTCTGTTGTTTGAACTACAACATCTGAATATGTGTTTACTTCCACGGGTTTGTCATCATCTTGATTTTTGTTATTGACTGGATCAATATCCATTCATTTTTCTTCAACTTGAAGATCTAAAGATTCTGACACTTCCTTCTCGATAAGTTCTTCTAATTTGTTTTTCAATGATTTCTTATCATCCTTAAGTTTCTTCATTTGATTAAGCATATTTTGGTTATGATTTCTTAAATGTGAAAGTTCTTCATTTTCTGGATTGTTGACGTTATTCTTAGTGTCTTTCTCGTCTTTTAAATTTTTGATTTGTTCTAATAACCTTTGATTAAGAATTTTTAAACGCAAATTTTCTTCTTCCTTTTCTAATAGATTCTTGTTGAATTTCTTCTCGAGACATTCATTTTCTTCTTCTAATTTTTTCCTTGAATCTTTGTGTCGGGCCAAGACTAACTCCACGAATGTGATTGTTATTTTGCATTAAGAGAGGATATGAATATATACAAGGAGAGAGAGACTATTGGGTTTCATCTCCCAATGTCTCTTCGTCCTCCAGCTTCCTTCATTCCTCTATCTACAATATTTACATAGTGTTTCCTAATCCCAAAGATTAGGTGTCAACATACCCTCCTTAATCTGAAAGGATGTTAGTGAGTCCAAGCATCATTTTGAATGTTTCAAACTTAACCTTCCAAGCGTTTTGGCGAAGATATCTGCAATCTGCTCATTTGTGGAACAATGTGTTGAAAATTGGCAGCTCAGGGATGAGTTTCTAAAAATAGAAAGTAAAAAAGATAGAATTTTTAAAAATGGAAAATCAAAAAATAGAATTTCTAAAATATAAAGTATAAAATAGAAAGACTCAAGTATGACTTTCCAAAAATAGTAAATCACCTTGCATCAATCGGTAATGAAGTATTGTTGATGGAAAATCACTTCTGATCATCAATCCTAATAGTTCAATTACGGCTTAATCATCAATATTATCATTAATAATAATAATAATATTATTATTATTATATTATCATTAAAAAGAAATTCAAGTCTCCCAATCATGAGACTCAATCATGTCATATGTAACTCCCCTCAATTAATGCATATGTTACTCTCTCTCTCTTAATGGATTCATTCCTCTCTCGCTTTAATGCTCTTATGCACCTCTTACATTCTCTTACACACTTTAATGACTTGTCATAAAAAGACTCTTCTTACACCTGTTTAATGCATAAGTTACACTCCTATTTCAGCATATGCAACTCCTCCTCAAGGCATAAGAGTTACTCTCTCTTGAATTCGAGCTCCTTGCTCTCTTCCTATATATTTGTGCCTCTCATCCTCACTTGATACACTTACTTTTGCTTGTGAAAGGAGATTTCGAACTTGAGAAAGAGAAAGTTGGATGGTCTAGAGGAAGATTGAGAGAGAGAGAGAGTCTTGAAGAGTGAGAGCATATCTTGGAGAGCCAAAGTGATTCAGTGTTTGCACCAATTACTGCTATCAGAGATATTTTTCAGATTTGGGTCAACTTCTTCACTTTCTCATTGTACTTTGTATCTCTATTGAACAATTGATTTCTAATAGAAGAAGAATTTAGTTGGGTTTTCCCCTTGTGGGTTTTTCCCTGGCCATTGACCTAACTTATTTGTGTCTCATTGAGTTCTTGGTTGTCTTCTATTGTGCATTTGGTTTATATGGTTTATGTTCTACCTACAATTACTTAACTTATTTTGCAGCATAAAGAAGTTTTGGATTTAAGTGATTGTAACAACACAGAACATCAGAATTTCAACATGGTATCAGAGCTTTGGTGAAGACAAGCTCCATTTCCAGCTCACTTTCTATTGAAATATATCTTGTTGTCTGCTTCATTTGCAACTCTCTTTCTGTTGGAATATCTCTTGTTGTCCACTCCACTTCCATCTCTCTTTCTGCTGAAATATATCTTGTTGTCCGTTCCATTTTCAACTCTCTTTCTGCTGAAGTATCTCTTGTCGTTCCTTCCACTTGCTGCTCATTTTTTGTTGGAATATCTCTTCTCATTTGTGTTAACATTTGGGTACCAGAGGACAAGTGGTTCCCTAAGGCTTTGATCATTGGCCTAGGGAAAAGTGTCCAAATGTATTTTGTACTTCTTTATAAGTGGTAAAGTCAAATCTAATTTTAAAGTGGCTTTATAAGTGATAAAGTTATAAGTCTAATTTTAAAGTGACTTTATAAGTGATAAAGTTATAAGTCTAATTTTAAAGTGACTTTATAAGTGATAAAGTTACAATCGAATTTTAAAGTGACTTTATTAAAGTCAATGTAAAATTAGAAAGTGAAAAAGTGACTATGGAAATAAAAGGCTAAGTGGGTCTTTATTTAAGTGGGGTGAATTATAAATTAGAAAGTGAGAATTAAATGCACACTTATTCTCAGCCCTTGATCTAAAGCTATCCCAGCCATTGGATTTAGGGATACCCCAAAAGTCACTTAGGGTTAGGTTAAAGGAGAAAAGAAGAGAAAAGGTCATTCAGTGTTTCATGAGCTATTGAGAGAAAAATAGAAAGAGAGAAAAGGAGAATTTCTGAGGAGAGAAGTTGAAGGAGAGCAGAACCTTGGCACGCATACCGAGGCAACACTCAACAAATCTGTACAGCAGGTTGACATGTAGTTCAAGGCAGATTTTGGGCACATTTTTCAAGGCAGAACCGTACAACACCTTTGGCACACATTTCTAGGAAGTTGTATAGTAGTTCTGGCACAAAATTTATCGTTGTTTTTGTGGCACAGAAATCGAGGCAGTCCGTACACCATACTGTTGTTCTTGTGCACATAAATCGAGGCAGAACCATACAACATTTATTGATGTCCCTATGCATGCAAATCGAGGAGAACCGTACATCAACATTTATTATTGTTTGCACGCATTTCGAGGAGGCTGTACAACCGCATTTAATGCTGGTTTTCTGGGCGCGAAAAACAAGGAATCTGCACAGCATTTAAGGTTGTTTCTGTTTTGACTGATGGCACATTTTCTGAGGCGGAGGTTAAGCATGGAAAACGAGATAAGTTGTATTTTTGTGGTTGCTGGAATTTTCTATGTATTTCTGTTTCACTGTAAAAGCATTTTTCAAAAATAAAGAAGAGCTCTCAAATTGGTTTTCCCCAAGAGTTGTAGGCGGTTTTTCCAAGGTCACATTGACAAAAAATCAGTGTGTTATTTTTCTGTGTGTGGGTGTTATAATTTCCTGTGTTTTATTTCTTCATTTCCAACACTTGTGAAATTCCTAAATTTGTGTTTTCAGAAAATAATTTCAATTCCAGAATTTTGAACGTATGATTATGGAAATGGGCATTTAACTATATGGGAATGATAAGGTGAAACTGAAAACCGGAGTGGGGTCTAAAATTTCTACATGGTATCAGAGCTTGGATGGCTTGAAAGCACAGTTTGGAACAACAAGTGAAAAATTACAGCAAGCTGATTTTTCACACAAAAAACTGAACCTTTACCACAGTTTTAAAATTTTCAGTTTGTTAGGACAGCAAACATGCCTTTGGGCTTGACGGTTGAGGATAGGTTGGATGGCCAGAGCAACTATAGTGCATGGAGGGAGAGAATCCAGAGCATCTTTGAGGAGGCAAAAGTCTGGGGCATAATGGTTAACACCACACAACACCCAGTAGCAGTGCCTGCTGACCCTGTTCAGTTGGCAGATTTTAACAAGAAGAATGCTAAGGGAAAAAGACTGATTCTGGATGGTGTTAAAGACCATGTCATTCCTCATGTGAGAGGAAAGACATATGCACATGAGATGTGGACAACCTTGACCAATCTTTCCCAGAGCACCAATGAAAACAAAAAAATGGTCCTAAGAGAAAAGCTGAAGGCCATTAAAATGGAAAAGACTGATAGTGCTACAACATACTTCACAAAGATCACTTCTATGAGAAACGAGTTGGCAGCTGTTGGAGAGACCATTCCACCCACTGAGTTGGTGTGGATTACATTAAATGGTCTTCCCAAGAATTGGGAGAGTTTTGTGGATGGGATTGTTGCATGGGAGAACCTTCCCAGCTGGGAGAGGTTGTGGGATGATTGCATTCAGAATGAGATTAGAAAGAACCATCTTGGGGCAGCCAAACAGGTGGAGGAGGATGACAATGTGGCATTGTTAGCAAGGGGGCAAAGGCAAAGGTAAGTAGGTGAACAAAGAGAAGGACTATTCCAAAGTCAAATGTTGGAATTTTCAGAAGTTGAGACACTATGCAGTTGTGTGTCCGGAGAAGAAGAAGAAGGGAAAGGACAAGACCATGGCAGCTTCTGCAGAGATAGAGGACTTCTTGGAGAGCTTTGACCAGGAATTTGGGTTCATAGCTTTTGAGTCCACGAGTGCAGGATCACATGCCACACAGGTTCAGAAAGGGTGTGCAATTCCCTCCACTAGCGAAGCATCTTTAGGTATTTAGTATGTTGACAGTGGGGCTTCCTGTTAGGTATTTAGTATGTTGACAGTGGGGCTTCCTGTCATATGACAGGAGTCTGGGAGTACTTCTTGGAGGTAGTACTCGAAGACTATATCATTGTTAGAGCAGTTGGTGTGGGGACATTGACATTTGATAGGGAACCCAAACCTCCATTGAAAGTGTCAGATGCTCTATATGTGCCTGGAATGAAGAAGAACCTTATATCCCTTTTAGCATTGGAGGATAGAGGGTATGAGGTGTTGTTCAGGAGAGGGCAGGTGCTTATATATCCTAGGGGCGCTCTAGCTAATTCAGCTAGAGTGATTGGGGTGTGCCATGCCAAGGTGTACAAGTTCTCATTCCATCCCCTGATGGCATTGAGTAGCAGTACCGGTAGCTGATCTAGCAGTTCAGAGTTGTGCGAGATTTGGCACCGCTAGATGGGGCACATGTATCATGGGGCCTTGAGGACATTGTGGGAGATCACCATAGGTGTGCCAGATTTCAATTCTGATCACCTTGATACATGCAGAGGATGTGCTATGGGGAAGTTTGCCAAATCCCCTTTTCCCAGTAGTGACAGCAGATCGACATGGATTCTTGACTTGATTCATACCAATGTGAGTGGTCGAATGTCTCATGTATCCTTGAGGGATATGAGTATTATGTTTTATTCATTGATGATCACTCCAGGAAGACCTGGATTTATTTCTTGAAGATCAAGAGTGAGGTCTTCAAGCGGTTTCAGGAGTTCAGAGCTCTTGTGGAGACTCAGACAAGTCGGAAGATCAAGGCCCTCAGGTCGGACAATGGAGGGGAGTATACATTGGTGAGTTTGTTGATTATTGTGCGGAGGCAGGTATCAGGAGGGAGTTCATAGTTCGTTACAACCCCTAGCAGAATGGGGTTGTGGAGAGGAAGAACAGATCCATCATTGGGGCTGTCAAAGCCATGCTACATGATCAGGGGTTACCTTTGCTTTTGTGGGCAGAGGCCTGCAACACAGTTGTGTACTTGCAAAATAGGAGTCCATATCGTGCCTTGGGCAATGTGACTCCAGAGGAGGATTTTTCTGGGAAGAAGCCTGATGTTGGTCACCTTCGTATCTTTGGGTGCATTACATACTCCTATGTTCCCAAGGAGAAGAGGACCAAGCTAGAGCCCACTGTAGATAAGGGCATCCTTGTGGTTTACAGTGAAACCTCAAAAGCCTTTCGGATTTAAATTCCTGCGAGGAGGAAACTTGTTGTTAGGCGGGATGTGAAGTTCGAGGAGAATAGGGCTTTCAGGAGGTCACGGGAGTTAGAGTATCTGGATTCACCAGACCCTCAGGAGTAGCTGAGTTAGTCACAGGGATCCAGTGGACAGGATCAGGAGGTACATCGATTACAGTGTCAGGTCCATTAGTGAGCAGTGGCTCTCAGAGTCAGATGGGTGGTGCTTCAGGCAGCATGCAGAGCAGTCTGCAAAGCAGTTCACAGGGTAGTCCACTGATGGACAGTTCACACAGTACTTCAGCATCTCTAGGCACAGGTTCAGGCATGAGGTCAGTTGGCAGGCCTTCAGAAGTTCAGGCTTCTGATGAGGATGAGGATTCTTTCACTCCGGTGGGAGAAGTGTGCTCAGGGAAGAGGAAGCCTAAGTGGCTTCAGGAAACCTTGCACGAGGCCACATCTGTTGCTGGGCCAAAGAGATGGGTTAGAGAGAGAAAACTACCGGAGAGGTTCTATAGTTATATGGCATTGATCACTAGCATCATTCATTCTGAACCTTCTAGCTATGAGGAGGCAGCTGGCCAGCAAGTCTGGAGAGAGGCCATGCAGGAGGAGTATTCTTCTATCATGAAGAACGATGTTTGGGAGGTGGTGCTGAGGCCTGAAGGTAAATCAATGGTTACTTCCAGATGGCTTTACAAGATAAAGCATGTTGCAGATGGCAGAATTGAGAAGTTCAAGGCTTGGTTTGTGGCGAGAGGGTTCTCACAGGTAGAGGGAGTTGACTATAAGGAGACCTTCACTCCCGTGACTCGATATACTTCCATTCGCTCCATTATATCGATAGCAGCAGAGATGGGTTGGAAGATACAACAGATGGATGTGAAGACTACATTTCTCAATGGCTTCATACAGGAGGAGGTTTATATTGAGCAGTCGCAGGGCTTTGAGGTGCATGGGAAGGAGTCCCATGTATGCAGATTGAAGAAGGCACTCTATGGCCTGAAGAAAGCTCCTAGAGCTTAGTACTCGAGGATTGATATGTACTTGTAGGAGTTGGGTTTCACAAAGAGTGATGCTGATCTGAACCTATACTTTATTGTGGTAGGTGAGGAGCCTCTCATTCTGGTGTTGTATGTGGATGACTTGGTCATTACAGGTGCAGACAGACTCATTGCGGGTTGCAAGAGAGATCTTGCTTCAGAGTTCGAAATGAAGGACATTGGCTTGATGCATTGCTTTTCGGAATTGGAGATGTGGCAGGAGGAGGGGCATTTCTTCTTGGGATATGGGAAGTATATTGTGGACATTCTTAGCAGATTTCACATGGAGGATTGCAAACCCGTGTCGACACCTATGATCACTAACTAGAAGAAGCTTCACGCTTCAGATTCCGAGTTGGTGGATCCTACATTGTATAGACAGCTGATTGGTTCCTTGATGTATTTGGTCAACACTCGACCAAATATATGTTTTGCAGTCAACACAATCAACCAGTTCATGTGTGAGCCCAGGAGAGTGCACTGGGTTGCTGCAAAACACATACTTCGTTACTCGCAAGGGACAGTGGATTTTGGTCTAGATTATAGACAGGTACATGGAGTGAGACTAGCAAGGTACACTGATTCTAATTGAGCAGGTTGTGCTTTTGACAGGAAGTGCACTTCAGGGTCTTGTTTTGGGTTGGGTTCGACAATTGTGTCGTGGTTCAGCCGGAAGCAACAGTTAGTTGCATTGAGTTCAGCGGAAGCAGAGTACATGGCAACCAGTTTGGCTAGTTGTGAGGCCATATGGCTTCGCAAGATGTTGTTTGGTCTATCTGGTCAGTCATTGAGACATTCAGTGATTTACTGTGATAATCAGAGTTGCATTGAACTCACGGAGAATCTAGTATTTCATGACAGGTCAAAGCATCTCGGGATCAAATATCATTTCATCAGAGACTATGTTCAGAAGGGAGCTGTGAAGCTTGAGTATATTTCCACAGATGAGTAGGTAGCGGGCATATTCACCAAAGCCTTACCACGGGGCAAGCATGTCTACTTCAGAGACAAGATGGGAGTGGTGAGGAACACCGCCCTCGGTAAGAGGGAGTGTTAAAATTTAGGTACCAGAGGACAAGTGGTTCCCTAAGGCTTTGATCTTTGGCCTAGGGAAAAGTGTCCAAATGTATTTTGTACTTTTCTCCTAAAGTGACTTTATAAGTGATAAAGTCAAATCTAATTTTAAAGTGATTTTATAAGTGATAAAGTTAAAATCTAATTTTAAAGTGACTTTATTAAAGTCAATGTAAAATTAGAAAGTGAAAATGTGACTATGGAAATAATAGGCTAAGCGGGTCTTTATTTAAGTGGGGTGAATTAAAAATTAGAAAGTGAGAATTAAATGCACACTTATTCTTAGCCCTTGATCTAAATCTATCTCAGCCATTGGAGTTAGAGATTCCCCAAAAGTCACTTAGGGTTAGGTTAAAGTAGAAAAGAAGAGAAAATGTCATTCAGTCTTTCATGAGTTATTGAGAGAAAAAGAGAAAGAGAGCAAAGGAGAATTTCAGAGCAGAGAAGTTAAAGGAGACCAGAACCTTGGCACCCATACTGAGGCAACACTCAACAAATGCAGTTCAAGGCAGATTCTAGGCATGTTTTTCAAGGCAGAACCGTACAACACGTTTGGCATGCATTCCTAGGCAGCGGTACAGTAATTCAGGCACATAATTTATTGATGTTTTTGTGGCACGTAAATCGAGGCAGTCCGTACAGCGTACTGTTGTTTATGTGCACAGAAATCGAGGCAAAACCATACAACGTTTATTGTTGTCCTTGTGCATGCAAATCGCGAAGAACCATACAACAACATTTATTGTTGTTTGCACACATTTCGAGGAGGCCGTACAACAACATTTAATGTTGGTTTTATGGGCACAAAAACAAGGAATCCGTACAACATTTAAGGTTGTTGATGTTTTGACTGTTGGCACATTTTCCGAGGCGGAAGTGAATCACGGAAAACGAGATAAGTTGTATTTTTGTGGTTGCTGGAATTTTCTGTGTATTTCTATTTCATTGTAAAAGCATTTTTCAGAAATAAAGAAGAGCTCTCAAATTGGCTTTCCCCAAAATTTGTAGGGGGTTTTTCCAGGGTCACATTTACAAAAAATCAACGTGTTATTTTTTTGTGTGTGGCTGTTATGATTTTCTATGTTTTATTTCTGCATTTCCAGCACTTGTGAAATCCCTAAATTTGTGTTTTCAGAAAATAATTTCATTTCCAGAATTTTGGATGTATGATTATGGGAATGGGCATTTAACTATATGGGGGTGATAAGGTAACACTGAAAATCGGAGTGGGGTCTAAAATTTCTACAATTTGTTGCTGAAATATCACTTGTTGCCCCTTATTTCTTACTAGAGAAATCTATTTGTTGCTCCTTCCTTGCTACTGAAATATTATCTGTTGCTCCTTACTTGTTGCTGAAATAGGATCTTATTTGTTGTCCTATTTGCTACTGAAAGCATAACCAGAATCAGAGTACTTTCTTGTTTATGCTCTTTCTAGTTCCTCATCTGCAGATTCTTGTAACAACTGGTTGGTTGATTGTGGTGCTTAAAGGCACCTTACTGGTTATAAGAATTTCTCTAAAATCTGGTTGAGAGGAAGACATATCTGAAAATTATACTATATATCCTATAAGGAGATCTATTTTTGTTTCTTTTTATCTGGATCAAGAAGTTTTGTATGTACTTGGTTTAAAATTAAGGTGTTGCATGTGTTTGGTAATTATGGTTTTGGTATTTGTTGATGCAGGTAAAAGTAAATGCTAGTTTTCCTTATGTTTATGCATGTGCAAGAAAGTGTTGTCTTGAAAAGAAGTATAAGGCATAGAAGGTTATGAAAGAATAACTGATAGAAATTGAATGTTGAAGATAGATTGACTTTGATTCTCTCACATTATATGAGAAATGACAATCTTATGGGTTTTGGAAATTTTGATATTAGAGTGTACTGACAATAGTGATTGCAGGTAAGGATCATGACCTTTGCAAAAGATGGAATGATAGTTTTCTAAACTAAGCTCTTTTGCAACGATCAAAGATGAATTATATTTAATATCATTGCAAACAATGAAGTCAATATGTATAATTATTATTAAATGTCTTCACTATGGGATCGAGATTTGAAAATCTTTATAAAATTAATGGAATACTTATCCATGCATTGATAAGCAGTCATCAATATAAGTTGTGGCACCGAAAGTTCACCCATCTTCACTATATAGCATTACCTCATGTGAAAAAGATGGTTTCCAAAATGCCTGAGAATAGAGTGGATCACGATGGAGTTTTCCAAGTGGTGTTCAAAAGATGCATTTCTTCTACCAATGACATGATTGATGGATAGTGGTAACTTATAAAGGTCGGATCAAGAGGGAGCTAACATTAAAAAATAAATATTTTCAAGTCTTATGTTGTTTCTTTGTCACTGCTCTTGTTTATATATATCTTTATAGATCATTGATTATTCTTCTTGCATGAGTATTTGAATGATTCTTTCACTAACTTCTTGATGAGGATGTAATCAACAAAAACAAATCCTAAAGATCATCAGGGTGCAGAAAAGTGCAAGAAGAGTAAACTCCAAGAGGAAGTTGATGCAAGGATAATGAAAAAGCCACTCTCACATCTAGAAAAAAGGAAATGCTTTCCTCATCACCAGGTATACTTTCATTTTGTTTATTTACTTTGCTACTATTTCTCTTGCTCATGTTCTGGGATCAATAGGTACATTTGATGAATGTGACAACCAAATCCTTTGTATCGAAATTGAGGAAGGTGTTAAGCCATCTCATGACTTGAGTGGACATGAAGTGGAAAAGAACTCAAAAATTCTGCAAAGAAGTTAGAATCAGGAAAGAGGCCACCGTACGACATAACCCAAAACAAAATGGGCACTTAAGGATCTTTGACTTCCCTATCTACTTCCATGTGCCAAAGGAAAAGAGTACCAAGCTAGAAGCTTCAGGTAAGAAATACATCATTGTTGGTTATTGTGAAAATTCTAAAGCTTATAGAATATATGTACCTAGAAAAAGAAATATAGAGTTTAGTAGAGATATAACATTTGATGAAGATACATCCCTTTGAAAAGCCATAAACACTCCTACTGATTTTGAAAGATAGGGTGATGCCTTGGATGCACAAGAAGATCCCAAGCTTGAGCTTGATCTTGTTGATGAACCCTTGGATCCCATGGACTCCTTGGATCCTTCTCCATGTGCTAGAAAAAGATGATTATGGTTTCATGACACTTTACAAGACGTTGATAGACATGTTGCTCCCCGAGGAACCTTCAGATAAAGCAAGAAACAGTGTTGGTTCCAAGAATACGTGGTAGCCATGAGCAACATTATTCAAGCTTAACCATGCACTTTTGAAGAAGCAATGAAAGATCAAGTGTGGAAAGATGCAATGGTTGAAGAATATGAGTCCATCATTCATAATGATGTATGAGAATTGGTTCCAAGACAACAAGGTAAATATGCTTGTTCTTCTAAATCACTATATAAAATTAAACATGGTGTTGATGGCAGTATTGAAAAATATAAAGCTATAATTGTGGTCACAAGGTTCTCCCAGAAAGAGGAAGTAGACTATGATGAAATCTTTGCACCAGTTTCTCATTATACAACCATTCGAACTATTGTGGCTCTAGCTGCTAGCCAAGGATGGTTCCTACACCAAATGAATGAGAAGATTTCTTTTCTGCATGGCTTCCTCAAGGAAAAAGTATTTATGTAGCAACCACAAGGCTTTGAAGTACATGACCAGAAATTTCATGCGTTCAGATTGAAGAAATCCCTCTATGGCTTGAAGAAAGCTCCAAGAGCTTGGTATGCCTGTATTGGTAGCTTCTTGATGAAGCTTGGTTTTACTAGAAGTAATGTTGATCCAAATCTTTACTTCAAGACAGTCCAAGGTATGCCTTTTGATTTTGGTATTATATGTTTATGATTTATTTTTGACTGGTGGTGAACATATTATCCTCTAATGTAAGAGAGAGTTAGCTTCTAAATTTTGAAATGAAATATTTTAGTTAGTCCTCAAGGAAAACATGTTGTCAAGCTACTTGAATGATTTGGTATGACATAATGCAAGTCCATGAATTCTCCAATGGAAATGAATTTCAAGAAGCTATGTGGTGAGGCTATAGGTCTTGATTTGGAAAATCCTTCTGAGTATCGTCAACTGATTGGGACACTAATGTTCTTAGTGAACACTAGACCAGACATATGTTTTGTGTTCAATACTTCGAGCCAATATACGATTAAGCCATCACGTGCACACTGGATTGCTAGAAAGCATGTGTTTGTTAAAATTTGGGTACAAGAGGACAAGTGGTTCCCTAAGGCTTTGATCTTTCGCCTAGGGAAAAGTGTCCAAATGTATTTAACCTTTTCTCCTAAAGTGACTTTATAAGTGGTAAAGTCAAATCTAATTTAAAAGTGACTTTATAAGTGATAAAGTTACTAAGTCTAATTTTAAAGTGACTTTAATAAAGTCAATGTGAAATTAGAAATTGAAAAGTGACTTTGGAAATAAAAGGCTAAGTGGGTCTTTATTAAAGTGGGGTGAATTAAAAAAAAGAAAGTGAAAATTAAATGCACATTTAATCTCAGCCCTAGATATAAAGCTATCTTAGCCATTGGATTTAGGGATTCTCCAAAAGTCACTTAGGGTTAGGTTAAAGGAGGAAAAGAAGAGAAAAGATCATTTTGTCTTTCATGAGCAGATTGAGAGAGAAGGAGAAGAGAACAAGAAGAAATTTCTGAGCAGAGAAAGAGGAAGAACAGTACCTTGGCACATTTACCGAGGTAGCTAGATTTTAGCAAATCCGTACAATAAGCAAGAGCATGAAGTTCGAGGCAAGTGGCACGAATTTTGAGGTTTGTACAACAGTTAAGGAGGCACGATTTTCGAGGTCCATACAACAGTGAGGCAACTTTGTTTTGAGGTTAGTACAATAATTCAGCAGTGCGCAAAACGAGGTTCGTACAATAGTCGTACAACACATATTTCAAGGCAGCTTTGGCACAATTTTCGAGGGAGGTCATACAGCTGTTCTGACACTGTTTTCGGTGTTGTCCGTACATCATTTAAGGTTGTACCTTTTTCTATAATTTCATGTTTGCATTTTGCACGAAAATCGAGGTGGATTTTATGCACGGTTTTCGAGATAAGTAAAAATATTGGTTGCTAGAATTTTTACTGTACTTTTCATTTCTCTGTAAAAGCAATATTCAGAAATAAAGAAGAGCTTTCGAACTGGTTTTCTCCAAGAGTTGTAGGGGGTTTTTCCAGGGTCATATTGACCAAAAATCAACGTGTCATTTTCTGTGTGTGTGGATGAAATAATTTTTGAGTTTTATTTCTGCATTTTCCAACACTTTGAAATTTCCAGAATTTGTGTTTTCAGAAATATTTATTATTTCCAACTTGTTGAACATATGTTTATGGGAATGAGCATTTAACTACATGGGAGTAATAGGAAGAAATTGAAAACCGGGGTTGGGCTCAAAATTTCTACATGGTATCAGAGCTTGGGTGGCTAAAAAGTGTAGTTTGAGACAGCAAGTGAAAAATTACAGCAAGCTTATTTTTCACACAAAAAACTGAACCTTTACCACAACATTGAAATTTTCAATTTGTTAGGACATCAAACATGTCTTTGGGTTTGAGGGTGGAGGATAGCTTGGATGGGCAGAGGAACTACAGTGCATGGTGGGGGAGAATCTAGAGCATCTTTGAGGAGGCAGAAGTCTGGGGCATCATGGTTCACACCGCATAGCGCCCAATAGCAGTGCTTGCTGATCTGTTCTGCTGGCAGATTTTAATAAGAAGAATGCCAAGGGAAAGAGACTGATTTTGGATGGTGTTAAAGACCATGTCATTCCTCATGTGAGAGGAAAGACATATGCAAATGACATGTGGACAGCCTTGACCAATTTCTACCAGAGTACCAATGAAAACAAAAAATGGTCATAAAGGAGAAGTTGAAGGCCATTAAGATGGCTAAGACTAATAGTGTTACAACATACCTCACAAAGATCACTACTGTGAGAGATGAGTTGGCTGTTGTTGGAGAGACCATTCCACCCGTTGAGTTGGTGCGGACTACATTGAATGTTCTTCCCAAGACATGGGAGAGTTTTGTGGATGGGATTGTTGCACGGAAAACCTTCCCACTTGGGAGAGGTTGTGGGATGATTGCATTCAAAATGAAATCAGAAAGAACTAGCTTGGGACAACCAAACAAGTTGAGGAGGATGACAATGTAGCATTGTTAGCAAGGGGCAAGAAGGGCAAGAAGGGCAAGGGAAAGAAGCAAGCTTCCACAAGTGCAGGTGGGGGCAAAGGCAAAGGTAAAGGTAAACAACAGGTGAACAAGGAGAAGGACTTTTCCAAAGTCAAGTGTTGGAATTGTCAGAAGTAGGGACACTATGCAGTTGTGTGTCCGGAGAAGAAGAAGAAGGGAAAGGACAAGACCATGGCAGCATCAGTAGTGATAGAGGACTTCTTGGAGAGCTTTGAGCGGGAGTTTGGGTTCTTAGCTTTTGAGTCCACTGGTGCAGGATCATCTACCACACAGGTTGAAGAGTGTGCACTTCCCGCCACTAGCAGAGCATCTTCAGGTATTTGGTATATTGATAGTGGGGCTTCCCGTCATATGACAAGAACCTATGAGTACTTCTCGGAGCTTTCAAAGAGTGGAACTGATATAAAGGTAGTACTCGAAGACGACAGCATTGTTAGAGCAGTCGGTGTGGGGACATTGACATTTGATAGGGAACCCAAACCTCCCTTGAAAGTGTCGGATGTTCTATATGTGCCAGGGATGAAGAACCTTATATCTGTCTCAACATTGGAGGATAGAGGGTATGAGGTATTGTTCAGGAGAGGATAGGTGCTTATATATCCCAGGGGCGCTCCAGCTGATTCAGCTAGAGTGATTGGTGTACGCCATGCCAAGGTGTACAAGTTTTCATTTCAACCACTTATGGCATTGAGCAGTAGTACCGGCAGTAGAGCTAGCAGTTCAAAGCTGTGCGAGATTTGGCACCGTAGGATGGGGAACATGTATCATGGGGCCTTGAAGATATTGCAGAAGATCACCATAGGTGTGCCGGATTTCAGTTCTTATCACCTAGATACATGTAGAGGATGTGCTATGGGGAAGTTTGCCAAATCCCCCTTTCCCAGCAGTGACAACAGATCGACTGGGATTCTTGATTTGATTCATACTGATGTGAGCGGTTGGATGTCTCATGTTTCCTTGAGTGGATATGAGTACCATGTTTTATTCATTGATGATCACTCTAGAAAGACCTGGATTTATTTCTTGAAGACCAAGAGTGAGGTCTTCAAGCAGTTTCAGGAGTTCAAAGCTCTTGTGGAGACTCAGACAGGTCGGAAGATCAAGTCCCTCAGGTCGAACAATGGAGGGGAGTACACCCTTGGTGAGTTTGTTGATTATTGTGCGGAGGCAGGCATCAAGAGGGAGTTCACGGTTTCTTACGACCCCCAGCAAAATAGGGTTGTAGAGAGGAAGAACGGATCCATCATTGGGGCTACCAAAGCCATGCTTCATGATTAGGGGTTACCATTGTTTTTGTGGGCAGAGGCCTGCAACACTGTTGTGTATTTGCAGAACAGGAGTCCACATCGTGCCTTGGGGCATGTGACTCTGAAGGAGGATTTTTCTGGGAAGAAGCCTGATGTTTGTCATTTTCGTATCTTTGGGTGTATTGCATACTCCTACATACCCATGGAGTAGAGGATCAAGCTAGAGCCCACTGCAGAGAAGGGCATCTTTGTGGGCTATAGTGAGACCTCGAAAGCCTTTCGGATTTATATTTCTGCATGGAGGAGAGTTGTTGTCAGGCGAGATGAGAAGTTCGAGGAGGACAGGGCTTTCAGGTGATCACGAGAGTTAGAGTATCTGGATTCACCAGACCCTCAGGAGCAGCTGAGCTAGTCACAGGGATCCAGTGGGCAGGGATCCGAAGGTACATCGATTACGATGTCAGGTCCATCAGTGAGCAGTGGCTTGCAGAGTCAGAGGGGTGGTGCTTCGGGCAACATGCAGAGAAGTTCACTAGGTAGTCCACTGATGGACAGTTCACACGGTACTTCAACATCTACGGGCACAGGTTCAGGCAGGAGGATAGCAGACAGACATTCAAGAGTTTAGGCTTCTGATGAGGATGAGGATTCTCCCTCTCCAGTGGGAGAAGTATGCTCGGGGAAGAGGAAGCCCGAGTGGCTTCAAGACACCTTGAGAGAGGCTACATCTGTTGTTGGGCCGAAGAGACAGGTTAGAGAGAGCAGACCACCTGAGTGGTTCTGTAGCTATATGGCAATGGTTGCCAACATCGTTGACTCCGAGCCTTCTAGCTATGAGGCTATGCAGGAGGAGTATTCTTCTATCATGAAGAATGATGTTTGGGAGGTGGTGCCGAGGCCTGAGGGCAAATTCATGGTTACTTCCAGATGGCTTTACAAGGTAAAGCACGCTGCAGATGGCAGCATCGAGAAGTTCAAGGCTAGATTTGTGGCTAAAGGGTTCTCCCAGGTAGAGGGAGTAGACTATGAGGAGACCTTCACTCCCGTGGCTCGATATACTTCCATTCGCTCCATTATATCGATAGCAACAGAGATGGGTTGGAAGATCCACCAGATGGATGTGAAGACCGCATTTCTCAAGGGCTTCATACAGGAAGAGGTGTACATTGAGCAGCCGCAGGGCTTTGAGGTGCATGGGAAGGAGTCCCATGTATGCAGACTAAAGAAGGTACTTTATGGCCTGAAGTAAGCTCCTAGAGCTTGGTACTCCAGGATTGATACGTACTTGCAGGAGATGGGTTTCACAAAGAGTGATTCAGATCTGAACTTATACTTTATTGTGATAGGTGAGGAGCCTCTCATTTTGGTGATGTATGTGGATGACTTGGTCATTACGGGTGCAGAGAGACTCATAGAGGGCTGCAAGAGAGATCTTGCTTTGGAGTTCGAGATGAAGGACATTGGCTTGATGCATTACTTTTTGGGATTGGAGGTGTGGCAGGAGGAGGGGCATTTCTTCCTGGGACATGGGAAATATATTGTGGACATTCTTAGCAGAGTTGACATGGAGGATTGCAAACCCATGTTGATACCTATGATCACTAACTGGAAGAAGCTTCACGCTTCAGAATCCGAGTTGGTGGATCCCACATTGTATAGACAATTGATTGGTTCTTTGATTCATTTGGTCAACACTAGACCAGATATATGTTTTGCAATCAACATGATGAGCCAGTTCATGTGTGAGCCCAGGAGAGTGCACTGGGTTGCTGCAAAACACATTTTGCGATACTTGCAGGGGACTGTGGATTATTGTCTGGATTATAGACAGGGAGATGGAGTGAGATTGGTAGGGTATACTGATTCTGATTGGGCAGGTTGTGCTTCTAATAGGAAGAGGACTTCAGGGTGTTGTTTTGGGTTGGGTTCGACAGTTGTGTCATGGTTCAGCCGAAAACAGCAGTCAGTAGCATTGAGTTCAGCGGAAGCAGAGTACATGGCAGCTAGTCTAGCTAGTTGTGAGGCCATATGTCTTCGCAAGATGTTGTTTGGCTTATTTGGTCAAGCATTGAGACCTTTAGTTATTTGCTGTGATAATCAAAGTTGCATTAAACTTACGAAGAATCCAGTATTTCATGACAGGTCAAAGTATATCGGGATCAAATATCATTTCATCAAAGACTATGTTCAGAAGGGAGCTGTGAAGCTTGAGTATATTCCCATAGATGAGCAGGTAGTAGACATTCTGACCAAAGCCTTACCACGGGGCAAGCATGTCTACTTCGGAGACAAGATGGGTGTGGTGAGGAACACTTTCTTCGGTAAGAGGGAGTGTTAAAATTTGGGTACCAAAGGACAAGTGGTTCCCTGAGGTTTTGATCTTTGGCCTAGGGAAAAGTGTCCAAATGTATTTGACTTTTTCTCCTAAAGTGACTTTATAAGTGGTCAAGTCAAATCTAATTTAAAAGTGACTTTATAAGTGATAAAATTACTAAGCTTAATTTTAAAGTGACTTTAATAAAGACAATGTGAAATTAGAAAGTGAAAAGTGACTTTGGAATAAAAGGCTAAGTGGGTCTTTATTAAAGCGGGGTGAATTAAAAAATAGAAAGTGAGAATTAAATGCACATTTAATCTCAACCCTATATCTAAAGCTATCTTAGCCATTGGATTTAGGGATTCCCCAAAAGTCAGTTAGGGTTAGGTTAAAGGAGGAAAAGAAGAGAAAAGATCATTCAGTCTTTCATGAGCATATTGAGAGAGAAGGAGAAGAGAGCAAGAAGAAATTTCTGAGCAGAGGAGGAGGAAGAACAATACCTTGGCACATTTACCGAGGTAGCTAGATTTCAGCAAATCCGTACAGCAAGTAGGAGCATGAAGTTCGAGGCAAGTGGCAAGTATTTCATGGAGGTTAAAGCAGCAATTATTGTAGCATGAATTTCAAGGTTTGTACAACATTTAAGGAGGCACAGTTTTCGAGGTCCGTACAATAGCTAAGCAGCTCTATTTTGAGGTCTATATAGCAATTCAGCAGCACACAAAACGAGGTCCTTACAACAATCGTACAACACAGATTTTGAGGCAGCTTTGGCATAGTTTTCGAGGGAGGACATATAGCTGTTTCGGAACTATTTACGGTGTTGTCCGTATAGCATTTAATTGGCACGAAAATCGAGGTGGAGTTTATGCATGGTTTTCAAGATAAGAAAAAATACAGGTTGCTGGAATTTTTACTGTACTTTTCAATTCTCTGTAAAAGTAATATTCATAAATAAAGAAGAGTTTTCGAACTCGTTTTCCCCAAGGGTTGTAAGAGGTTTTTCCAAGGTCATATTGACCAAAAATCAGCGTGTCATTTTCTGTGTGTGTGGTTGAAATAATTTCTGAATTTTATTTTTGCATTTTCCAGCACTTTGAAATTTCCAGAATTTGTGTTTTCAGAAATATTTATTATTTCTAGCTTGTTGAATGTATGTTTATGGGAATGTGCATTTAACTACATGGGAGTAATAAGGAGAAACTGATAACCGGGGTTGGGCTCAAAATTTCTATAGTGCTGATATGCATGCATGGGCCCATCAATCTTGGATTGAGATATACTGCTAAAAATGTAAGACTTCATGGATATACTGATATTGATTGGGTTGGTAACTATGTTGATTGAAAGAGTACTTCTAGGTGTTGCTTTAGCTTGGAATATGCCATGATCTCTTTGATGAGCAGAAAGCAGAAGTCTGTTGCACTGACTACAATTGAAGTTGAGTACATTGCTGCTAGCATGGTTAGTTGTGAGGCAGTATGCCTGAGGAAGCTCTTTGGAGAGCTATTTGAGGAAGTTCCAGACACAACAGTTATATATTGTGATAATAGGAGCGGAATTTATCTAGTATAAAATCATATGTTCCATGACAAGTCCAAGCACATTGAGATTAAATATCACTATATCTGAGAGATGGTGTAGAGAGTAGCAATGAGGCTCCATCATACTGTGATTGAAAATCAGATAGTTGACATTCTTACCAAGCCTTTACCAAAAGGAAAGTTTTTGGTTTTTAGAGAGCAACTTGGACTTATGGACATGACCCTTCCGGGAAGCAATTACAGCTGATTGAGAACACTGAGCTGCCTTCCCCCCCTGTCAAAGCTCACGAGATTAGGGAATGATGTTGGAAATCTCTTGAGGATGAGGGACCTCTTGTGTAGTGTGTGCCACAAGAGTAGGCCTCAGTATGCATCTGACCCACAGTCTGGGACGTGGGAAGAGCCACCTATTTGGCCAATAGGTGTAGTGAGACTTGTCGGTGTCACATGTCTAGGATGTAGGTGTTCCACCACTTGACATTTAATGAGACTTGGATGTGCGAGATCCTTGTCATGTGTTGACAAGTGGATCCCCCTAAGCAGAGATTAGCCTTGGATGTGCAAGATCCTTGTCATGTGTTGACAAGTGGATCCCCCAAGCAAAGATGAGCCTCAGATGTGTGAGATCCTTGTCATGTGTTAACAAGTGGATCCCTCCAAGTAGAGATGAGACTTGGTTGTGCGAGATCCTTGTCATATGTTGGCATGTGGAATTACCTCCAAGTGAATATAGGGTGATGGATGAATCTCCCCTATGATGATTCTTCTTCATTAGAGCGAGACATCATTGTTCCAGATGATACAAAACAGAGATGAGCAGAGAAAGCAGAGATCTTTATTGTAGAAAGAAATTCCTCCCTAGCTGAGAGGGAGTGTTGAAAATTGGAAGCTCAGGGATGAATTTCTAAAAATAGAAAGTCTAAAAGAAAGAATTTCTAAAAATAGAAAGTCTAAAAATAGAATTTATAAATGTAGAAAGTCTCAAGTATGAATTTCCAAAAATAGTAAATCACCTTGCATCAATTGGTAATCAAGTATTGTTGATGGAAAATCCATTCTGATCATTAATAAATCCTAATAGTTCAATTTCGACTTAATCATCAATATTATTATTATTATTATTATTATTAAAAAGAAATTCAAGTCTCCCAATCATGAGACTCAATCATGTGATATGTAACTCCCCTCAATTAATGCATATGTTACTCTCTCTCTCTCTCTCTCTCTTAATGGATTCATTTTTCTCTCTTTAATGCCCTTGCGCACCTCTTACACTCTCTTACACACTTCAATGACTTGTCATAAAAAGATTCCTCTTACACCTCTTTAATGCATAAGTTACACTCCTATTTTGGCATATGTAACTCCTCAAGGCATAAGAGTTACTCCCTCGTGAATTCGACCTCCTTGCTCTTTCTATATATTTGTGCCTCTCATCCTCACTTGATACACTTACTTGTGCTTGTGAAAGGAGAATTCGAACTTGAGAAAGAGAGAGTTGGAGGGTCTAGAGGAAGATTGAGAGAGAAAGAGAGAGAGAAACCTGAAGAGCAAGAGCATATCTGGAGATCCAAAGTGATTCAGTGTTCGCATCAACTACTGCTATCAAATATATTCTTTAGATTTGGGTGAACTTCTTCATTCTCTCATTGTACTTTGTATCTCTGCTAAACAATTGATTTCTAATAGAGGAAGAATCTGGTTGGGTTTTCCCCTTGTGGGTTTTGCCCTGGTCATCAACCTAACTTCCCTGTGTCTCATTGAGTTCTTGGTTGTATTCCATTGTGCATATGGTTTATATGGTTTATGTTCTATCTAAAATTACTTACTTATTTTGCAGCATAAAGAAGTTTTGGATTTAAGTGATTGTAACAGCATAGAACATCAGAATTTCAATACAATGTCGTAGGTGGATTGTTTTTGGCTCAACATGATGTCAAATCAAATGGTATTTTGTATTGATGTGCTTCGTTCGATCATGGAACTGTGGGTTCTTAGCCAACTTTATTGCAGAAGTGTTGTCAACCAAAAAAGGAGTTGAATGTACTTGTTTCTCTTGCAAATATTCCAAAATTTTCCTGAACCACATATTGTGCCTTCGTGTAATCTTCTAGAACTGATATTTTGTGTGACCTCCAAGAGACAACTCCTGATTCAAGGCTCATAACATAACCTGAAGTAGATACTATGGTTTCTTTATCTCCATCAAAATAAAAATCAGACTATCCAATCAAGCTGAAGTCACCCACCTGTGTATACTTGAGTTCCCTTCAAGTACTTTAGAACTCTTTTTGCAGCAGACAAATGACCCTCACAAGGCTTTTGCATAAATCTGGAGAGGATTCCAACAACAAATGAATCTTTGATCTTCTAGTAGTCAGGAAGTTGAGACTTCCTACAAGTTGTCTATATTTTGTTGCATCCACAAATTCTTTTCCTTCAGTGGATGTGAGAATTAAATTATGTTACATTGGAGTAGTCAAAGGATCGCACTCAGCCATGCCAAACATGTTCAACAACTCTCCAATGTACTTCTTATGAGAGAGGAATATAAAATTCGAATTATGGGTTACTTCAATACCAAGATAGTAGTGAACATAGCCCAAATCTATCATTTCAAAACCTTTCCTCAGTTCTTTCTTTATGGATGCAATGTAGTTCTCATTGTTTCCTGTCATCATAAGATCATCTACATATACCACAAGATATACAATTGTTTTTCCAACTTTCTTGAAAAACAAAGTTGCATAATCAAGATCATAATGTTTGAAATTGAGTTTCAGAAGATGCGCAGTCAATTTCTCATACTAGGCTCGTAGTGCTTGCTTGGGGCCATATAAGGATTTTACAAGCTTGCATACTTTGTGTTCCTGACCCTTCACAACAAATCCTTTTGGTTGGGACATAAAAACATTCTCTTCAAATCTCCATTCAAGAAAGCAGTTTTTACCTCCATTTGATGGACTTTCCAACCGTTTTGAGCTGCTAAGGCAAAGACTGTCCAAATGGTAGCCAATTTTGTTGTGGAGGGGAAGTCTCCTCATAATCGACCCCTTCTTTCTGCGCAAAACCTTTTTCCACAACCTTGGCTTTGTGCTTGTCAAGTGAGCCTTATGCTTTATACTTGTTCTTGAAGACCCACTTGCAGGCTATTGGTTTGGTTCCCAATGGAGAATCAACTAGCTTCCAGGTTCCATTCTTTATCAAAGCATCATATTCTTTCTGCATCGCTTCTTTCTATTCATCATGAGAAGTGGGTTTTTTTGAAGGAAGTTGGTTTGAAATCTGTAGAAAAATTCACTTCACAATCATAAGAAACATCAATATCAACAGGTGAATCAGGATTGTCTACATCGCCTCCATTTTGTGTCTGGTTGAGCTTCTTGTTCTTGTCTTTCCAACCTCATCAAGACAAACACTTTCAAGTGTCTTTGTCAGCCATTTTGGAGGACCTTTATGAGATGGCCTAGGTTTCTTAGTCGATTGAGATGGGGCTGAATCGAGATTTAGTATCCCAATTTTGTCAATCACATCACTCAAAGTGTCATCAGTGGTTGGAGCTTCATGCGGGGGAGAGAGTACTTCAGAAGAGGATTCCATAGATTGATAAAACTCTTGAAAAGATGTGGAATCTCATTAACAAACTCTTGAAAAGACTTTGCATCTCTAAATCTATCCAAGTGATCAAGCTATTGCTCTAAAACACTGTCAGTCTTGGAAGATTCAAGAAAGATCACATCTCTACATATTATAAACTTCTTATTCACTTGTTCATAGAGACGGTATGCTTTGGAGGTATTTGAGTACCCCAAGAAGATACATTTGCGACTCTTTGCACCGAGTTTGTTTCTTTGTTCCTTGGGTATCAAGGCATAACGAGTGGAACCAAAAACCCTGAAATGCCTCACCGAAGGAATGTGGCCGTACCACATTTCATAGGGAGTCTTGTTTTTTATAGCATGAAATGGACACATATTCTTTATATACACAGCACATAGAACTGCACCAGCCCAAAACATTAGCCTAACATTCTTGAAAAACATCATCGAACGTACCATATTTAAAATTGTCCTGTTCATTCTTTCAGCTACTCCCTTTTGCTGAGGATTATAAGGCATGGTTGTTTGATGTTTGATCCCATGTTGGCAAAGATAGCTTTCAAACTCATTTGATGTATATTATTTTCCATTATCAGTACGAATAGATCCAATATGAGATTGTGCATCATTTTCAATCCATGCATGAAAGTTCTTGAATGTTTCAAAAGCTTCAGATTTGCTCTTCAATAAATAAACCCAACACATTATGTCATCATATATTTATTACCATTTGTAGAAGGAACAGGCATTGGGCCACATAAATCAAAATGAATGAGTTCAATTTTTCTATGTGCTTTGGAATGAGAATCATGAAAATACTGTTTGTTGTGATTTCCTAAGATACAAGCATCACATTGCTTAAGTTTCTTAGGAATAGTTGGCAAACTAGTAACGCCATTTTTCTTTAACAAACGAAGGTTGTCATAGTTCAAGTGCCCAAATCTAGCATGCCATAAAAGACTTGATGGAAGTGTACCTTCATCATAGTGAGAACTGTATGAAAAGTTTTGTGCACGAGCAGAGGTTCCTTGCAGCTTCAGTAATCTTTCTTCTTCTATCCCAGTCATGACAAATGAGTGATCTAATGGTTTTCTGATCTCAACCTTGCCATCAAATATATGAATGGAGTCCTTGCTAGCGGATGTGCACCAAAGATAGCAAGTTTCTCCTCAAATACGGGAGATATATAACATCGTGCAGAAGAAAGTTTGGAAGTCCAAGCAGTTTAAGCCTGATGGTGCCAAGCCCTGATGGTTTGAGTTTTGACTTGTCTACAAAGTATATTGCTCCATCAACATTATCTGGGAATTCTTCAAAGAATTCTCTTCTGAAAGTCATGTGGCAAGATGCTCCTAAATCAAGCAATCAAGCATCTTTCTATGAAGCAAGTGAAGCATTGAATAACTCTTCAGTTATTCCAATGTTGCAATGTACCACAACATAATGAGCAGACTCAGGAGCTTTTCCTTTCCCTTTACCAGGTGTTTTACCCTTTTCTTCATTTCTTTCCTGTTCGATTTTGTCCCAAGGCAACTTACATGTGGAAGTATCATGTCCATCTCTATTGCATCGTACGCAATGAAGATCAGACCTTTTTCCTTGGAAATGTCTACCCCCCTTGCCTCTAAAATTATTTCTTCCTTCTCCTCTTCAGCCACCTCTTGCTCTAGAAGAATCTTGTGCATGATTCTTCTCGTTTTGTGCAAGGTACACAACTTCTTCAAAAGACTAAGGAGTTGTCTTCTTTCCAAAATCCTTCTCTCTTTCAACAAACTTCTTCTCAAGGGGGTCAAAGGTAATCTCCTTAAGTTTGTCACTTGCTTGCAATGACTCAAGATAATGTGAATAAGTGGGATATAGTACCTTAACATAAACTATGAGAGGAATATTTATTTCAATACCAGTGGCTTTTAGGTCATTCATAATGGTTCTTACTTCTAATGATAAGGCAAGAGGGTCATCATTTTTCAACTCAAAATTGAGTAACTTAATCATCAATTGAACAACATCAAGCTCAAAGTGTGAATCATATAATTCCTTCAACTTCTTTAAAGCTTCAAAAGCATTTGAAAATGGTGAAATATGTCGACTCAACTCTTCATTTACTAACACTACAATCAAGGCATAGGCCTTGTTGTTCTTGTTTTCCCAAATGGAAAGCTCCTTGTCTGAAGTGGGATTTTTAGGTGCATTGTCTCCTTCTCCTTAAAAACCCTTTTCCACAACTCATTAAAAATCAAGGTTTGTTTTATCTTCTGAGACCACTCATGACAGTTCTCTTTGCCAGTGAGAACTACTCCCACTATGGAGATGAGTCAATGCATCATATAATCTGATATGGGCCCAAAATATAGTACTTGCAACAAAAGATTGATGTCTTTGTAATAAAATTGATTGACTATGTCTTCAAAAAAATTTCTTCAACTAAGAGTGTAGGCTCTTAATATTTCTCCTAACACCATGCAATTTCATTACAATATAATATATTGCTTATAAAAAAAAAGGCGAATACAACATACCATATTCATAAACAATATACCATAGTCTTCATTCAAGCACCAAACTTTTAAAAACTCTCACTTTATATACCATGTCACTTTATATGCTTTCATATGCGAATGCAATATTTCATTCACATGACATATAAAGAGCACACACTTTAAACGAACCCATATAAGAAGCGCACAACTCACATGACTTCACCATGTATAATGGCTCAACTCAATGCATTATTCAATTTTCAATATTAAACATAGCCCTGCAAAATTTCAACTCACAAGGGAAAATAGCATACCATTACACGGTCTCCAACGCACAACTTTCAACTTAAGAATTACCAATGCACAGCCATGCACCAAACGCCATTGAGAATTGTATGAAACATTCCATGCACAGAATGAACCATAAGCTACTCCTTTCAATGCATACGAACCAGAGGGAACATTCAACTTTCGCAGAATAGGAGTTTCTGACAACAACCAACGCTGGGAGCAGAAAAAATGGTTTTGTAGTCTTCAAATCCAAGATCTGTCAGTATAATGCACATATACACCAACGTTGCATACCATCCAATTTAACACCGGGTCCAGCCTTCATAGGTGTAGCACTGAGAAACCATATGCAATGGAACCAAAATATATATTACAATAGGGCAAGTAGAGGCACGTTAAAACAAGGCACGGATCCAAGGTCCAAAACCAACATTGTTAGGAAAAGGTATGTGTTATATTGATCATAGTTACGAAATATCAGTGCACGTATTGCAGGTCCAGAGGACCGAGGACTGTGTATGGCAGACCTATGAGTAAGATATAATATATGTTATTACGAATGAGAAATGTCGCATATATTGGGTCGTTGAAGATTATCGGCTGGTTTGGCATTGGCAGAGTATTAAAAAGCAGAATAGAGGGACATTTTACTGACAGAAAATTGACAAGAGTTACACCACAAAAAACTAATTTGGGAGTTGGCTCTGATACCATGTCAAGCCAGGGGTAACTCCACGAATGTGATTGTTATTTTGCATTAAGAGAGGATATGAATATATACAAGGAGAGGGAGACTATTGGGTTTCATCTCCCAATGTCTCTTCGTCTTCCAACTCCCTTTATTTCTCTATTTACAATATTTACATAGGATTTCATAATCCCAAAGATTAGGTGTCGACACTTTGGACTTGTTGACCTTCTCAAGTAATTTTTGGTTATGGTCCCTGAGATGCCAAATTTCTTTGTTACTTTCTGTTGATTCTTCATAAAATCGACCTCCAAGATCTTTATATTTCTTTTACGATGCTTCTTTTTTCATTGAAGTTTTGCAAGTCCTTGATTTAATCTTTTAATTTGTGTCTGTGTATTACCTTGATATTCTTCAAGAGTAGACAATTTACGACATTCCGAACAAAATTTTGTGCAATTTTTAAAATCCGACGAATACTCAAATTATGTTCGACAAAATGGACATCTAGTCCAAAATGTAGAATTATGATTCCTTCATTTTTCGTTAGCGATTGGCTCAATTATTTTCTCTTTAATAATTGACTCCATATTGTTTCGATGGAAAATACACCAATATTTCAATTTTTCTTGGCTTCATTTAACTTTTTATGAACCTTCTTTAGTTGATAATAAATTCTTTGAATTTTTATAATAATTTTTTTATCTTTTGTTCTTTTTTTCAATTGCAAATCCACTCAAATCTTAATATACATAATATTATAATAGAAAACCTTCTATATCGTATTTTTCTTTTGATTTTTCTGTTTTAAAACTCCTAGAAAGTTTCTCTTGAATATATATAGACTTTATATAAAAGTCTCTCATATATTTCACCCTTTTATGTATATTATATATATTACACCCTTTTAATTTTAATATCGGTAAATGACTCTTCTATATAACCTTTTGATAAGTCACCTTAGCCTTTAATTAATATAATTAATAGCTAAATTGAACGATGGCACAATATAGGCGGTGGTTTCGAGGATTGGAGAAATAGGAATGAGAATTGGTTTTTTTTCACAGTTCGGTGGTCGGACAATGGGCATTATACTCAACGGTGGCCGTGAATAGGATGAGCAACGACAACAAATTGTACGACAAGGACAGTTGTCAGTAGAAGTGGAATTCGAACAACGATGCAGCTTGTCGACAAATAGGTACAGGGGTTCGAAAATAGCTACGCAAGAGGGTGGTGGTGTTGTTTACAGGCGGCGGGAGAAATCCAAAGGTGGTTCGATGGCAGGGTGGAGTGGCAAGCCACAAGCTGCAGAGGGTACTGGTAAGGTAACTGCAGGAGTCGGACTGAGTTACAGTGGGCCATCGGGCCACTGTTTAGCTTTTTCTTGTTCTTTTTTTCTACGAACAATATCAGCGACAGTGTATTCGGGTGGTAGAAGAAAAGGTTGGGATTGCAGAGGGTACTGGTAAGGTAACTGCAGGAGTCGGACTGAGTTACAGTGGGCCATCGGGCCACTGTTTAGCTTTTTCTTGTTCTTTTTTTCTACGAACAATATCAGCGACAGTGTATTCGGGCGGTAGAAGAAAAGGTTGGGATGGATTCATATGGTCGCTCCAACAATTTCTATGTGTGTCGGGTTAATAAGTTTTTTTTGGTCGTTTTCTTTTTGGGTTTTTGTATATATATATATATATATTTTTTTTTTAATTATATATATATATATATTTTTATATAACCTTTTTTTTTCTTCTTTTTTTTTTTTTTTTTTACTTCTTTTTTTTGGCTTTTTCTTTTTTCTTTTATTTTGAATTTCTTTTTTTATATATATAATTTTTTAATTAATTTTTTTTCTTTTGATGGCCAAAAGCTTAATGGAGAAATGGAGAATCTCCAAGACTTGTGTAGCGAAACTCTTTGAATTGTGATAGCAACAAAGTAGATGAAGATTTAATGACCAAAGGTCAAATCAGATTGGCTCTATACAACGGTTGAGTGGCCAGAGGATCAAAAAACTCTGATACCAATGTAACGAACAAAGTTCGTATACATCAACTGTATGTTTTGATACCAATGTAACAAACAAAGTTTGTATAAGAAGCGGAATACTCATAATATCTAGTATATGTAAGTATCCATTGTAGGATAAGTAATATATATTATATAAGAATTATTAAATGTAAAAAGATGTTTGATTTTTAAAAATGAGGCTCGCTTATATACCTAGGAATGTGCCTCTTCGTGGTAGTTCATGTCCCATTAGACATGCCTCTTCAGTACTAATTACTAATTAATGTTCACTAATTAATCATTACTAATATTTACATTATTTTTATATAAATTATATTCATAACACTCTCCTTGTGAGTTCAAACAGGGGGGTAGAGCATAGCCCAGTGTTCTTGATCAGCCGAGACCCTTACCGGTGAGATCACTTCCATCAGTGCAAGTTTCTCTTTGAAGACCAAGAACATCCCTTTTGGCAAATCCTTGGTGACTATGTTTGTTGTCTACTTGTCAATCGAGACTCGAAATATAATGGAGTCGCACGACTCTTCTCTACACCACTCCTCGAATGTAGTGATACCTAATCTCAATATGCTTGGACTTGTCATGAAACAAGATATTTTTTGCCAATTGGATCCCACTCTTGTTGTCACAAAATATCACAATCATATCCAAAACCTGCTCAAACAACTCTCCAGAGAGCTTCTTAAACCATACTGTCTCACAGCTAACCATGCTAGCAGCAATATACTCTGCCTCGGTCGTACTCAAAGATACAGACTTTTGCATTCTGCTCATCCAAGATATCATAGCAGATCCAAGGATAAACAACAACCCGAAGTGCTTTTCCTGTCAATAACATTTCTGATCCAGTCAACATCGGTGTAACCATGTAGCCTCACATCCTTGACAGTATATCACAGAAAAAGATTAATCATCCCATGCCAATATCTCATCACATGCTTGGCAACAACCCAGTGTGCATGAATAGGCTCAAAGTGTTAACTGCAAAATGTCTGGATGCGTGTTCACAAGCAACATCAATGCCCCAATCAATTGTCGATACTCAGAGGGATTCACCCAATAAGATCTTGCAATATCTCCACATAACTTCTTGAAGTTCATCTCCATTGGTGTGGCCATGGACTTGCATTCTACCATTCCAAATATTTCCAACAATTTCACAACATATTTTCCTTAAGAAAGGAAAATCTCTCTAGGCTTTTGCCACAGTTCTGATCCCAGGAAGTAATGCATCAATCCAAGGTCTTTCATTTCGAATTCAAAGGCCATCTCCCTCTTGCACTCGAGCATCAAAGGCTCATTACCTGTCAAGAATAAATCATCAACATATAAAATCAAAATAAGAGACATACCTTGGACCACTTTGAAGTAGAGCTTCGAGTCAACATTGCTTCTCGTGAACCTAGGCTTCACCAAGTAACTACCAATATGAGTATACAAGACCCTGGAGGCTTGCTTCAAAACATATAGTGCCTTCTTTAACCTGCAAATGTGAGTCTTCATGTCATGTACTTCAAATCCCAGTGGTTGCTCAACGAATACTTCGTCCTGTAGTATGCCATGAAGAAACGCAGTCTTCACATCCATCTAGTGAGAAATACATCCTTGACTAGTCGTAAGGGCAACAATAGATGAAATAGTGGTATAACCTCAGTTGCAGGAAACGTAGGGTAGTGGTTCGTTTCCGTCCGTACCGGGTCGTTTCATGTGGGGGAAACGTGCCCAGTACGAACGGAAACGCGTTTCCAGGCTGTATGGGTGCATTTCCATTGTTTTAACTTAATTCTTTTTGCTTTTTTTGGGGTTCATGTCTTATTATTTTTTTAATTGTGGAAAGTGTCTTTTGGATGCATCTAGATGGGTTTCTCAACTTATAAAAAGACTCTCGCTTCTAATGATCAAGCCTATGGCCCTAGTATTTATATGCGATTTTCCTTAATCTTCATTTCCATCCTTTTACTTAAATTTTTAACATTACCATGAAATGACTCAGGATGTTTGAGACTCGAGAGTGGTTTTGACCTCATTGGATTTCATATGGAGAAAGTAGAATTTTAGATCTCATTCAAAATCCAGCAGACTTATCATTTTTTCAGGATTTTAGGATTGGGTGATTGCAATGTTTCAATCGGATTTTGTTATGTATTAGAGTATGGAACTCGTATTTAATCAAGAGCACCAATCCCTCTATGTACCTTGATGTTAGTGACATTGGTTGTCTGACTCCTCTATCATAACCCTACTAAAAATGTACCCATCACTCAAACAAAATCTTGACTTGACATGCTCATAGTCTTTATTGTACTTGCAGCCTTATATATATAATAAAGGTTGATTTTGAGATTTTGATATATAATAAAGGCTGGTTTTGGATATTTTGATATTGTTATTTTTATTATGTCTATGTTATCATTCATGAGTAAATGTCTTTTAACTTGTAATAGTTTATGCTTTGAATTTATCATGTATGTTTTATGATTTCAGATAACATTTCTTAAATGTCCTAAATTCTAATATAGATTTAAATTATATATATATATATATATATATATATATATCGTGTTTCCCCATTTCCAAAATTTCTGGAGGTCGCATTTCGTATCGCTTCCCTTTTCAGAAACTCGTTTTTGTTTCCCCGTTTCATGCAACTTAGGGTATAACAGGCAACAGGTGCAAATATATCATTATAGCTTCTCCCTCTTGCTAGGAGGAACCTCTAGCCACGAACCTCGCTTTGTGTTTCTCAATACTTCCACCGGCTCCATGCTTGATCTTGTACAACCATTTGAAGTCACGAAGATTTTCATTTGGGTCTAGGAACAACATCCCACAAATCATTCTTCATAATGGATTCATATCCTTCAGTCATAACACCCTTCCAAACCTGCTCTTTCACTGCTTCCTCAAAGGTGTGGGATTCAGCCTGTATGATGGAGCTCATAGCCACAACATATCACTAGTATCGACATGGCTTCTTGCTTTCTCTCAAGGTTCCTTTGGCAGCAACATGTCTTTCAGCATCATGTAATGTATCACGAAGCCAAAGGGGTCCCTTACTGGCAAGAGGATCACTTGGAGGAGGATCTGAGGGGTCCATAGGTTCCATAGGATCATCAACAACATCTTTCTCCAGCTCGGGTACAAAAGGACCTTCTAGTAGGCCCATGTCATCATCCTTATTCTCAACAGGAGGAATATCCATTTCCTTTCCAAGGGCAACATCTTCATCAAAAGTCACATCCCTGTTAAACTCGATATTCCTTTGACCAGACACATATTCTAAGACTTTAGAATTATCACAATATCCGACAAATGTACTTTTCTTTCCACTAACTTCTAGCTTGTTCCTCTTATCGTTCGATACATGAAAATACACGGGACAACCAAATATCCTCCGATGTCCAACATCGGGCTTCACACCTGTGAACACTTCTTCGAGAGTCTTGTCATCCAGGGCTTGATGAGGAATCCTAGTTTGAATATAGACCGTTGTATTAGTGGCTTCCCACCAAAGGAACTTCGACAACTTTTGATCATGCAACATGGCTTAGAAAGCTTCCATGATAATCTTGTTCTTTTTTTCTACCACACTATTTTGTTCGGGATTATAAGGTATGATAGTCTCCTTCTTGATTCCATCCTTCTTGCAAAAGCCAATGAACTCATTAGAAGTATATTCTCCACCATTTTCAGATCCTAAGACATTGATCCTTTTCCCTGTTTGATTCTCTATCAATGCCTTGAAGTCCTGGAACATCTCGAATGCTTCGTCCTTGTGCTTCAAGTAGAATATCCATGTCTTCCGAGAGAAGTCATCCACAACGATAGTCATCTAGAGATTTTACCGCCATGGGACCACATGGATTAGAATGTGTGCGGTATAGAATATCATTGGTCTTGCTTTTGCTGGAGGGGAATGGCCCCCTTGAGGAGAATATCACGGGCATACTCCATCATGGTTAGTCTGAACTTTAAGCATCCCGGAAACCATCCTTCTAACTTTAGGTAGGGCTTCATAGTGTAGATCAACAAACTTTTGGTGCCATAGCTTACTTTGATGATTGCTATCATGTACCATTGCTTGCAGGGTCTTCCATTGACTCTATAGAGTCCTTTAATTCTAGATCCCAGGGTGAATGCATTCCTCATGCGAGATTCCATAGGCCTGGTGAGGACCTTTCCTCTTATGAAGGAAACTCTCATCCCTTTGGTCTTCCAAGGAAAATATAGATACCAGGGTCTTCTTTAATCCCAGAACATACATAACATCATGAAGAACGATTTCCCTATACTACAAATGAAATTTGACAGAACCAAAACCCTTCACAAGATATCAGGAATTGTCTCCAAGGATGATTTTTAGATTAGTCCCCATCTCAACCATATTTGAGAGGACTTCCCAATATCCAGAGAAATGTCTAGAAGCCCCACTATCTACCAACCAACTATCACATGAATCTAGAGGAGAGGAACTAGAAAGCGCAGAAATAATAATATATTCAGAATGAGTAGTGGTTGCATTATTTCCATAATTGGAGTTCCTTGGTCTCTTTTGAGGACAATGGCCTTCTTCACAATCATCAGGAGCATCTCTCCTTCTATCATCTCTTCTTCCTCTATCATTAAACCTGTTGGTGTTGAAGCCACGAATATTGTTGTAGTTGGATCTTGGAGCATCTCTTTTTTTGGATAGTCTCGGGCATAGTGGCCATGTCTATGGCAATTGAAGCATTCAATTCTATTTCCTCTTCTATTGGAGTCATTTGATTAAAGGGCAGGCTTTCTTGAACTAGATGGTCTTCCTCTTCCTTTTCTCTTCTTGACTTGTGCAACAAATGCAGAGGGCTCTCCTTCTTCATGCTTTTGAATTCTCCCTCTAGATATCATCATGGTTTCTTCTTGAGTGCACTTGCCAACGATCTCATCAAATGTCGGGAACTTATCATTGTTGCTAATAGAAGTAATGGAGGTTTCCCAAATAGGAGGAAGGCCTTGAAGAGTAACGAGCACCAACTCTATCAAATATAGGTTCTCCAACAATCTGTAATTGATCCCTTAGTTGAGATATTATCATGACATATGATTGCACAAATTCCCCCTTGTTCATGTTTAATGTCCTTGAGTTGATTCTTCAAGGAAAGAATGTGACTCAAATAGTTGACCTCATACATCCCAACTAGCTTGTCATAGATGTCCTTAGACTTCTTCAATTTTCCAACATAAGTAAGCAAATGATCTTTAAAAGAATCAATAAGATTTTTCTTGGCTTTGAGCTCACTTTTCTTATACTTGGCATTGGTAGCAACAAGAGCATTTTCCGGTGGCTCAGGTACTTTTCCTTCCACATATTCCAAGACATCTTGACCATGAAGCTTCTTCCAAATAGATTCCTTCAAAGGTGCTCGCTTTAGTCTCTTCTTTCCTTGGGCTTGTCTTCACCTCCACTTTGATACCATGTCAATTTTCCATTGTTCTATGCTAGCACAATTACTTAGCTCTTCAATTAGCAATCACTTTTAAATAAATTTAATCTTTCAATGACAATGAGAAATTGTAGATAGAACAGTAAATCCAATATACAATAGAAGATATCAAAGAGAAATAACAAGAGACACAAGATTTGGTCAAAGACTAGGGAAATACCCAAGGCATAAAACCCTTTCAAATTCTTCTTCTATTAGATTGTCATCAAATATTCAACAAAGAGATACAATGTTCCAATTCAACAATAAAGAGTCAAAGTCAAATCTTTGACTTATCCAACAATTCACTAACCAATATCCAAGAGATGAGCCCAAAAGTTAAATTTGGTCAATAAGTCAAATCTGCGATTTTGGTCAAAGTCAACAACAATTGTAGCAGCCCTAGCAAGTTAACAGTCAATGGTCAAAACTCCTTCAATTCAGCTCGGTTAGCAATCACAAAGTGTGGCCTTGAATGTTGGTCAAGGATCAAACAAAACAGTCCCTCCAAATTTGGTCAAAGTCAAACTTTGACCTGTAAAAACCCTAGTTGTAGATTTGCGATCAACATTGGTCAAACAACCCAGAAAAATTTGGTCAAACTGCCTTTGACTTCGACCTTCCAAAACAGATCCAAATCAAGTCAAAATGAGCAAATTCAACGTTGGTAAAAGGCTAGTCAAAGTCCCAAAACAAATGTAGAATTCAGCCCAATCAAAAAACCCTCTCTTCTTCGCATGTGTGAAGAATAACCTGCAATTTCATAAGTAGTTGGACCTCCAAGAGAAGAAGAGATGTGAAGATGTGATGCTCCAAAGTGATGTGACTTATAATGTATCTATATGCTTCTTAGGTGGACAAATTTGCTTGCCTAGGCCGACTTGTATGTTTTGTGAAGTTTTACATTAAAAATTAAAATTTTCCTTGACCAAATTAAACTCTTCCAAGGGCTAAGAGGGGTCTTTCTTGATAAGGAAGGTTGTCCAAACGAGGGAATTTGTCCCTGAGCTGCGAAATTGATAGTCAATTCAAGGCATTCATGGGGAAATTTTGTAGTGGCAAATATTGGAGATGGTGGTTAAGTTGATAAAAAGCCAAGAGCTTTTGCATCAATTGTTTCAAATAGGGATAGTGTTGGAAATGTAACTAGTTTCGATCTTCATAATTATTCTTGTACTCATTTCAATAGGTATAACTTATGTAAAAAAAAAAAGAAAAAAAAAGTTATTATTTTAAAGCATGGGTTTCATGCTCCTTATTGATGGTCTTCTAGGTAACAGCATGTTCATCATGCTTCTAGGGTTTGTTAGGTCATAGGATTTATTGTCATGAGTCAAGAAAGTCAACATCATGTTTATAAGACCCTTCAAGGCAAGATGTAACTTGAAAAAGAAAAAAAAGTCTAGAAGGTCATGGAAACCTCTAAAGTACAAGTTGGCCTTGGCAACTTCAAGTTGGCGTAAAGGAGGGAATTCGACCCATTGGAAAGGCTATAAATACAAGCAACTTTGACCTCATTTGGCACATTCACACACACAAATTCGATCTCTCAAGAAGAAGTTTGATCTGAAGATGGGAGAGGCAAGAAAGGGAGAGTGAAGGTCTAGAAGACAAGGAGAATCCAAGAAGAAGAAAATATTGTGTCTGAGCACTAATTCTCTCACACATGCGAAATAGAGGAATTCTGCAGCTTCGGAAAAGGCTGAAATTGCAAGTTCAAATTGCAGATCAAGTTGCAGTATCAAGTTGTTGGAAGAGTGAATACTCTGTTTTGACCTCATTGACCTAGGGAAAATTTGTCTTGCTCAAAAGAGGATATCTTGAAGAATTGTCTTAGGGTTTCTACAACAACTATAGGGCCAAAGTTGCAAGACGAAGTAGCAAGGTCGAAGTTGGGGATCGAAGTTGCAGCTAGAAGCAGGTTGATGCAGGATCGAGGCTTGTTGATATGCTCCTAGTAGAAAGGATGACGTAGTACTTGGAGGAGAACTTGGTTTAGGGTTTGGGTCTTGATTGTCTCATTTGAAGCAGATTTTGTAAGAAGATAAGAGATTTTTTGGGTTTTCCCCGTGGAGGGGTTTTGTGCTGGCTTAGAGCCTAATTTTTGTGTCTTGTGCCTTTACTATTTTGCTCTTGATAATTGTTTGATGAAGAAGAATTAATAAAGAAAACACAAAAAGATAAAAAAAATTCACAAGCAACTATTAAGGTTAAGGGAAATTGGAATTAATAGTTGCCATATTGCATTTTCCAACATGGTATCAAATCTAAGGTGAACAAGAGAAGCTGAGAAGATCATCTTTTGGACACAAAGAAGGTTTTTCCAAGGGAAATATCTTGCAAAAAGGATCAAGTCTACATCAAACTCTCATCAAATGAAATTACAAGAAGATTGTTGATCTCTCTTGAGAGGAGCTCTATTTAAAGCCTCATTGGAAGACCTTATAGAATCATCATCAAGGAATAATAACTTATACAATCATCATCAATGAATCAAGGTGATCTCCCTCTCTTTGAGCCAAGGATCAATTTTGAAGGAAGAAATCTTCATCAAGAAGACATCTTCTATTATCAACATCATCATCAAAATCAAGAAGGCATCAAGTTGAAGATATTATCATCAAGGAGTATCTTCACAAGTAAGTATTTTTGTATATACTTACTTGTGAAGATATACAAGGAGAGAAACAAATTGGTTGGGTCATCAAACTTCCTTGCATGGAAGAAGAGGACAGATTTGATCCTCATAGGAAATGAAGTCATTGGACATGTTAAGGGTTCAATCACTGAACCTCCAAAGAAAGAAGCTCAAGCTCAAGCCAAGTATATGAAAGGGGAGATAAGGGCTCAAAGGATCCTTATAGAATCCATCAAGGATCCCCTCATACCTTATGTCGTAAAGTTGGAGACATCAAAAGAAATCTATGAGAAGTTAGTAGAATTGTTCTCCGTAAGCACCATTAGAGAAGTCATATCTTTAAGAACTGAGCTATACAAGAATGAAGATATCAAAGGAAGAAGGAATAGCTCATACTTTATGAGAGTGTCAGAAATACGAGACCAACTGCAAGAGTTGCAAGAAATAATGTTCAATAAACAGATGACCACAATTGTGCTCAATGATGGATGGATATTAGCAGGTGGAATTCTCCCTAGTTGAGAGGGAGTGTTAAAATGTGCAACTAGGGCCAAATTCCTCTATGGGTAGCTCATTTGATGAAGATGATTATTGGATTGAATTCCTCTTTTAGAGAGGACCAAAGTCGACCTAAAGATCACTAAATTTGGACAAGGAGAAATATGTTTTTGAAGCCAATCCCACACGTGCAATTTGTCAAGGTCTGCTTGGGGTCAAGTTGGACAAATTGACCCTCCTCCAACGCATATAAATAGAAGAGAGCTCCATCCTCATTTGGCAGATTCATCACACGACATTTTCACTGATTGGGTCATACAAATTGAAAGACAACCTTTCTGCTTCACATGTGTGAGTTTTTGAAGGACAGTTTGACTGGGCATTGACTTTCAGTTTCAGCCAGATTTGACTAGCATTGACCGAGGCTGAGGCTCCTTTGACTTGTTTTGACTGCAATTTTTGGAGGAATAATTTTGTTTGACTAGGTTGCATTTATTGGCATAAAAATCGATATTTTTCGGGCAGTTTGACCTGCATTGACTACAGGGTTGACTTTTATTTGACCAATTTTCGCTGCTCCAAAGTTGATTTTTTTGCTATTGTTTGACTGTAAAGATAGCTTGAGTTCCTCTCTCCTTTGACCGAGTTATTTTTGAAGAGTTTGACCAAACCTTGATTATTGTTGACTTTCTGGTTAGGGCAGAATTTGACTACTATTGACTGAGAGTAGAATTGCAAATTTGACTGGGCTGTTTTGGATAGCGAAATTGGATCATCAAATTGGAAAGTTAATTTTAACGTTGACTTTGTATTATTGTACTCTCTCTCTATTGAACATTTGATATTTATAATAAGGATTGATCAAGGTTTTTCCCTATCTTGGGGTTTTTCCCTAGCTTGAGCCAAATTCTTGTGTTCTCTTGTCTTGGCTTGTCTTCTGCAGTTTATTGTTTATGTTCTATCTACAGTTATTGTCAATGTGAATTAGTGGTTTATGTGATTTCTATTGGAACTTAAGTGGAAATTATCATTGGGTTAATAAAAGGAAATTGAAGTAATTGTTGCAAGCATAGAACATGCCATTGTTATCTAAATTAACAATATCTCTCAACACAAGTCACGATTCTGGGAAATTCCTCTTGGTTTGCTTCGTTCTTGTACTTCTTCCATCTTCTTATCAAAGCCTTGGCATCCTTCACTATGTACATGCAATCCTCATTAGGAGGCCATGGAAGAACAATTACAACCAAGCAAAGAATTCAAATACAAGAGACTAATTAATAAACAACAATAGTAATAATCACACAAGAGAGATATAAAATACTTATCTTTTGAGGATTATGGTGGAATGTTAGCTCCCTCTTTATCTTAGCTTCCTTGCATCAATGCTAACTTCTCATCCTCGTACTCAACATTAGCACGATGACATATCTTCTTTGCATGGGCTAGGGTTACATCTTTTAGCATAAACGATTAATCCTAGGGTTTTGTCCACAAACCCTAGGGTTTTCTTATTCAAGCCCTTGATAGGGTTTTACAAACCCTAGATATTCCAATATCTAAAATCTTAGAATCTGGCCAAGACTTTTAGCCTTCAAAACCTTAGATTATCTTGCAAGTTTAATAGTCAAATGTCATAAAATCTTAATCCTTCAACACAATACCATATTGTGTTTAGATCAAAATGTCTTCTTCAATCATTCTGTTAGACACGATCTGATCAAGTTGTGTATTGTAGTCTTCAATCTTTGAAGAGTAACTCAAACTCTTGTCATGTCTTTCTAATTCAATATTCCTAGATTTTACACCTTCAGCCCATATCGTACTTTTATATCACTCATTACATTCAAAAAGTTCAAGGAAGCATCAAACTTTAGACTAGCTCACGAAATTTTATCACTGTAATATGTTTTGTATGAGAACTAAAAACCAAGCAAAAACGTCAAATTGAAAAAAACTTCCATCTTGAGTAACGTCAATACTGCCTAACTTTCTTTAGCTCAGAAAGGAACTTCAAAGAACAGATTTAAGGAGAAGACTTTAATCCAATGCATTTTCAGGGAGCCAAACATTTTTGGCACAAATGCAAATTGGTTCATTCTTCGTATCTTACCTTTTAGGCTTATCTTGAACCATATTGTGAGGGAGTCATTATATCTCAAGATGACATATATCCTTTAGATCTTCAATGACTATTGTCAGAGACCTTCACTCCATTACTCAAGGCAAGAAAAACAAGGCAATACTCTAAACTTGTTTCTACTTGAGATTGCATTTTCAAACTTGGGGAAGATGCACTTTATTTTAACCTTGTTATTGATGCTCAAAAGAATTTTGATTTTGATTAAGATCATTAACATACATACCTTGAAATGAGAAAAGCGTTCAGCAGATTGAAAGATACCTTTGTTGACTATGCAATTTCGAACTACTTTTGGGATTCTTCAATCTCTTCTCGGATTATTTTCAGCTTTTGTAGTAGACTTTTGAGTTTTTCGGTTTGTCTGAGATGGGACTGCGGTCTTTGGTCTTTTAATGGTATGAGGAAATTTTGGCATGTCCTGGGAACCTTGGAAGAACCTTTGATCCTTGGTTGGAACTCGAGCAAGGAAAATTTGTCTATTTTTTTACGCTCTCGCTCCTTCAAAATAGACTTTTGATTCTCCTTTGGCCTACTGAGATAAGGTCTGAGACCTTCGCAACTTTTCAAAGACTATTCTGCTTTTTTTTAATATTTTTTCACCAACTCAAAGGCTTGATAATTCGTCATTCCTTACAAGCACATAGAGTATTCAAAAAAAGAGATTATGTGTTGGACATTGGATAAACCAACGTTTCCCGTGTGTTTCGTGACATGGACTAACCACCTCTCATGGATCCTTATCTCTAGTGATGTGATCGTTGACTAACACCTACGGGTTTTGGTCTAACAGCAATTGTGATTCCCAACAAGTGGTATCAGAGGGTAGGTCACAAGTTCGATACACACTCGGCTCGCGTTGGGGGGAGATTGTTGGGCATTGGATAAACCAACACTCCCCGTATGTTTCGTGACATGGACTAACCACCTCTCGTGGATCCTTATCTCTAGCGATGTGATCGTTGACTAACACCTGCGGGTTTTGGTCTAACGACAATCGTGATTCCCAACATTTTGACCTTTCCTCTGGTGTGTTCTTGAGCTAGGGTTAGATAACAAATTAAGCCCTAGAGGATGACCTAAATGACTTATTTTCCAGGGTTGTTTCTTTACCATAGCTCTAGCGTCATGTTGGAAATTTAATTGTAATAAGGACTAGCATAAATTCTGATATTGATAATTACTTGTGAGAATCATTATCATTCTTTTAGCCTTTATTTGTTGTTCATCAAGCAATTAACTTCAACATTCTTAACCATTCAAGCACAAGAAAATAGAGATCACAGTGAAAAAGGGACAATACACAATGTTTATCGTGGGAAACACCACAATGGGGAAAAACCCAACAATCCTTTCCTTATAGAATCATTGTCAACAAGAGAAACATCAAAGTAAAAGTAAAAGTAAAAGACAACCAACCAACATGGATGACAAGCTCAACCTCTCATCAAGAAACCAAGTCAGCCATTACAAAATTGATTGCAACCACATAGATAACACAGAGAATTTAGCCTTTTCCTCAAAGATAAACCATAGAACTTTGGACCCCACCGCAAGAACAAATCTCAGAACCTTTGCCTCAGGAATGAATCTCAAAACATCTGCCTCAGGAACGAACCTCAGAGCCTCTACCTAAGGAAAAAATCTCAGAGCCTTTGCCTCAGGAAGATTCCACAAAAGTCCCATGGTTGTGGTCCAATGGTTAGGTGGGGAAGTTTGATCCACACAGGTCTCATGGTCCAATCTTGGACAGGACTAAGTATGTTATAGAGCTGCTCTAGGCGTGATTTCTTCAATGGAAAAAAAAGGAAGATTACACAGAAACTTGTCTCCTAAACTTGCTTGCGCAAAGGCAAATATAGCACTTCTTATATATCTATTTCGACCTCCTTTTTCTCCTTAAATTCCTTTGAAGATTGTAGAGATGTATTACTTGATGTGAGTTATGTGAAGTGCCTTGAGGGAGGACGAGTCACTTGAATTTATAGCCTTTCTTGAGGATCGAATAGGTGCCATAAGGGGTTGAGCTTACTTGTGCAAGGGGAGGGTTGAATTTCTCTTCTTGTGGAGGGAAAATCATAATTTCAAAATTCCAATATCTTTCTTTTTCCAAAGGACGTGAAGATCATGCCTTTCAAAATTTTCTTTTGACAAATCAAAAGCTAAATAAGCACGAAGCACATGATAAATATAATTTATAATTTTTACAAGTACAAATTGCTCATAATGAAGACTGACCATAGCTACATTTTTCAACACTTCAGACGTAACAACCCAAGTTGAAGAAAAAGGGAAGAATAATATTGATCCAATCAATATCGGAACTCAAGATGATGACAAACAAGTGGAAGTAAAAACATATCAAGATGTTATACTTCAAACGATGGAGATTTCAAGTGAAGATCCAACAATTAACCAAGCAACTTTCGTACCTGAAGGAATTCAGATACTTCAAGTAAATCAAGAAATCGACACAAACAAGATAAGGGAAAAAAAGATCACAAGAATTCCTTATCTACACCCAAATCATAAAAGTAGATATCTCTTCCATTTTGTAAATCCATATCACTCAGACTAGAAACAAATGACTTATATTCCAAAGAATATCGATGCAAACATAATCTAGGCTTGTGATAACAATTCATCTCAAGTTTCCAACAATCGCAAGATTCCACAGAAGATTGATTTAGAATGGTTAGATTCCTAAACAGTTCAACAATTTTGTTTATCACTCAGAGGATCCTATCATCTTGTATCATCAAAGATAACGACTGGGATAATTCATAAATATGTGAATAGATTATAAGTCAAAGAAACAAGATGCCACATCTTATTAGCAAAAAGCCTTGAGGAAAAAGCATTCTGAAGGGGAAGACAATGTTATGAATATAATATATATAAAAATAATGTACATATAAATAATAAATAATGATTAATTTGTATTTAGTAGAGAAGAGGGATGTCTCTAAGTGTTGAGAAATCTAGTGCAACTAAATTAGATGAATTCTCTTACTTTGGTTACTGCTTGTGATGTATTTTTACTTTCCTTCATTAACTTTTTCTTTCCTTTATTATTATTAGTGTTCTCTATCATCAAACTGCTATCAAATCATAAAGAACAATGAGACAACATGACACAAGATGTAGGTGATTAACTAGGGCCAAAACCTCTCCAATATAGAGGAAAACCCACCACAATTATTCTCTTCTTATAGAACTTTATTTGACGAATTCCAAGACCTATGACCCTTGACCAAGACCCTCCAAGACCAAGTCAAACCTTTCTTGATGTGCTTCCAACAACTTCTGCAATTCTAGCAACTCCTTTTGCAACTTCGACCTCTCAGCAAAATCTTCTACAACTTCGACCCCCCAGTATATTCTTCTGCAACTTCGACCTCCTAGCAGATTCTTCTGCAGAAACCCCAGATCTTGCACAAGAGAAGATTATGGTAGATCCTTCCTCCCTTTCTCTTCGCCTAAGTTAATTATCTCTCCTAAAGAACTCAGCTTGCAAAGTGTACTTCTTGGTGCCCTACTTCGACTTTTGCAACTTGACTTTTCTTGTTGCAATAGTTGACCTAGTTCCTTCACATGTGTGGACGGAAGTAGCCCTAAAACAATCCCAAGATTTTGTTCTTCTTTTCTTCTCCCTTCGTCCTTCTTTCTTATGCAATTGAACTTGTGTGAGTGAAGTGAGTGTGCTAAGTGAGGTCAAAGTCTCCTTTATATATAGGTCTTCCATTAGGTAGAATTGCTCTTTTTAGGCCGACTTGTTCATGTGTGTAGGCCGACTTGATATTTGCATCATGACGAGGTCTTGGAGGATCTTTTGACACTATTTTGACTCAAATAATTTTTTCTTTACAATATGTAACAAGCCCAAATGGTTCTTCAACATATGACAATGACTCAATTGACTTGTAGACTAAATAACAAGCCCTAGAAGCACTCAATGGGTGCTTGAACTAAGAATAAATTTCCCTTGAGCATGAAACCCATGCCTCAAAAACAACAGTAATAAATTTATTTTTCTCTTTACATTAAATACATAAAATCATGATTATATATGTCATTATGAAGACCGAACCTAGTTACATATTTCAACACTAAGGACATGACCATTCATGATGGGGCATCTCCCTAGGTATATAAGCGGGCCCTCATCTATAAAAATTTCATCATCATATTCTCATTCATACATTTTATATATATACAAGTATCCTCAATGGACATTTTCATATTCCAAGTGTTTTGGAGTATTTAACTAGTTAGTACAAACTTTATTCGTTACACTTGTAGAGTGAATTGCATGAGAATGATGCAATAAATCAATTTTAAGATGTTTTTTCACTGGACACGTGTACAAATTTAGGGACACCAGTAGGGCTTCTGTCCAACACAAATCAAACTCATGTCCTACGAATAGGACATGAGAAAAAATCGTGTGGAACACATGTCATCCATGTGTCGTGTCCAACACATGAAATCTAAGTTGCACGAAACGGGGAAACGGAAACGAGTTTCCGAAACGGGAAGTGACACGAAACGCGACCTCCCCAAATTTTGGAGACGGGGAAACGCGGTATATATATATATATATATATTATAATTTAGGACATTTAAGAAATGTTATGTGAAATCATACAAGTTTAAAACATACATGATAAATCATAAATTCAAAGCATAAACTATTACAAATTTACAAGTTACAATACATTTACTCATGAATGATCATTGATAACAGACACATAATGAAACTAGCAATATCGGAATATCCAAAACCAACCTTTATTATATATCAAAATCTCAAAATCAGCCTTTATTATATATATGAGGCTGCAAGTACAATAAAGTCAAAAGACTAATACTCATTATCAGAATCCTCATCAAATATAGCAGTAGAAGCATGCTCAGCAGTGGATGGTGTAGTTGAAGAAGATGTTTGGCCAATTCCACTTCTATGATCCTAGTCCTCAATATTCAAGGCCATTTTTGTGGATCCAAATCCCACTCCTTAGATGGACCATTGCCATATTCTGGACCCCTACAAGATGCAAGTCGATGGTTGGAGTGCACATAAACAAGATCCTCTACCTTCTGTGAGCTCAACCTGTTGCACTTCATAGAATGAATAAAACCATAGGTGCTCCAATTCTTTTCTGTTGATGAAGAGCTTGCCACTTGTGAAAGGACACGAATGGCAAGGTTTTGCAAATGTACACCATTTGCTCCATGAAAAATCCACCACCTAATTGGATTCATGGTGCTTCTCTCCTCCAAAGATGATATATCTGAATAATCATCTATACCTGCAGCAAAACTGACAAATTCTTCCTTCACCTCCCTATGTAGATGTGCTGGAAAAATTCTCATAAGGGATTTTTTCACCCCATTAGCCACCTTTCTATCCTTATGGTGTTCCTTCCTCTTCCCATTGCTTTGAGCAATAAGTTCCTCATCATAAAATTTTGGGTTCAAGGCATGTGTTAAAGTATGTAATGGAGTGTTGAAATTGTTCCACCTGTCAATAATGATTCTCTTGATTAATTCGGCAAACTGACCGTCTACAAACAAAAGTTATGGCAACTCCTGCGAAATTATTTCCATAGTTTTTTCAACCATGGAATCCATGCCATCATATACCTCTCCTAAGAAAGGTTGGTCATGTCAGCATTCCGAAGAAGCTCAAATGTAGGGCTTGTGAACATTAGCAAGAAATCTATCTTGCTCCACCAATCCTCATCAAGGCACAATCTATGCACCGCAGATCCTCGCTCTGAATCTGCTTATCTCCACTCGGCCCAAAGCTGACTCACCACCATAGACACTAATGCTTGCTTAACCTCAACAAGGCGGCGCAACATTATGAAGTTTGAGGCATATCTTGTCTCAGCGACTTTTAACAACTCCAATTTGGAGTACTCTTGAAATATTGCTTGAGACTGGTGGTGGTTGGTGATGAATTTCACAATTTCCCTTGCTTCCCCTGTGAGTTCCTTTATCTATGGAACTTTATTGTCGATCTCCTCTAAGATCAGATTTAGATTGTGGACAATGTAGGGTGTCCAAAAGATGTGGTCATACCTCCCCTCAATAATCAAACCTGCAGCTTTGCATACCGGTGCATTATCCGTAATAACTTGCACCACCCTGTTAGGAACAACTTGTTCAATAGATTTGATAATGACATCTGCAATGAATTGTGCATCTTTTACCTCTCCCGAGAAGTCTTCCGCCTTTAGAAACATTGCTCCTTTTGGTGAAGTGGCAATGCTATTTATCAATGGTCTACGCCTTGTATCTATCCATCCATCTGAGACTATGGGAACCCCAGAGCTACTCCAAGAAGAACGAATTGGTGATAGCTCATCCTCCACAAGATCCTTCTCAATTTTTAGAAGTTGAGTTCTAACTTTCTCATAGTTGGGCCCCTTGTACCCTTGAGGAGCTTTGTTAACTGCCCTTATCATATCTTTCTAGTAAGGGGAGCGAACAACATTGAATGGGATACCACATGCATAGATGCACCGAGCCACTCTGGAATCAACTTCTTCTCTTCCTTGCACATTCCCCAATTTAGCAATCCTGCTATCTTGAACTGTACCAGATGCATCTCTGGATGGTAGTTGTTCTGGTTGTTGAGTGCCTCTCCTCTTCCTTGCTTCAATTACAATCCTTGGCTTACTGTTTGCTGGATTTTTAGCTACTTGACTAAAATCATCATGCTTTCTTTTGATTCCATCACCCTAATCTTGCTATCTTTGATATTCCCTCCTTGCCATAGGGTCTGATGTTTTCATGCAACCTGCAGTCCTCCTCCATGCAAAAGATGTGCCTTCACTCTTGGGTAAGAGCCCTTGTAAGAATTATTGCAAAGAGTACACCACCATTCCCATGAGCCACCACCTCCACATCTTTCCAGCTTCTCAACATGCCTCCAAAGAGGTTAATATGCAGCCCTTGGGTTGGCCTTGGGGTTTGCACTTGAACTTTGGATGGAAAAAACCATTGCTGCAAAAAAAAAAAAAAAAAAAAAACAAACAAACAAAAATCAAATCTATAAATAAAAAAAAGTTTTTTATAATTTTGGTAGCATAAACCCTCGAAAATAGACAAAACAATGAGAAAAATCCAAGAAATTGAATGCTTCTTACCCAAATTAATTTTTTGTAGCTGAAGCTACCCCAAAATGCCAGAAAAAAAAAAGAGAAATATGGTTGTAGCTAAGCCAAAAACCAAGAATACCGTAGCTGGAAACTTCGCACTCCAAATCTACTCCTCAAATCTCTTTCTCTTGCTGCTGAAATCTCCTTTGCTCAATGGCGAAAGCACCCAAGCTGAAGCACTACTTTCTTCCTCCTTTCTCCTCTCCAAAATCGCTCTTCTCCAAGTGAAACGCCTTGCTCAATTCGTGTGATGAGAGAATGAGGCAAATCCCCTTTTTATAACTTTAGAAACCCATCTAGAAGCATCCAAGACAATTAAAACAAATAAAATAATATTACATTGCACAAATCCCAAAAAAACAAAAAACAAGAAAAAAATCGAAATTTAACGTTGTTTTGGGAGGAAACGATGTTGTACGGCCGGGAAATGAGTTTCCAGCCGTACTCGTACCTTTTCCTGTACGGTACAGGTTTCCCCGTTTCCGTTTCGTTTTTTGCTTGAAACGAGGCTAGGGAGGACGTTTCCCACAACTTAGCATGAAATACATGACACAATGCGAGGAGAAGAGGTGTCATCTTACTTAGCCACAAAGGTGACAGTGGTGGTTGATCTCATTGTTGCACTTAGCCTAGGGTACTCAGTGAGCCTTTGCACTAGGATACTAGATTTTACAGTAACACTCTCCATGCTCTCGGGAAGTGGGTACCCAAGGGGCACTATCCCCTTTTGGTGGGGGGACACAAGGAAAAGCACTAGGGGAACATCCACCTAAAAAAATGAGACAATCCCATGCTCCCTTTTTACCAAAGTTCATTGTTTTGAACGTCCCATCCCTGGTAATTATTGATGATGAACCACACTTAGTGGTTTGAAACGCTTCGACCCATAAAAAATTGGAATGTGATTTACCGGAAGAATTCTCTTGAAACATTATGAATCCTAGAAGTTTGCATTCTGAAATACTAAATTCTTAAAGTAAGAGGATAAAAAAGTAAAGATAAAGGATGCTTTTAACATTACCATTAATTGTTCCAAGATGTTTGACAGTTGTTCCAACCTCATCAGACTTCATATGGACAGAGTAGAATTTCATATCCATTCAGAATTCAGTAGACTTAATAGTTTTCAGGATTTCAAGATTGGTCTAATTGCAGTGTTTCCATTGTATTCGATCATGTAAGAGAGTGTGGGATTGATATTTAAAGAAAAGCACCAAGTCCTCTATGTACCCCAATGTTGATGGTCTTGGTTGTTGAACTCCTTTGTCATGATTTTAACAAAATCATACTGGGGAAAATATATTTTCTGCCTCAAAATATATTTTCAATTTTCTAAATATAATGAAAAATGCAATGGGTGAAGTTTATACATGAATCACAAATCATGTTTTATGATTTATTATTATTATGCTACATTGTTGTTTATAAGATTATAAAATTCTGATGATTTATCATTTATGTTTTAAGCAGTGTTGTGAACATCTCGATAACATCCCGATTTTATCTCGAAATCACGACTTTGTTTCCTAGCCAATGTTTGCCTATTTTAAAAGATATTTTTATGGTATCTTAATTTTGCCGATGTTTGCTGATTTTTACCAATATTTTCCCGGTTTTTATGATTTTTTGGTTTTCTGAACCCATGCCGATTTTATCTCGATGCTGATGTTCTCAAAATTTTTAAGTTTCATATATTGTATTTTTTTTTGTATTTTGGGTGGAGTCCTGTATGTTGAAGATCTTGCTGTTCCCTATATGATGTTTCATAGAATCTGGGGGGTGCTTCTACATATCCCTTGGATGTGTTTCCCCATACCCAAATCCCTGCGTTAAGGAACTTAGTGGAATTTTGGAAAAAGTAAAAGAAAAATTGATGCTAGGTCTACACTGCCCTTGCTTGGATCTCTCTTGTACCATCTACCATCACAAGATTGGTTGAAACTTGTGTCCCTAACCACTAAAATGTTGAGTCTAGATATGTGTTCCAGTCTTTGATTTTACTTTAATTAACTTCAAGAATGAAAGTAATTTCATCAGCTTCAGCATCTTAGGCTACTGAAAATATTTTCACTACCAGGCCCTAGAGAAATTTCTTAACCATACTTGATGATGAGCATCAAACATAGTATTTTAGCATATTTACTCATTTTTTAGGTATAGCTAATGAAGATTGTATGCTGGCATGTTCTAGAGATGCATACTCACGACTAAGAACCAAATTGGATGACAGACTTTAGGCATGTAAAATGTTCTTGTCAAGATACATATATATCAGTAATAAAAGGGGTACTCCCTAAGCATTTATTTCAATTTTAGAATTTATGTAAAATAACCATTTTAACTCTATATTTAGCCCCATTAGTTTCCGTCCTCATTTTTTTCAAATAAAAAATGCATTCATTAAATTATCTTTTCTAGTATTCATAAGAATATAGCAGAATAGAAAACTGAAGATACATTCATTACAACATTCATACGAATGGGAAGATCCATCAAATGTATTCTCACAATTGCTTCCAGTAGATGATGGAATTCTAGCCACTTACATTGGATCCCTGGTAGCTTTAAAAAGCCAATAGGTGCTTTCAATTAACTCTGGACGCAGAGGATAACTCCTTTGACCAGGCTGCTCAGCACAATGTAATAGAATTAGGGCATGGTTTCAATCACACCATTGACATAAGAAAGATGAGTCTAATCTACAGCTATTAACAATGAGATCACCATCAAAAAATCTAAGACAAACTTTATAACAGCTATGGATATTCTACCCTTGCCAGTAAAACCAAGATAAAAAAAAATGAAAAGTTTTCCAAGCTTCAAAACGGTCACCTGCACACTGAATGTGGCAAGATTGAAACCCTCTGGTGTAAATCCAAATTGTTTCCAGACACTAAAAAAAGCTTTGTGTGTTCGTACAGCTGGCTCAATATCCCCAGCCAAAACCTTTCAAAAACAATAACTGAATCAGCAACCTTTTCTCAGAACTAGGGTACCACCCAAACAAGATTCTGCTAATCACCTGAAGACCAGGCCAAAATGCCTGCAGACTGTTGAACAATGGCCATACAATTGCGGCTGAGTTCATGTTCACCTCCACATACCTGCAAACAAGTAGAATTTCATCTAATTAAAAGCAAATAACTCATAAGAAAGGGGCATTATGACATGTCAATTATGATTGTGTAATGATTAATCTATCCATTACCATGGATCATTGTAAAGGTACTGCATGGCAGCTTTGTAAGCCTCCTGAAACATGTATAAATATTCTTCATCTCCAAGTAACAAATATGCCTGCAAGAAAATAGGACAGACATCTGGATTTAACAGTTATTTAATGACCCAACAAAATGTAAACCTAGAAAGTACAAAGGATTTTTCCATTGAGGGGCAGTCATTAGGGAGGGTCTTCCCTTCCCATGAGGATTGGCAACTGATGTTAATAGCTGTAGATTAGAATCATCTTTCTTATGTCAATGGTGAGATTCAGATAATGCCAGGGAAAGTATGTGCATCAATAAAACACTCCCCTGTAATGAATATCAATCACCTGTGTCATCAAGAAACACTTGTCTAGTGAAGCTGGGACATAATGAAAAATCCTCATGCAAAGTGAGGGATAAAAGGTTGCCGTTAGCAGCCCTGTCAAAATATACTTTAATGTCCACTTGGTTAGCTAGAAGAATATCATTAGTTTATGCATTCCTATACTGAATCTGAGGTTTTTGATCCAATAATATTATTTTATGTTAGACGTTTGGAGTCTGGACCCTAGAACTCTATAAAAGCAAGGCTCTTCCATTTGTAATGGTTGGTGAAGGATTGAGTAAAGTGTTGAAATCTGATGTTCTATGTTGTAACAATCACTTATTACAAAACTTCTTTATGCTGCAATATTAGTCAAGCAATTGTAGATAGAACATAAACCAAACGGACAATGGAAGACAGCCAAGAATAAAATGAGACACAGATAATTTAGGTCCAATGACGGGGGCAAAACCCACAAGGGGAAAACCCAACCAGACCCTTCTTCTATTAGATATCAATTGTTCAGCAAAGATACAAAGTACAATGAGAGATCAAGAGAATAAGTAGGTTCACCCAAATCTGAACAAGTTGTAGCATGAAGATCACTGGTAGCAGCAGTTGATGCAAACATTGAATCAACCTTCAAGTTCTGCTCTTACTCTCCAAGTCTCTCTCATATCCTCTTGAAGTCTCTCCAACTCTCTCTCTCAATTTCGAATCCTTCTTTCACAAGATGATATGATATGAGATACATATATACGAGAAGCAACAAAATCTGGTCATAAAGGAGGAGTAATACGCATGCCTTGAGGAAGAGTAACATATGCCATTCAGGAGAGTGTAACCCATGCCATTAAGAAGAGATAAACATGCCTTAGTAACTTATGCCACTAAGGAGAGTGTAAGAGTGTCATCATTTAGGAGAGAAAAGTATGGCATAAATGAGGAGTGTAACATATTCATTAAAAGGAGTGTAAGAGGAATCTTTCATGACATGTCTTTAATGAGTGTGTAAGAGAAAGTGTAATGTATCCATTGAGAGAGAGAGAGTAATATATGCATTAAAGAGAGTGTAAGAAGAATCTTTCATGACATGTCTTTAATGAGTGTGTAAGAGAGAGTCTAATGTATCCATTAAGAGAGAGAGAGTAACATATGCATTAACTGAGGGGTGTTACATATGACGTGATTGAGTGCCATGATTGAGAGACTCGGATTTCCTTTTAATAATAATATAATAATATAACATAGTATCATAAAGGATAATAATAATAATAATGATGATGATGATTAAGTCGAAATTGAACTATTAGGATTAAGTAATGATAAGTTAAGTGATTTTCCATCAACTAAAATTGATTACCAATTGATACAAGGTGACTTACTATTTTTGGAAAGTCATACTTGAGATGGTGGACATGACTTTCTATTTTTATAAAGTCACTCCAAAATTGTCGAAAATGAGATTTTAGATAAGGAAATTCATCCCCGAGCTGCCAATTTTCAACATAAAGAACTCTGGGTGCTTTCTATTATATTTTTTTGGATGGTTAGCAATGTGCCCGAGTGGATGAGAAGTTCTCTATATATTTACTGCTGTTCTTGTTGATGATCTCTTCTTAGATGATTCTGAAGCAATAAATCCAATAATATCACTCCTATTTATTTGTGTTTGTCAATGGGACTGTTTATAGTTATGTATGTCTCTCAACACTTGGTTTTATGCATTTGTAATGCTTGCATGATAAATGCAAACCCCATAGCCATTGAGTTTGTCAGTTCTAGCAAACTTATTTAAGTTTCTGCAGTTAGGACACCAAGGAAGGTATCAATATAGATTCCAATCTGTAGCCCTATCTTTCCGTATTTCCTTAATAGGACTGCCTCCTGCAAACCCTTGTTAGACTCCATTTCCCAATACATTTAGAAGACACAAGTATCCTGTTCAGCCATCATTAAAACCCTCTAAAAGACTCTTTATTTTGGAACTAACAAATCTGGAACCTATTCCGATTTATCATTTACAGATCTGTCCCTAAAAGTCCAGCAATATATAAATGTTGCATCAATAGCTAAACTGAACTTTCTGTCATATAAATCCAAATGTTTCATCATGTAAATCGAAATGTTTCAGCTTCAGAAAATATTGTAAAACAGATTTATATAAATGTGTACACTGTAAACGGAGTTTCATCTGGCTGAACAAATTTGGAAATCTACAGCCTGTAGCTCATATTTCAAACATCTAAAATCAAGCTTATGCTGAGATTTTGGGTAGCATCGGATGTGCTTTAGCTCCAAAACTTTGTGGAGGGGCTAGAACACATGAGATCTCCACGACATAGAAATCGTTTGGAGAAATTCCACCCGTTGTGAAAGTTATTCAAATCATTAATTATTTTAATGGGGGCCCTAAGTCTAACTTAGGGAAATTAAATAATTAAAGTGAATTAATTAAAATTTAAAACATGTGGGTGAGAATGTTCTAAGTAACGTGGATCAAGTCTTTTCTAATCTTAGTTGTCGATTAGAGATTAGATCATGGACGTTGAATGTTCAACGAGAAAAGTATTAAAGGAAGGTTTGGGGTCAGTTGGAAAAAACACACAAAGTGGTAGCACTTGAGCTAAGTCGAAATTCTGGGGCACAGTTTGCTGAGAATTTTTGAGTTAGCTTGCAGTGCAATGAGGGGCAGATCGGCAGTGGGATTTCAGATCCGAGGCCGAGAATACATTGGCAGAGAGGCAGATACATACCAGAGCAACATAGAGACCCAACAAGGGTGACGCAGGCCTAGCTAGAGCAGCGCACAGGCTCAGCCAAGGTGACGCAGGCCCAGCCAGGGTGACGCAGGCCCAGCCAGAGCAGCGCAGAGGCTCAGCCAGGGTGATGCAGGCCTAGCCAAAGCTGCGTAGAGGCTCACGCACAGCAGGAGGGCTCACGCAAAGCTGGGAAAGGCAGCACTGGGGTTCCAGTGGGCCAGAAAGGGCTCATTTTCAGTAGATCCAGAAAGTGTGAAGAAGCCACACTGAAGGGTGACATAGTGACTCTGTAGGCACTTGTGGGGTTCTTCATCCTCAGCTGAATCATCCATATTTTCTGTCTCCGAGAGATAGAGGTACATCTGTCGAGATTCTCTATTTGGGCGAACCATGTCTGGTGCCCTTGAATGTATTCAGAATTTTGCATTATAATAAAACCCTCTAAGAGTTGTTGCACCGGTTTTCCTGCATTGGGTTTTTCCGGGGACATTTGTTCGAAAAATCTTGTGTGTCCTTTGTCATGTGTGCTTATTTCTTCAGTACCTAATATGTATGTATGTGTAGATTTATAGTGTGTTTACTTCATTATTTTCTGAATATTTCTGAAAATAACTTGTAAATGTAACATTGTAAAAACACAAGTAGGAGAAGTAAGCCATATTTCCGTAGTAGAAATTTTTGTTAACTACTTTCAGGAATTTTCACATGGTATCAGAGCTATTATAGATCAGGGGGAGTTGAAACCATCAGCAAAGGGACGAAGTTTGTTGCTGCAGGAAGGCAACAAGAACATCACAGATCCAGAAAGAGGCAGCGCAACACTTGAGGGAGAGCACTGACCCAACAGGGGTGATGCAAAGCCTGCCTAGCTAACACAGAGGCTGACGCAGGCCCAGAAGGGTGACACAGAGCCTGTCTAGCTCAAGCAGAGCTGACGTAGGCCCAAGAGGGTGACGCGGTCCGAGAGGGGGTGACGTTGTGCCAGTTGTCGTGGCTGGAGTTGCAGTTTTGATCTTCGAAGTTGCTGGTGGGGAATTGTTTCTGCCGGTGCAGAACAATGTCTAGCAGGGTTGACAAAGTAAGGGGAAACAATTCCTAAGCAGACTTTCTAGCCAAGAAGCCTAAGATCTGATAAGCGGAGTGATTGGAGAGGGCTAATTCGACAGAATTGGTGGAGGATTTTCGGGAAGGAATCAATGGTTAGAGGGAGCATATTCTCTAGAGGGTTTCTATTGCCAAGAAACCCAGATTCGGTCTCTTGCTGAGTGCAGCAGCAGAAGAAGGGAGAAGAGCATCCGTTTCGACATCGTTGAGCAGAGATGGCCTATCATGAACTGAGGGATCAAGACAGGTTAGATGGTGCATCTAACTTCGTCATCTGGAGGGTCGGGATCCTATCTGTCCTGGATGAGTATCGCATCAAAGATCATGTCGAGAAGGTTGTAGTTGTTTCAGTCGATGTTGATCCATTAAAGAAGTATGAGGAAAATCAAGCACGAGCTAAGCGCTTGATTATAGATAGAGTGAAGGATCATGTGGTACCACACATTGCCGAGAAGAACACGACAAATGACATGTGGACAATGCTGATCAAGTTGTATCAAGGCACCTCCATCCAGATTAAGATGCTTCTAGAGAATCAGCTACGACTATTTCAGATGCACAAGGGAGAGGAAATCGATCCCTTCCTCATTCGATTGAAGGCAATTCGAGATCAGTTGGTTGCTATGGGGGTGAGGACTACCCTGAATGCAGTCACCGATGATTGGGAGACCTTTGTCCAAATTATTTTGGGCAGAGCACAACTTCCGAAATGGGAGGACATGTGGGCAACTCTTCGTCAAGAGGAGATCAGGAGAATGTCCAAGATGGGCAGCAGCAGCGGAGGAGCCAAGGTCAAAAATGAGGAGGAAGATGCAGCTCTCGCATCTAAGGGACAGCGGCAGTAGCAAGGGAAGAAGAAGAAGGAAGTCTCTAAGGTTTAGTGCTTCAGATGTGGCGAATTGGGACATTTCGCCAATACTTGTCCTCAGAAGAAGAAGGGCAAGGAAGATTCATGTTCTAAGGTTGTAGCAGCCAAGGGGGATAATGCCAGTGATGATGATGTGGCTATGAGTGCTCATGTGCCTCGAGAGAAGAGGTGGGGGGACATAGATCTGTAGATTGAGTTACAAATGGTGTGAGGGAAGGATCCTTGAGGTGCCCAAACTCTTGGATCACATACGAGCTATGGGAGCCCTTAAAAATAGTAGTCGGATGACTACCGTTAGTTGGTGCAGAGTATTATGGAGGCACTTTGGCAGTGCTAGGATGTTGAAGAATGGAGCAACGAAGAGGAGAGGCAGTAGTAGCGTGGAAGCAATAGCGCAGAGGCTGATGGGACTTCAGTAGCGTAGAGGGGCAATGTAGAGCAGCAGCAGCATAGAGCTTCAGAGGGTCAACGCAATCCAGCAGCAGAGGGTGCTTCAGTATCGAGATGCAACCAAACTGACTTGTTTATCAGTGTTTTGGGTGATGTCCTTCAGTGGCTTACTTCTCAGCAACTGAGTTGCAGTGCAACAATTAGCAGTGGCAGTGTTATGGGCAGCATGATGCAACATTTGAGAGGGAGATGCAATACAAATGAGGCAATGGCTGTGGCAGAGTCATGGGCAGCAGTACAAAAGGCAGTAGCGTAGTGGATGAGGGGCAGCAGGTTGAGCATCAGCAGCGCAGGGGACTGATGCCATGGATTAGAGTAACGCTTTTGGAGTGAAGTGTTTCTAAAGCATATTTGTCGCTAAGAGGGAGTGTTGAGATTTTGGGTAGCATCGGATGTGCTCTAGATGCAACCAAACTGACTTGTTTATCAGTGTTTTGGGTGATGTCCTTCAGTGGCTTACTTCTCAGCAACTGAGTTGCAGTGCAACAATTAGCAGTGGCAGTGTTATGGGCAGCATGATGCAACATTTGAGAGGGAGATGCAATACAGATGAGGCAATGGCTGTGGCAGAGTCATGGGCAGCAGTACAAAAGGCAGTAGCGTAGTGGATGAGGGGCAGCAGGTCGAGCATCAGCAGCGCAGGGGACTGATGCCATGGATTAGAGTAACGCTTTTGGAGTGAAGTGTTTCTAAAGCATATTCGTCGCTAAGAGGGAGTGTTGAGATTTTGGGTAGCATCGGATGTGCTCTAGCTCTGAAACTTTGTGGAGGGGCTAGGACACATGAGATCTCCAAAACCCAGAAATCGTTTGGAGAAATTCCAGCGGTTGTGAAAATTATTCAAATAATTAATTATTTTAATGGAGACCCTAAGTCTAACTCAGGGAAATTACATAATTAAAGTGAATTAATTAAAACATGTGGTTGAGAATGTTCTATGTAACGTGGATCAAGTCTTTTCTAATCTTAACCATCAATTAGATATTAGATCACAATCGTTGAATATTCAACGAGAAAAGTATTAAAGGAAGGCTTAGGGTCTGTTGGAGAAAACACACAGAGTGGCAGCAATTAAGCTAAGTCGAAATTCTAGGGCACGGTTTGCTGAGAATTTTCAAGTGAGCTTGTAGTGCAGTGAGGGGCAGATCGACAGTGGGATTTCAAATCCGAGGCCAAGAATACATTGGAAGAGAGACACATCGTACCAGAGCAGCGCAAAGACCCAGCAAGGGTGACGCAGGCCTAGCTAGAGCAGTGTAGAGGCTCAGCCAGGGTGACGCAGGCCCAACCAGAGCTGCGGAGATGCAACGTAGGCTCAATCAGGGTGACGCAAGCCCAGCCAGAGCAGGGCAGAGGCAGCGCAGAGGCTCGCACAAGGCAGGAGGGCTAACGTAGAGCTGGAAAAGGTAGTGTTGGGGTTCCAGTGGGCTAGAAAGGGCTCATTTTCAGCAGATCCAGAAGGTGTGAAGCAGCCACACTGAAGGGTGACGCAGTGACTGCGTAGTTACCTGTGGGGTTCTTCATCCTTAGCTGAATCAGCCATATTTTCTGTCTCCGAGAGATAGAGATACATCTAGCGATATTTTCTCTATTTGGGAAAACCAGGTCTGGTGGCCTTGAATCTATTCAGAAGTCTGCATAATAATAAAACCCTCTAAGAGTTGCTACATCAGTTTTCCCGCATTTGGTTTTTCTGGGGGCATTTGTCCGAAAAATCTTGTGTGTCCTTTGTCATGTGTGCTTATTTCTTTAGTACCTGATCTGTATGTATATGTAGATCTGTAGTGTCTTACTTCGTTTCTTTCTGAATATTTCTAAAAATAACTTGTAAATGTAAAAGCACAAGTAGGAGAAGTAAACCAGATTTCTGCAGTAGAAATTTTTGTTAAGTAGTTTCAGGAATTTTCACAACTTATAAAGTTGTCATATAAATCTACCTTTGTCGAATGCGTTGACCACTCTGTGTCAACTACCCTATAGCAATGAACATTTTTTCAAAACATTCCATGATGTTCGAGGTGTCAAACATCCAGAGATCATCATCATCATTCACCAAATTATCAAAGTTATGTAAACCAAATTCCACAGCCCTATGGGCCGTCATATAAAAATGTTCTAGTATTTTTATAAAGCCATGTAAAATATCTAGGTAAGCTTAAGAATTTTTACCAAAGAGTTTCACTTTAGGGAGTTTTTAACCTCAAGTAATTATGTGTTTTTCTTAAACATCAAATAGTTAACGGAGTTTTTCTCCAAATCATACCCCAAAGCTAGAGTAAGGCCTCATGGTAAGGTATTAGGTGAGTCATAGACTCCTAGTGTATAGAGTCAATGTATAATGTCATACTAGATCATGTCTAAAGTCTTGCAAAATTTGGTTAAGTCTAAGTGACTAATTTTAATTATTAAAATTTCCCATTGGTCAGCATTTTAATAATTATTTTTATGTGTGTAATAATTTTCGGTGAAAATCACATAAAAGAAATTTTTGTCGACGCGTTTCCTAACCACTCAAAGGTGGTTTGGCTGGTTCGAAACGCGTCGACAAAAATTTCTTTTATGTGATTTTCACCGAAAATTATTACACACATTCTATGGATCACAGAAGTCAAATTGAACCACACTGGCTGGTTCGAAACGCGTCGACAAAAATTTCTTTTATGTGATTTTCACCGAAAATTATTACACACATTCTATGGATCACAGAAGCCAAATTCCTAATAATTATTTTGATGTAAATTGAAAAATGTAATGCCTATAGAAGTTGATCGGGGTATGAGTACTCATAATTAGAACCTCCACACCTCAACTTTCTGTTTAGACAAATTTTGAGGGTTGAAATTATGTTTATCCCCTCAAATCATTTTTATTTTTATTTTCCAGCAAAAAATGGCAAATAATTAGCCAAAAATTGGTCAGAAAAAAAAAAAAAAAAAAAATCAGAGAAAAAAAAAATCTCTCTAAGTGAAAAATATTAAAAAGGGAAGGTGCATTTTCCAAGAAGAGAATCTCCATAAATCAGGCAAGCAAAAATTCAAAAAAAAATCATTGGGCCAGAGAAAAGGGATTAATTCCCGGAAAAATCGATTTTTTAAAGAAAATTGAATTTATGGTCCAAGTTGGTTAAGTGAATAGGAGTTTTTTGAGGAAAAAAGGTCAAAAAAAAATATTTTTTGGACCAAGAAAAAATCCATCATCAAGGAATTCGATTTTTTTCTCAAGCAATCTGTTGATCAGTGGTTGTCATTGATGTCAACCTAAGTAGCACCAAGGGCTACCCCGATCTTGCATGGGAATATTGACTTGACAACTTACTCTATTCTGAGTCAAGGATATTTTGGATTGTTTCTATTTCTCGAGATGTTTCCGTTGATATATGGCATGCCACGTAATTCTTCACGGTTTGAGAGATATTCGTGTTTGAAATTAGTAACCCCAGTTAGTGGGCAAAAACCCCATGGGGTTGCGGCATGACACTAATCATTGGTTGTGGTCATTGAATAGTCAATAATTAATAAATTTTAAGCTCCTAAAATCCCTCCAACGTTCACTTGTTGAAGACCCTCTCAACCTAAGCATTTATATAAATTGTGACCCTCATATCCTCCTGATGTAAGGATTTCGCTACTTAAAACAGGTCATTGTAGCAACATCGCTATAAATTTTTTCCTGTGAAGCTTCAGATGCTGAAAAAAAACCCATTTCAGCTGAAATCCTGATGAAGCTCGTGACCGAATTTCAGATATTGGTTCGCTATATTTTCGGAGATATGATCTGAGGAAGTTAGGGTTTTCGCAAGCTCCCGAATTTCATGTCAAACAGGTGACCTTGGGAAAATCGTCATAAATTTCTCTCTAAGCATTGGATTCAAATTTCGTAAGAAGTGACAGAAAGAGGACGGACTGTAGTTTGTTGGATATCATTTGCAAGACCAAAGGGTGAAACAGTGACACGTGGCACTTCGTACAATTTCGCTCTACTGAACTAGTCTATAATCAGGTCATCGTAGGAGATTGGGCATAACTATTTCTTGAAGAATCCAATATTGATCAGACCTACGGGGTTGGAAAGAGGACTCAGAGGGCTACCACAGGACAAAATTTCAGACCTTGGAGATCTGAAATCACACAGATACGGTAGATTCAATATCGAGCTTCTAGAAGGCAAGAAAAAATATGCATTTAAGGATCACTGCAGTAAAGACAACACATCAACCGTCAAGGGTAAGTCCGCTACAACAAGGATGTATGATCACTGTTTGAATTTTAATTTGAATATCATCTCTGACATGTGTTTTTGCAGGACAGTGTAAGTATTTTGTATGTATGATTGGGTTTTGTTCATAAATGTTGAACGTATTTATATTTGAATTTTGAATATTTCTCTAACATATGGTTTGCAGGACAGTGTAAGTATTTTGTTTGTATATTGGTTTGGGTCTTGTTAATTAATGCATGTGCAGGAAGGAGGACACAATAAGACAACTCAAACACATACTAGCAGGACAATGCAACGCCAAAGTACCATTACTTGAAGCAAGCACAACAATACCTCAATAGCTGCTAGTGTTCAAAGAAGCAGTGTCAAGTCAAGTATCAAGTCGTGTCAAAAGTCAGTATTGTAAAAATCATCATTGTAAAATTGTAGAAGAGTCATTATTGTAAAAGAGTCAATCTGGCTAGAGTTGGAAAGGCATTGTTGGGAGTTATAAGTGTCATAGTTGGATAATGTTATGGTTGGGTTGCAGGTCATCGTGTGATTGGGTGATTGGTCTAGTTCAAGAAAATCATTGTAAATCATATTGTATCATGGATCATTGTCCCTAGTACAGGAGTCCACACTCTTGTCTTATTTCAGAGCATTATAGGGTGGCAGGGAGGTGCTAGTTTGGTCCATAAAGTCACCTATAGGTTGGAGCCTATGAACACTTCAAGGTGGTAGGTCGGTCTAGGATGTCGGGGCATCCATTCAATTGACTACTAAAGAAACCAGAGCATTGGGGCGTCCTTCCAGTGGGAGCTAGAGAAGAATGATTTTCTAGAATTTTAGGAAGTTGTACCTTTCATTTCAGTTGGGGCTGAAGATTAAAAAATTTATTAGAAAAGCGTTCGATGGATTTTGACCAGGAGGGGGTTTTCCACCTAAAATTCGTGTGCCTATTGTGTTCTATTGTTTACTATTGTTGCTGGATAAACATCAAGAATAATTGAAGATTAACTAATGCTCTGAAAAGATTTAAAAGTGCTAATTGATAAGAAATATTGATTCACCCCCCTCTCAATATTCCAACACAATCAAGGGTGGAGATTATTTTGACATGGATCAAGCATTTAACTAGCCAGGTTCAAGTCAATTTTGTGCAACTTCTTGGACCTAGACGTTTTTCACTTAGAGAGGGATCTAGATCTCTCATTTTTCTATAAATTGAGCTCAAGACTCCTCATTGTAACACATTGTAATGAAGCTCTTGACTAGCGAAGCTTTGTTGGAATCTGTAATTTTTCCTAGAATAATAAAGCATAAGTATTTGGGGTTCATTCATAGTGGTGCATGTCTTCTTTTCTCTATGGTAACGTATTCTAAATTATGCTCTTAATGCTCTATTGATGTAATTGATATATTGTTATTTCATTAGTCATTTGTGAAATAACTATTTGTAGAGGTACCTTGCATTAGTTATTGGGTTAAAGAATCAATTTTGAATTTCACTGATCTAGCAGTTATCTCTAGATCTATCTTTTTTCAATTTAGTTATGTAACTCCTTATGGATTAACAATTGTGTTTTAAAGTCTGTAGAGATCGTTTATGTTCAAATCTTAGGCGTGAGGGGACGTCCTTAGTTGGACCAGCCAACTCCGAAGATAGAGGAATTGAAGAGGTTCCTTTGTCTATCTCCAAAGATTTATCTAAGTTTTGCGGGGATTGCTTAGTCATTGCTTGTGAAAACTTATTAAATATTATCCATTCTCTTATTATTGTGCTATAAATTGATAGATCTAGCTAATATAGAGCTCATATCTATTGATCAAGGAGCAGAGTTGTACTCATACTCCTTTGATCAAATAGATCTATAACTTGTAAACAATTTTGTAATAATTTTCTAACCCTTCTATTTTGTATATATTCACAAGGTTTTTTTTTCTTTGAGTTTCTTTGCAGATCTGAAGAGGAGGAATAAGGATTTCTTTGCAGGTGGCTTTACTCAAGATCATAAGGAAATCAAAATTTCTTAACCCTCATTTTAAACTAGACAGCTAAGGTTTGTGTGCTAAACTAAAATTCTTGAGTGATGCCTGTCATTACAAGCACTCTCGCTTCAAGCCTTGGGTTGCGAGGGAGCAGTGGGTCGAACCCACTCCCGAAGCACACTCCAAGGGGGAGTGCATCGGGAATGCACTCCCTTAAAAAAAAAACCGATCCCTGCCAATTCAAGAGTGATACAGGGAGCTATTGAAGATTGGAAAAAATAATTTAGCCCTAGTGTTGATATACAATTCATGGTAATGTTCAATTCTTAAAGTTTCATCCTTTTACTTAATTTTGTAACATTACCATGAAATCAATGTTTTGAAAATCGCGATCGGGATTAAATCGGCGAGGGGAAAAAATCGGAAAAAATCATAAAAATCGGGAAAAAATCGTAAAAATCGGGTAAAAATCGGCACATACAAAAATACTCATTTTTTTTCAATTTTTTTAATATCTAAAGCATCCACAACATAAAATAAATGCATTGACACATAAATATGAAAAAAAAACTAATATATAAGACGTGTAATATCATGTCTAGTGCTACATCACACATAATAGTGAATCATGTCTTGAATACTAATTCCTGAGTCTCAACTCAACCTCAAAATATCAACAAAAAATATAATAATGTATCTCATATCATGAGTCATAATGTTATATACAAAGGAATGCACCAAATAACCTATACTACTGATTTCCTCTGCCCCTTTTGCGAGAAAATGTAACAGCTTTCCCTCTAGACGAAGAAGCTGGCGGGGCTGGCAATGGACTCTGTTGTGCTCCAGATCCTGAAGCACCAGGAGCTAAAGGAGGCAGACCACGTCTTCTACCGGTAACAGGGGTAGGTGGTGTCACCTCCTCCTCTTGTTGTTGCTCCTCCTCCTCCTCCTCATGAAACTCATCATTGATTCATCGCTACTAGAAATGGGATCATCAACAAGAGGTACATAAACATCATCTAGCTCAAAGTCTTTAGACTTGGATTGCTCAACCTTATAACATGATAGAAATTGAAAAAGTTTAACATGCCTAACCAATGATTTTGGTTTGAGTGAAGGGTTCATCTCCTCAACCTTAAAATGCGGTAGAAAAAGATTAACATGCTTAACTAGTTGTTTTCCTTTGAGTGAAGGGTACATTCTTGTTAAGGCCACAGTAGGGGAGTTCAACAATCAATACCACCAACATCAACAAAGTTCAACAATCAATGCCACCAACATCAAGGTTCTTAAAGGACTTCATACTCTTGATCAAATGCCAAGCTCATACCCTTACACATAATATAATCAAATGGAAACAATGCAAATCCCCAAACCATGAAACCCTGAAAACCATTAAGTCTGCTGAATTTTGAGTGAAATCTAAAATTCTAGTTTCTTCATATGAAATCCAATGAGGTCGAAACCACTCTTAAACATCTTGAGTCATTTCATGGTAATGTTAAAAATTTAAGTAAAAGGATGAAAATGAAAAATAAAGGAAATATCACTTTTACTTTAAGTAAAAGGATGAAAATGAAAAATAAAGGAAATATCACTTTTACTTTAAGAATTTAACATTACCATTAACTGCCAACAAAAAAAAAAAAATCGTGGGAAAAAATGACAAAAAAAAAATCGATTTTTAAACTTATAAGGTTGCTGTTTTAGGGGCCCACGATTTTTACCAAAAAATCGCGATTTTTTGGAAGAAATCGCGATTTTTTCCCGATTAGCGATTTTTTCAAAAAATCGTGCAAAACATCGCCGATTTAATCGTTTTGCTAAAAAAATCTCGATTTTTTTTAAAAATCACGATTTAATCGCGATGTTCAAACCCATGCATGAAATGACTCAAGATGTTTGAGAGTGGTTCCAACCTCATTGAATTTCATATGGAGAAAGTAGAATTTTAAATCTCACTCAAAATCCAACAGACTTGACTTTTTTAGGATTTCAGGTTGGGGGCATTGCAATGTTTCCATTGGATTTTGTCATGTTCTAGGGTATGGAACTTGTATTTAATCAAGAGCACCAATCCCTCTATGCAAAGGAGATTCCCAATAATCAAGAGCACCTAGGGTACTAGTTTATGGAACTTGTATTTAATTAGGAGCACCAAGGTCGTCCGACTATGCAGGAAGAGACTCCCAATAAAGCGAGAGACAAGAAATTAGAAATTTCTCGTGGCAAGAGGGTTAAGCGGTATATAATAGATTTACTTGTCTTTTCTAGTTTCTAGTACTTTTTATAATTGTTGACTCATTCATATTTATAACTCATTGGTAATGAAATATGAATATGATGCTTCGTGAAAGTTGAAACATTTCATTTCTTGTTAGATATTCTTTGTTATCATTTGGTTACTTGGTAATGTAATGGTTATAAGCAATGTTCCACCAAGTCCCCTGGAGGTGGGAGCAAGGGGGCGAGGGAGCGCGGGAGCGGCCTATGCAAAAGCTCCCTACCAATTTTCAGGAAACGTGGGGGGACGTCGGGGTCATAAAAATTATAAAATATAAAAATAGATATAATATTATAATATTATATATGATATATCATTGAAAATTTAATAATAAATATTTATAATGCAACTATATTTTTCATTTTTGCAAGGAATGTATATATAGTCATCATACACTTACATCATGAAAGATAAATCATAAATGATAAAATTTCAAAATTATAAATCGATGAATGATGAATCATCTAACTGAAACAAATTTAAAAGTTAAAACTTAAAACTTGCATCATGGATTCATATGTAAATTTGTAACTGTATAATCATTAATGTAACTACTAACAATGTACAATGAAATTAAAGTTTAAGATATCATATGAGTCATGACATATATGATATTATATCAAGATTCAAAATAAACTTTAAACTGAAGTTTACAACTCAAGATTGAAACATAAATATTAAAACTTAAAAGCAAATAAGTTTAAAGTTATGTCTGAAACAATGAAACATAAAACATAAAACTAACTTCTTCCGAATGCGAGCAGCAAGTTGTGAACTGCTGCGGGCTTCTTTTGGCGGCTGCGGCAAGTGCTATGGGCGGCAAGTGCTAAGTGCAGATGATACAATGATACACTGAAAACAAATGAAACCTAAAAATTAATTTAATTAAACAATCGATTATTAAATTTTTATTTTTATTTTTTTCATTTAATTTTCTTTTTTTAATTGTGGGCCCCACACGCCCCCTCCCATCCCCTTACGCCCCCTTCACGCCCCCTCACGCTCCCTCCCATCCCCTCACGCCCCCTTCACGCTCCCTCGCGCCCCTTCACGCTCCCTCGACCCCTCAATTTGAGGAAACGTCCCCTTTGACATCCCCCTTAATTTTCTGAATTTTGGGGACGTCGAGAAACATCCCCTAGAAGTCCCCAAGACCCCGGAGCGCGAGGGGGCGAGGATTCTAGACCCCTAGGTGGGGGGGGCGAGTCCCCGTGTAACACTGGTTATAAGTACAAGTTACAAATTTTGTGATCAATGATGATAAATATTATATATCGAATTTTGAAAGCTTGAAACTTTAAGATTGATGAATCATGACACTCGATATGTTGTATGTTATTAACTTGTGGAGGTGGTTGATGAAGATTATAACTTCTAGATGATTGATGTTATCTAGTTCAATCCATGTTTTTATGTTTTATATATCTAATTCATCATTCTACATGCTTTCGTTGACATATATGCATCAAAATATATAAAAATATATATTATATAAAAAATTTCTCCTGAATAAAGAGCTTTTGAAAATGTCGCTCCCCACTCCTGCTGTCGCTCCCAAGTAGCCTTATTCAGGCCGCAAGCTAAAGAGGGCTTTCTCTGTTTTCAAATTCAAATTTCTGCAAGGATTTAAAATTTTTGTGGCATTGAAATTAATTTTAAAATTTTTTTAGAAGGTCTATTACCCATCACTTGTGGGTAATATCCACAGGGGAAATTTTTTCTCCTAGATGGTCCTCAGCTGGCAGCCCCTCGCAACCACCAGATAGCTCGATGTGCCACCATCTTTGCCACCTCAACCAACCATTGTGCTCCCTCTCCCACCTATTATGATCGTATGTTTGAAGGTGGGCCTTCCAACCTCGAAGATATGCCTTTTATTATGTAGTTGGGTATTTTGGCTTACTTATCATGGACACTTTTGGACATGGATTAGTGGGGAGATTAGGCGGAAAGAATGGGCTTGGTTTGTACTCTTGTCTCCTTTGTCCAACTTGGTGGTTAGCCATGTATCATAGTCTTGTGGGATCTCCTTTATTAGCTACTAGCTTTAGGAGTGCCACTACATGGGAAATCCTGATTTTTGTTGTGTGGCCCCACTTCCCAACACGATATACATCACTCTCCCCGCTCATTATAACCCCTTTTCATATTTTTCCCATCCAGGTCCACATTTGTCCATCGGGTCCACAAGGTGTTAGCCTCCCCCTCCCCTTGTCCACACTCTAGGTCGGACTTGGAATGATGCCCCGAAGGTTGATGCGACTAAAAAGAAAGTAAAAAGAATAATTTAGTCGTTATTATCAAGAAATGTACCACAAAGTGCAAAAGATGGATGGGACATATGAATTTAGCACGTGGGAAAAAGTCAACATGAGACCTACCCCCTATCATTATGGCCATCAACCTGGTTTGTAGGGCCCCTATATGATCCCCCTACATCAATAAGGAACCCATGATTGTCCCAACCCCTGGTGGGTAATGAACTGTCCAAGACTCCAACCTTAAGGGGATATTGACTGCTATACCATGCACATCATGCACTCATCCCCTGGAGCCCCGAGCAGTTATAAAAGAAAAAATCAATAAAAGACAAAAGGCATATGAAGAAGGGTGGAAAAACAAAGGTTGGGTTAACTCATGTACCACGATTGTTCCCTCCTACATCTATACACCCAAGTGTGGGCTGAACTTATCATAGCTACCCTTGTACTGTGGCACGTGGCCTAGAGCCTGCCCCTAATGCACTGCTTTGTTCCATCATTTATTCACATAACACCTACCTCTTGATGGATGCCCTAAGGACTTGTCACTCCCATAGAGGTTGAAACCACCTAACAGCGTCCTTGGTTAACCTTCTTCTTGAACTTGAAGACACTTGTACTCTCTAAAGCCCATTATGGAAGGGCATGCCACCATGAAGTGTCCACTTCGTTCCATGATTTGTAAGTTCATCTACTCAATTGCGCTAATGATTTGTTGTACTGGAAGGTGACGAGACGAATTGGACCTTATACAAGATTGTAGGTGGGTCTTCATCTGGGGTTAGGTCTCCCTAAACGGGGTCCAATCCCTCCAGAGGGTCATATTGACATTTGTAGGGTGAGTATTGAGGTCCATGGGCCTCCACTATAGCAGAGAGCAGATTACCACATCATGGAATCCATCAGTACTATCCATTGCTTGCTCACGTTCCTCTTATTTGATGATGATGATGCACCTGGATCACCTTCCCAATTGGCTACACTCTTGCACCATACACTTGGCAATTGATCCAGGGCCCAAATGAGGTTGTGTCTCGCCATGGGAGACAAAGGGAGGATTTGCATCATTCTTCCAGCCACTATAGATGGGATACAGGCTAGTTCGATCCATTTGGAGACCCATAATGATGTTTTGTGCCCCCACAACCACTTGGGAGCACCACAAGTCATTTGCTTGGAGATCAAGGGCCACCCCCTCTATCACTATATTAAGAGCCTATCCACTCACTTTGGCAGATATTGGACTCCACTAGGCCTTTCAATGGCCCTTCGACCTATTGTATCTATCATTTTAGCCCTCTTGAGAGGCTTATTTTCATGTTTTTGAGGTATCTTGGGGGGCCTGTCACCAAGTAATGTTATTTTGTACATTATTTTATTATTTGGGGCATCATTAGGCCTAATTATGCAAATCAAACCCTTAGAGGATGATATAAATATATGAGAGGCTCATTCTCTTCTCATCATCACTTGGATTTGGATCATTGTTTCTTTTGGAATTTCGCTATAGCTATTGGAGGACACATTGGACAATCTTTGATGCATTTTGATATTTGGAAACTTGTCTTGGTCTTGGAGCTTAGACTTTCTCTCTTTGATGATTGGATTCGCTATACTTGTAAGTGCTCTTTCATGGTACATTTCTCTATTTCTTGTCACATGTTTAATGAATGGAAATTTCGCTCATGAAATCTACGTTTCTGCCCTAATTGAAGTGTGAATTTGATTTTATGAGAGTTTTGCATATGTTACATGTCTAGTATGATGAATGAATGTTCCTAAGGGTTTATTATTTATGTAATTTCCTTGATAAATCATCATATCGCAAAGACAAGAAGTATAAATTTTCTTGGTAACCTAGTTGTTTCCCTTAGCGCCATTCGAAGTTGTTGAGGAACTCCTTGATTGGGCAAAAGATGCTCCAAAGCTCAAAATATCCTTGACTCCAATCTCGCATTGGCCTAATCCTTGGTGATCACTTTAACAAAAATATTTTCACTTCCCGCTCTCCCTTTTCCTAAGCCCTAACCCTAGTATCTCCTAGGGCATCCCACAAAATCTATTGTTTCCATCCATTTGGTGAGCGAGTTGGAGCAAAACTGCATTGGGGTTTCCTCTAGGCCCTCACAAATTTTGAGAGAATTCCCGAGGCTAGATTTGGAATCATCCCAATCCCTAGCTCCAATTCCATTCTTGGTCCTAGGTTTCATAAGTTAGTGGCTTCATTAAAGATCATTGCATTGAAAATTCAAGTCAAGTCTAATCTCTTTGATCCAATGTTCCACCAAGACTCCAAGATGAGGAGCCGCACAAGGGGGATGTGTGGTAGTACCCTCAAATTTTAGGGAAATTTAGGGGGGACGGGGGGACATCGAAGTATATAATTTTTATTTTTTTTAATATATATATATATTACAAATTCATATTTAATAATGAAAGAATAAATACAATGATACATACACAATTGAATTAAATAATGAAATACATTGATCCATACTCATCACCCTTACTAATACATACATGATTCATTCATAGGCCACGAGATTCAATAATGAAATATACATCATTCATTATTCACCATTCTAGAATCTACGTTGATTTAAAAATTAAATTCATCATTCATCATTGTAGATTCTAAATTTATATAAAATTAAAATTCATCATTCATCATTCTAGAATCTAATTAGTACTAAGAAAAATAGACTATAGTAGATACTGAAATCTGAAGACTGGAATAGTAAATTAATATAACTAAAACTCAAAAATAGTAGAGTGATAAGTCAAAAAGTCACTCTAAAGTACACATAGGCCTTGGTGCTCTTGATTAAATACTAATTCATTATTCCATACCTAACCTTGTACATGACAAAATGCAATGGAATCATTGCAATCCGTCAAATCCTGAATTCCTAAAACAATGTTAAGTCTGCTGGATTTTGCGTGAGATCTAAAATTCTTCTTTCTCTATATGAAAATCCAATGAGGTCGGAACCACTCTCAAATATCCCAAGTCATTTCATGGTAATCCTAAAAATTTAAGTAAAAAGATGAAAATGAAAGATAAAGGAGAATGACACTTTTACTTTAAGAATTTAACATTACCATTAATGGTATAGCATTAGTAGGGAAATATGGTTAAATACTAGGTTTCCCCTCCCATAAATCATTGAATAAAAGAAAAATTAAGGGGGGATGCATAGCCCACTTTGAGCGGCATCCCCCTTTTGGGGAGTCACATCCCCCACAGTGGGAAAACATCCCCCTGCATCTCTCCACGTCTCCCCAAAAGGTGTACGTGGGGAAATGTTTCCCCAGATGTTTCCCCGTCCCAGGTGCGTGGGGTGTGAAGGGTACGCGCACCCGACCCTAAGGGACGCATCCCTGTGGAACATTGCATTGATCCTTTTCTCCTCCCTTACTTGGTCAAGACCTTTTGTTTGAAGTTTCACCCTAAACCCTTGACTGTGTTTGGGTTCACTAGGGTTTCTTTGTGGTCCCACAAACTTGTCACTCTCATTTCAAAACGATCTTTTTAAGAGCCCTATTCTATGAGGAATCTTAGGTCTAGGGTGCCCCTCATCAAGATATATCCTTAATCCCTAGGTCTAGGCTTCCTCCAAAGCCTTTCTTCAAGAGCCTTGTTACCCACCACTTTGTGGGTGATATCCCTAGGAGAAAAAAATTCTCCATGATGGACCTCAGCCAACAGCGCCTTGCAACCTCTTACTAGCTCATTGTACCATTTCTTTGCCACCTGAGCCAGCCATGTGGTCCCTCACCCATCTGTATTGATCGTATGTTTGAAGGTGGGCCTCCCAAAGCTAAAGGTATGTCTTGTCATTTGGTGATTGAGTATTGGGTTTACTTATCATGGATACTTATGGGCATGGATTGATGGGGGGATTTGGCAGAAAGAGTGGGCTTAGTCTATGCTTCTGTCCCCTTGATCTCTTTTGGGTGTTACCCTTGCATCTTAGTCCCATGGGTTCTAGGGTGGTACTACTTGGGAAGCCCCAACTTTGGATGCATGGTCCCGCTCCTTAATTCGCATGTATTACTCCCCTTCCACTCATTATACTCCAATTCATCATTTTTCCCACTTGGGTCCACATAGCCCCATGGGTCCACATGGGGTCAGCCTCCCTATTACCTTGCCCCCACCTTGGGTCAGGCCTGGAATGATGCCACGGAGGTTGAAGCAGCTAAAAGAAAAAGAAAAAGCATAATTGGCCACACTTAACAAGAAACTGTACCACAAAATGCAAAAGATGGTCGGGACAAAAATATAATTAGCACGTGGGAAAAAGCCAATGCATGAGCCCTGCCCCTTACCCATGGCCATCACCCTGGTTCCATAGGCCCTAGATGAGCCTCCTTTGTCATACAGAAACCCATGATTGTCCCAACCCCCTAGAGGGCAATGAACTGCCCTACCTTAAAAGGGGTAATCACTACTATATATGACATATCATCCTCTCATCCTTGAGCCCCGAGCATTTAATTAAAGAAAAATCATAAAAGGAAAAAGGTATATAAAGAAGGGTGGAAAATCAAGGTCGGGACACTTCATGTACCACGATTGCTCCCTCCTATACATTATATACCCTGGTGTGGGCTTCCCCTTATCTGGTCGCCCCTATGACCCAATATGTGCCCCAAGATTGCCACTCTCATCCCCTACTTTGTTTCACTTATTTGTCACTTTCCACCCCCATTCAAAGGATGTACCTTGGACCTACTATCCCCTTTAAGGGTCGAAACCATTTAATAAGGTACATGGCTAACCCTCTTTGGAATATGGAGACACTAGCACATGCCAAAGCCCACTACGGAAGGGAATGCCATTATGAAGTGTCCATTTTGTTACCCATGATTTGTAAGCTCTTTTACACGATTATTCTAATGAATAGTTGTATTGGAAGCCTAGGGGGCACATTGGATTTTATACAGGATTGCAGATGGTTTCCATTTGGGTTTGGTCTCCCTATACGAGATCCTAACTCCAGAGAGCCACATTGGCACACATAGGGTGTGCATAGAGAGCCATGGGCCTCCACAACGACAGATAGCACTCCACGGATCCTCATTGATGTTCAGGGACTACTAGCGATCCACTTTTGGGATGATGGTGATGTGCTTGGTACACTATGCCCAGCAGGGCTCACAGGAGCCCCACACTCTTGGCAGGTGTCCCAGGACTTGTACGATGTCATGGCAACGTTCATTCCATCACTTGAGCCTTTGTAGAGGATTTACATGCATCTTTGATTCATATGAAGACCCATGGGGTCATTTGTGTGCCTCTACACCCACTGGGAGCACCACAGGTCTACTATTTAGACAAGGGGCCACCCCCTTGTCCATCATAGTCCAAGGAATTTATTCCTCATTATGGCACTTCAAGACATTATTAGGCCTTTGGAGGGCCCCACGACATGTATACATTATTATTTGGCCCCCTGTGAGACTTATTTTTCCATTTTGAGCTAGTTTGGTGGGCTTGTCACCAATAAGGGTGTTGTTTGCACACTATTTTATCATTAGGGGCTAATGTAGGCCCATAGGCTAATTCGAACTAATTTGAACTCCTTAGTAGGGTATATATTGATGTTAGATACATTCATTTGTATCATCACTTGACTTGGAATCTCTCTAATCATAGTGAACTTCACATTTTTTCCTTTGGTGGACATTTTTGAAGATGGATGAATTTTGATGTATGGATTTGGGCTATTTTTCTTGTCTTGGAGCCTTGTCTTGCAAACGAAATGCTGGTTGGATATACTCTATAACGTTGTAAGTAAATTTTAACGTTGTTATTCTTGTTGTCGCATACTGCTAAAATTTAGGGCTAGTTGTTGCATGATTGAAATGTGGAATTAAGCATGTTTTCGCTAATTTAATGTATGGGCCAATGTTATATGAATGAAATGTTCAAGAGATTATTTATCTTGATAAGCTCGCATCATTTTCTTTGAAGTATAAATGCTTGAAGGTAACTTTTCTTGTCTTTCTCTCAACATTGGATGAAGCTGACTTTTCGGGCCTCCTTGATCAAGAAACCAAGTTCCTACTCATCATCATCCTTGACTCCATATCCCCAAGTGGATTAGGTACTGATCCCTAAAGAGGGTGGTCATCCTTTTCACCTTTTTCCAGGTCTAACCCTTAAAGGTCACCTAGGGCATCAATTTCTTGGGAATTAACCCAAGGAAAAATTTCAATCTCCTACAAGCTACTACGCTGGTGTATCCCCTCCCTCTCCTCCGAATTTGAGGCAATTATAACGGTGGAATCTTAGGGAATATTAAGCCCTAGATTTAGGATCAAATTTTGCCCAGGCATCCCCAAGGCCCAGACCTCAGTTCAACCTTTTGAACTAAATATTCTTGTTTGGTCATTTCCTTTCACCTTGTCTAAGATAGGAACATCATTGGTTGTTGTATTCCATCCCCAAACCAAGGCTAGGTCCACTTCACCCCGTGTGGTCCCACTTCTCAATAAGGATTATTTGTCAAGGACCATTTGGGAATTCAAGTTTCCCAAAGATTATAGGGATTGAGAACCTCGTCTATAAACCAATTCCTTCTCTCTCAACCCTCCGATCGTCATCCCTTACCCCTAGTGGACCAAGTCCCTTGCTTGAAGAGCAAGCAAGCTCCATTCTTCACTCCATCCTAGGTAAAGGGTTTCCAGGGTCACTTTCAACCTATCCATTGACATATACTTTTGAAGTGATTCATCGGTGAAAGTTCGTAAAGAGCAGGGAGTCTTAGCCGTGGTGACAATGGGCTAAGCCTCCACCTTTGCCCTTAGTCTAGCAGTTGCCCTATTAGGAACCCCTTTAGGTCCCCTGCTGGTTTGAGTGGTAACAAACCCTGCACCTTGCTTTTAAAGCAATAAATCTCTTTCATTTGAGTCTCTCCTATGAATGGGCTTTTGAAATAACTACTTCTCCATCATTGATATACATTTATAGTGATTTCCCTAATACCGAGACTCCTCCCATCAGTGAAAGTCTGTAAAGAGCAGGGGACATCGACTAAGGTGACAGTGGGTCGTTGTCCCATTGTTGCCACTTGGTCTAGTAGTTGCCCCTTAGGAGCCCCTCTTGGGACCCCTTCTAGATTGAGTGGTAACAAGGCCGCAAGCAGATCTGGGAAGAAGCTATTAAGGGTTTTCAGATTAAATTTTTTTTGTGACTTTTTCTAACTTTTCTTGCAGGGCTGCAACGGATCTTTTGGCACAAATTTTGGCTAGGCCGCAAGTCCTTTTTCAAGTTTTTTTAATTTATAATTATTTTGGCAAAATTTTCGCCAAGAAAATTTGTTTGGGTTTTAAACAATTTTCTTCTTACAGGCCGAGAGCTTGGATTCTCTCTCCTTGATTGATTTGAAAAAAGTTGTGGAATAATAATTAGATAATTTTTGTAGATTTGCAAGGTTTATTTAGCTCGATTTTTGTGGATCATCTAACGTGGTTTTACAATGAATTAACAACTTTTTGGAGGCCGCAAGTCCTTTGGGGATTTAAATTTTCCCTTTGACTTTTGTGAATTAACCCTTTGTTTTTGGAGTGATAACCAAAAATTTTAAGAGGGTTTCTATCATTTTGAGCAAAAAATTTACTTATTGAGGCCTATTCATTCACCAAATTTTTGGGCATAAACAAATTATTTTTTTGTGGCTTTTCCTCTTGAGGTCGAGAGAAAATGTGAAGCCTCTAGACTTGGTGCAAAAGTCAAATTCAAAGAGGGTTTCATCAAGCAAATTTTCTTGGAGGAAATCAACCTCAACCATGAAGAAATTACACAAAAATTTTAATAAAAACTAAATAATTTTTGTGCCTAATTCTAGGCTACGCCAAGAGCTATAGCAGCCACTAGATCTCTGAAACATGAGCCTTATTGACTGATATTGTCAAAATATGAAAGTTCTATGCAAAAATTTCAAAAATTCTTTGTAGAAACTTGAAAGTTCTATGCAGAAAACTGAATGTATTTGCAAAAAATTGAATGTACTTTGCAGGAAACTGAATAGAATTGAATGTACTTGGCAAAAAGTTGAATGTACTTTGTAGAAAGTTGAATGTACTTTGCAGAAAGTTGAATGTACTTTGCAGAAAATTGAATGTTCTATGTTGTTACAGTTACTTAGAAGTTAGAATGCATATTTCCTCTTCACAACTTTTCAGATTAACAATTGTAGATAGAACATAAACCTAAGGATCATATGAAGACAATCAAGCAAAAATATGAGACATTGAGAGTTAGTTCCAATGACTAGGGCAAAACCCACAAGAGGAAAACTCAAATGATTATTCTTCTATTAAATTTCTTCAATTGTTCAGTAGAGTATAGAGAGAGAGAGAGAGAATGAGAATGACTAAAATCACCAATGTCTAATCAACTTGCAACTGAAGTGCTCTTGCTCTTTGCTTGAAGATCTCCTCCTTCTCTTGATCAAATCTTGTCTTTCACACTTGCTCCAGCTCTTCCCTTGTGCTTACTCTTCCCTTGCTCTCGCACTTCTCTTGCACACACTCAACACTAGCTCTCCTTCTTCACATTGAACATGCTACTCTCAACTCTCACTTGCTCTTGCTTATATAGACGAGAAAGAGGAGTTACAAAATGAATTCATTCCTTGAGCCAATTTAGGAGAATTGAATTCTATGAGGAAAGAGTTATTTGGGGAGAGGTGTAACTCATCCCAAGAATAGAGAGAAAGGGACACTTGTCTTGAGGAGTTACAATTTGAATTAGGGAGAGAGAGAGTTACACTTACACATGAGAGAATATTAGGTTAGAGTTACAAATCGAATTGAATGAGAGACTTACAAGTGCATTTAATGAGGAGTTACACTTTTGCCATACATTGAATTAGAGAGGGAGAGTTACATTCTCTTAAGGGTGGAGTTACTATTTTATTCCAAGAAAGAGGTTTGATTTTCCAAGTAAGAGATTCTCAATTGAATTTACTTATTCCATGAGAGAATTCGTTTATATTAATCCATTAAAGGTGAATGACTTTAGACTATTTTATAAAAAATAGTAGCATAATAATAATAATAATAATTTTGGAAAGACAGTTCCAAATTGAGATGTGACTTACTATTTTTGGAAAGTTATATTAGAATGTTAGAAATGAAATTTATTATAGGTGGTTCAAACAGAACTAAAATATATGATTTCTTCTAGGAGAAATTCATCCCTGAGCTGCCAAATTTTAACACACCCTCTCAGCTAGGGAGAAATTTCTTTCTACATCACAGATCCTTGCTTCCTTTTATCTCTTTCATTCATCTAAGTTCAACTCTACTTTGTAATAATGAAGTCACAATCTAAAGAAGAATCATGTTAAAATTGAACAACTAGGTCCAAACTCCATGTTGTGATGCTCAGATGAAGATACCAATATTTTTACTGGGTTCCTCTTTCGAAGAGGTGTAAGATCGATATAAAATTGATCTTAATCTGATGAGCAGAACATTTATTTTTAATTTATTTTTAATAATTTCAAATATGTGTAGGTCGGCCTTAAGGTTTTACACCCCCAGAAAATGTGTCACACACCTCAATGATGGATATATATACAGTCAACGTTGGAGATCATTTCACTCATCTCATCACACACCTTCTCCTCTTCTGATTTAGTATGAGCTCCTTGGAGACAATTTCCGTTCATACGTGGGAAGAAGGACGAATTACTGCAACCAGGAAGAAGGATGAATTTACTGCAGCTAGGGTTTCCACGCAAGTTTGACCAGCATTGACTTTGGTCAACGCATGGTCCAAAAAGGTTGAAAATTGGGGGAGACTTCGATTTTGGGAGGTCGTGCACATTGGCACAAGAATTGAGGTCAAAAGGTTGACCGAAGACCGAGTTGTATTGACTTTCTTGCTGATGTCCTCCGTTGACTTTTCTGGACAGTGTTGACTTTTCTAGGGTTGACTTTGAGTTGACCATGTTGTTGTTTTGAGGGCTGTTGTGACACATGTTGGGTTGGCTGACCAAGGAGACTTTGTTGGTTGAAGCATCCTGTTGACCGCCATAATGCACCACCACATTTTTCTGTTTCTGGTTTGTCTTCTGTAGATCCTTTGGTATGTTCTATCAATATTTTACTTGATTGTTTATGTGATTGTTGTAGTGAAAAGTAAAGTTGCATCAAGCATAGAACATCCACATAAATTTACATGGTATTGGAGCTGAGGTGAAGACAAGCCCTATTTGTAGCAATCACCGGAGAGGATAATGGGTTCCACAAACTATGGCTTCAAGGAGGATGACAAATTGACTGGGAAGGATGACTTCCATGCTTGGAAGATGATATTGGATCTCAAACTAGATGACCAAGATGTCATGGACTATGTGCAGGATAAAATCCAAGAACCTCCATCCACTGCTACTGCTGCTGCCAAAACAAAGTACAAGAAGGGGGAGATCAAAGCAAAGCTGATGATTAGGGAATCCATTCATAAAAGCCTGGTGGCCTACATCTCTGAGTTGGGCACAACCAAAGAGATGTATGATAAATTGATCCTCATGTTCAAGGCCAACAATGTGAATCAAGTACTATTCTTCAAGAATCAATTGAAGAATTTGAATAAAGGCAGGGATGAGTCTATCCAATCATACTTTCTGAAGCTGATTGAAATCAGGAACAATCTACTGGCTATTGGGGTGACAATAGCCGATCGAGAGATGGTACTCACCGCACTTGGAGGGCTCTCATCTAAATGGCATGTGTTCAACACTACCATTCTAAATAATAATGTGATACCTGACTTTGACAAAGTACTGTCAAGATGCGTTCAAAAAGAATCAAGAATGAAGGAGTATGGAAATGAAGGAAATGCTGCATACGCTGCTCATTCTAGAAGGAAGAACTCTGGTGGCCCAAAGAACAAGGGAAAAGCAGAGACCCAAGGAAAGAAGGGCAAGTGTTTCACTTGTGTCATAGGCATGGTCACTATGCTAGAGAATGTCATTTCAAGAAGGATTCTCTCGATGGTGATGATAACAACAACAACCGAAGGAATGGCAATCAAAGGAACACCAAATCCAAAGGAAAGAGGAAGGCTCCCTCCGGCGGAAATGATCAACCTTTCAAAAGGTCAAGAAACTCCAGGATGTACTCTATGTACCAAATTTGAAGAAGAACCTTGTGTCTATATCGGCCATGGAAGACAAAGGTTTCAATGTCGCATTCACTGATGGAAAGGTGCTCATGTGGAAGAAGAGCATCAAGGAGGCTATCTCGATTGGGTTTAGAGTTGATACACTCTACCAGGTTGGAGGAAGTCCACTGGGAGCAATGACGTGATACCATCCGACAGACTGAACTATGGCACCGAAGGTTTGGACACCTTCACTACAAAGCCCTTCCCGAAGCAAGGAAGGTAGTGACAAGGATGCCCGAGTTTCCAAATAATCATGAAGGTGTATGTAAGGGTTGTGCCGAAGGAAAGCATACAAGGGGACCTTTCTCCTCTAGTGTCACAAAGACATCCGATGTCTTGCAATTGATCCATTCTAATGATGTTCATATTATATGATGTTCATAGATGACTTCTCTCGCAAAACCTGGATATACTTCTTAAAGAAGAAGGATGAGGCTTTCATGTGGTTCCGTACATTCAAAGCCTTCGTGGAAAATATGACAGGGAAGAAGATCAAGATTTTGAGAACTGATAATGGCACTGAATATGAGACAAACGAGTTCAAGGACTTTTGCAGAGAAGTTGGCATTAAGAGGGAAACCACAATTGTCTATACTCCCAAGCAAAATGGTGTTGTTGAACGAAAGAACAGAACCATTGTGCAAGTTGCCCGTGCCATGCTATGTGACCAAGGTCTACCGAAGTTTCTGTGGGGAGAAGCTGCGAACACTGTTGTGTACATACAAAAATGATGCCCGCATTCCGCTCTAGAATCCAAAACTCCCGAAGAGGTTTTCTCTGGTAAGAAACCTGACGTCTCACATTTTAGAGTTTCTGGATGTACTGTTTACTTTCATGTGCCAAAAGAAAAGAGGAGCAAGTTGGATGCTTCTGGGAAGAAAGGAATGTTTGTGGGCTATAATGAAACTTCGAAGGCCTATAGAGTCTATCTGCCTGGTCAAAGGGAAGTGGAGATATGCCACAATGTCACCTTTGACGAAGATACTTCCCTGAGGAAAGTAGTCAATCTTCTGAGATCTGAGGAAGATAATGAAGCAAGGCCTGGAAATCAAGAGGAACCAAAGGATGAAACGATGCCTGATGTTGAAGGACAAATGGACCTAATTGATCCACCTCCTTCACTGGGAAAGAGACCATCATGGCTCAGGGACACTCTCGAGGATGCTGAGGGACATGCGGCCCCAAGGGGGACATTCCGTGAAAGCAAGAAGCCGAGTAGATACCAAGGGTATTTAGCAGCCATGAGTACTATTGTACAATCCGAGCCCGGATCCTTCGAGGAAGCCGTAAAGCATCAAGTCTGGAAGGATGCTATGCACGAAGAGTATGAGTCCATTATGAAAAAGGATGTCTGGATGTGGTTCCAAGACCAAAGGACAAAGTAGTTGTCACCTCGAAATGGCTCTACAAGATCAAGCATGGATCTGATGGAAGTGCTGAAAAGTTCAAGGCAAGATTTGTTGCCCATGGTTTCTCTCAAAAGGAAGGCATAGATTATGATGACATATTTGCACCTGTGGCTTGATATACCACCATTCGATCTATTATAGCCCTTGTTGCTACACAAGGATGGAGTCTTCATCAGATGGATGTGAAGATCGCATTTCTGCATGGTGCGATAAAGGAAGAGGTATATGTGGAACAACCTCTGGGGTTCGAAGTCCAGGATCGGGACACCCATGTTTGCAAGTTGAAGAAAGCCCTATATGGGCTGAAGCAAGCACCCAAAGCTTGGTATGAGAGGATAGATAGCTACTTGATGAAGCTGGGCTTCACTCGAATTAATGCTGATCCGAACCTTTACTTCAAGGTTGTCAAAGGAAATCCTCTCATTCTAGTGCTGTATGTGGATGACCTCTTCCTGACAGGTGTTGACACTCTCATTCATCAGTGCAAGAGGGAGCTCGCTGCTGAGTTTGAGATGAAGGACCTAGGACTGATGCACTACTTCCTAGGCCTGGAGGTTTGACAAAGACCTCACGATATTTTCCTTTCTCAAGGAAAATACATTGTGAAGCTTCTAGAAAGATTTGGTATGGTGGACTGCAAGTCCGTGTCAACACCAATGGAGCTCAACTTCAAGAAGTTGAGTGGCAGCGCTTCTGGGCCCGTATTGTCAAATCCTACTGAGTATCATCAACTCATAGGGGCCCTGATGTTCTTAGTGAACACCCGTCCAGATATATGTTTTGCAATGAACACTTTAAGTCAACAAATGGTTGAGCCTCATCACTTTCACAAGGTTGGTGCCAGGAATCTTCTGAGATATCTTCAGGCACGATAAACCATGGGCTGAGATACACTGTCAGGAGTGTGACACTCCTTGGATATACTGATGCCGATTGGGCTGGCAATGTGGTGGATCGTAAGAGCACATCGAGATGTTGCTTCAATCTTGGTTCTGCTTCGATCTCATGGATGAGCAGGAAGCAGAAGTCGGTGGTTTTGAGCACCGCAGAGGCTGAATACATTGCAGCGAGTATGGCCTGTTGTGAAGCAGTTTGGTTGCGAAATCTCTTCAGTGAGTTGTTCGAACATGTGCTAGAGACCACCGTGATACTCTGTGATAACCAGAGTGGGATTCGCTTGTCCAAGAATCCAGTGTTCCACGATCAATCCAAGCATATTGATATCAGGTACCACTTTATCTGGGATATGGTACAGCGAGGTGTCGTAAGGCTCGATCATATAGGAACTGATGAGCAGGTCACAGAGATTCTCACAAAGCCCCTGGGGAAGGTCAAGTTCCTAACCTTCCGTGAGAGTCTTGGTATCGTGGAACGACCCTATGATGTGGGTCATGTTGGACGATGAGCTCTGGGAGCTCTAGGGGGCTTTGGGGATAGCTTCTCGAAGCTATAAGCAACCACAAGGTTAGGCTTGTCGAACCTTGTTGGTGTGTTTGGGCCCCGCCATTGTGATTTTGAGTTGGTTCACCTCTCATTATTTGTGCCATGTATGCATCCTACCCATTGAGTTCAGGGCTCATGGGAAGTACCTCTCATTTGGCCAATGAGGTGGCAAAATCTAGAGACTAGTAGCAAAGACTGATGGACGCATCAGAGATTGTCGTACTTTCTATCTAGGATGGCACGGTCCAACCACTCGATCTGAGATCAAGTATAGTGAGGTTTCGGACCTCCAACTGACTTCGGGTCAGGTAAACCAACTTCGGGTTGGTATGAGACTCTTTATGAGTCTGATAGAGGTTTCGGACCTCTGGGCCGAATCTGTCAACCGAGGAATGATGTCTTTGTGACTGACCCACTTTTGTTCTGAAATAAAGAGGCCAGCAAAGCAAGTTACGGCGAGATGACGCACGATGTTTGATTGCACAAGTGGATGGAGTTCTCCCTAGTTGAGAGGGAGTGTTAAAATTGGACAACTAGGTCCAAACTCCATGTTGTGATGCTCAGATGAAGATACCAATATTTTTACTGGGTTCCTCTTTCGGAGAGGTGTAAGATCGATATAAAATTGATCTTAATCTGATGAGCAGAACATTTATTTTGAATTTATTTTTAATAATTTCAAATATGTGCAGGTCGGCCTTAAGGTTTCACACCCCCAGCAGATGTCTCACACATCTCAATGATGGATATATATACAGTCAACGTTGGAGATCATTTCACTCATCTCATCACACATCTTCTCCTCTTCTGATTTAGTACGAGCTCCTTGGAGGCAATTTCCGTTCACACGTGGGAAGAAGGATGAATTACTGCAGCCAGGAAGAAGGACGAATTTACTACAGCTAGGGTTTCCACACAAGTTTGACCAGCGTTGACTTTGGTCAACGCATGGTCCAAAGAGGCTGAAAATTGGTGGAGACTTCGATTTTGGGAGGCCGTACACATTGGCACAAGAACCGAGGTCAAAAGGTTGACCGAAGACTGAGCTGTGTTGACTTTCTTATTGCTGTCTTGCGTTGACTTTTCTGGGGTTGACTTTGAGTTGACTGTGTTGTTGTTTTGAGGGCTGTTGTGACACATGTAGGGTTGGCTGACCAAGGAAACTTTGCTGGTTGAAGCATCCTGTTAACCGCTGTAACGCACCACCACATTTTTTTGTTTCTGGTTTGTCTTCTGTAGATCCTCTGGTATGTTCTATCAGCATTTTACTTGATTGTTTATGTGATTGTTGTAGTGAAAAGTAAAGTTGCATCAAGCATAGAACATCTACATAAATTTACAAATCATCCACTTGACACAAATTTGGAAAGAAAAGGATCATCACATGTCACGTAGACAAGGATTACACTCAACTAATTTTCATCTCAAACAAAACCAAGTGATAGAAGTTAGAACACATGCATCACATAGACAAGACTCAAACAAGTCACACGGACAAGAATCAAACACAACCAAGTGTCAAGTGGTGTAACACCTACATTCTAGACAAGTCACATAGACGAGTCTCACTACACTTATTGGCCAGATAAGTGGCTCTTTCCACGTCCCAAACTGTGGGTCGGATGCATACTGATGCCTACTCTTGTGGCACACAGTAAGCAAGAGGTCTCTCATCCTCAAGAGATTTTCGACATCATTCCCTAATCCTGTGAGCTCTGACAGGAGGGAAAGGCAGCTCATGTTGAGAATTTGGAGGGTTGGTAATTAATACAGATTCTCTTCTTGATAATTACTTGTGAGCTTACTTGAGTTACTTATGTCTTCTCTTCTTTATTTTATTTAGTCTTCATCAAGTCAATTATCAAAATACACGAGACACAAAATTAGGTTCCTAGAGCCAGGGTAAAACCTCTCCCTCTTGGAGAGAAAAACCCGTAAGAAATTCTTCTTATAGATCTTCAAATGACAAGTACCATGACCAAGACTGAGACCCTTGACCTAGGAATGCTTCCAAGACCTTGTCAATGCTTCTTTGTATGCTCACAACGTTGATCCTTCTCTTCTGCACTAACTTGCACTGACCTACACCACCACTAGAGAACTCGATCTCTAATTATATCTTCCTTGATATAGTCTTCGGTTATACTTCTTCTTTGAGATATATTTCTTTCCTTTTGTGTACTGAAGATAGGAAGGTAAATCATAGATTTACCTTCCTTCTACCCTTATTTTATATCAGACATTAGTGTTTTAACTTTGATGCTTCTTGTCTCACTGAATCATCCACACTTCTTATCTCACTTAGACAGCAGGTGTATACAATAGTATATCAACAACTTCTTCATCCATATTTGTATTCACTGACTCAAAACAATCCCTGAAACAGATCTGCACTTTAAACTTGATCACAACCCTTTTAACTTGCACTTTATTCAGACTTTATCAAGATGAAGGATCTCAGATATATACGCACTGAATTTTGTCCCTAACCCGCACTTTATTCTTCTCTGAGATCCGCACTTTAACTGTCCTGAAATCCGCGCTTTAATCACTGTAAAACTTTAGAGAAAAATCCGCACTTTTCTGTTTCTGAACCTTTTCTAAAACACAGAGGAAATGCGAGTTTTGTTTGTGTTTTTCTGCACAGTATGACTAGGGTATTTCTAGTTGTTTCTTTCTGTATTTTAGCCGACCATGCAGCCGACTTCTCCACTGTGAATTTAAGCCAACTTGAGAGAGGTAATTCCAGCGTTGATGTAGGTTGTCTTCCCTGTAAGTAGAGCTTGTCTTCAACGTTATTTGAGGGTTGTTAGGTGCCCTTCTTCCACAAGGGCTTGGAGCATATATTGCTAGACTAGATCCTTCATGATTATGACACTTAATTATATTTTATGCCTAGAAGACTCAAACCTAATAGACATCAAGAAGAAGTCTATCTACATATTAAATCTTACTCATGAAACCCATGAAGCAAGTACAAAAAAATACATTTTATTATCTTTGTCTTCTTCTTTACATAAATACACAATTACATAGTCAACATGAAGACCGGCCTAGTTACAATTTTCAACAGTCCCTCTTAACTAGGGAGGTATTCATACAGGTTCATGGTCACTTTCAAACTGAAGAATCTCATAAGAAGAATCGGATTGGTAATCGCATCTGTATAGCATCATATCAACCAGCATTGTCCTAGTGCAAGGCCTTGACTAACAACCCCATCTATCAACGAGACAATGGGCTACAATGTTGGCGAGACATATGACTTATAGACACCATAGCCATTCTCTCTCCAAGGTACATACTCCACCCAGGTGTTCCCAAAGTATGACCTTCTTGGACTATTCTTCTCTTGGGTAGCTAGCCCTCAAAGAATATCGGTCCCCTACTACTCTTATCTTGAATGCCCTAACACATTCTCAAAGAGTATCGAATGCCAGATGATTACCCAATCATCCATTTTGTCTTCCCAAGTGAAGACCAAAATGATTTGTCTATCTCTCCCTCTCAGCCAGGGAGGACCTATTCCACAAGGGAACGTACTCATTCCTGTATAAGGAATGTACCTAAGCTCATTCTTAGGAATTACCCAGTTTTTTTCAAGTAAGAAACTGATCGCCAGGCTCCCTCTCAATCAAAGACCTTCAGCAGCAATGGTGAGAGTCGAGACACCCAGCTGCTCACGAAGAGTTCCTCCCTTCAATGTCATGGATTTCGATATTGAGGAATCTTCAACTTTAGCTCCATAGGGCACAAATCATCCACCACTTTCATTCATGAGTCATGTCATCCACCAGAAAGTGATTCATCTGTCTTTCTTATCTGGTCCACCTTTTATACCATGTTGCTTCCTTTCGAATCATCTCCAAGGATCTTACATCCTTTCTCATGATTAACAGCCCTGCACAAATTCATCCAGATAAACATATACGTATGAACTTTTAAAAACAAAAGTTACCTCAGTGATGATCTTTCACCATGACATCTTCCTATAGGCATTGACATCCTTTATTCAGATTGACACATCTCCTAATGATATGCTTTGTCAAGGGTCTTCTTATTTACTAGACTTCTGTCAGAGTCTACATATCCTCCCAGGAGATCTGCTAGTCACATCTTCTTGGCTTCCGGATGATAACTGCCTCTTGACATGGTTGCATTTCATGATCTCTTCCTTTCTGCACATTCTTCATTCCCAGGAACTTATAAATTTTCCAGTTTCTCGTTCATATACAACGACCTCATATTCCATGAGGAGATATTATGTTGATTTCATCTGCCAGTGCACCGAGAGATTCTTCTTCATAGATCGTACTTCTAAATATGGAAGTTTATTACCTGCAACCATATGGTATGACTTCACAGCATCTAGTGTCAGCATATAAATATATACATACCTCATATCTTTTTCCCTTGAGTCATCCTGTAGCAAATTCTCTAGAATGAAGAGCTTCATTCCCTTGGCCTGCTCCATCAATATATCATCACATCCCAAAAATTATGTTTCCATGATGACCCTTGATCTTGATGACTACTTTCCATGAGTAATGTTACCAGAGAGGTTTTCCCGGAGCTGATTTATCAAGAGCTCCTAACATGCCTTTTATCATTATGTTATAATATACATTTCTTCCTATCGTACTATTTTACAACCAACAAAAATCTCTCAAAGGAGAAGATGATCTCAATCATAGTCGAGATCCTTTGCTTCTTCTTTCTTATATTTCTTTGCATTAGGTTCTTCCCTCATATCTGAGATATGGGCTTCTTCCCTTTTCCTCTTGTCCTTGTCAGATTTAAGACAATCTCTTTTATAATGCCCAAGTTCATTACATCCAAAGCATCGTACGTTGTTCATGTTTCTTCTTTTATTCTGAGGACCAAATTTTCCGAATCTTCCTTTCTTCCTGTATGTGGCTGCAAAGGCTTGAATCTCTTCACTTGGTCTTGTGTCAACTTTGGTTTTCAGTCTTGTTTCCTCTATTTTATATAGATACCATAAATCATTGAATGGTGTGCTTCCTGTATAAACTTGAAGTGAAGTTTCCCCATTCCTCTGGTAGAGCATTCAGCACCACTGTAGTCATCTCAGTGTCAAACATTACTTCTTCCATTTCCTGCAGTTGATCTCTTATTTCAGAAATCCTCATAAAGTATGAAGTGATTCCTTCTTCCCTTTACAATTTCATTCTATATAGTTCTTAACTCAGAGAGATTGCTTCTCCTACAGTACTCACAGAGAATAGCTCCACCAGTTTCTCATATATTTCTTTAGTAGACTTTAGTTTTGACTCATAGGGAATGAGTGAGTCCTTGATGGATTCTATGAGAATCCTCTGGGCTCGAATTTCTCCCTTCATGTATTTGCAATGAGCTGGAGCATCTTCTTTCGATGGTTGAATTGTCGAACCATTAATGTAGTCCATAACTTCGTCTTCAATTAGATTCAAATCTGTCCTCTTTTTCCATGTGCTAAAGTTTGATGACCCAACCAGCTTGTTGCTTTCTTTACAATAAGTCATCTTGACAGATTTAAGTAAGGTCATAGATACTTACTTGAATAGAGTGGCTTGCAGCTTCCTTGATGATGTTTGAAAATGAAGTCAAGAGTTTCTTCTAAGATAGAAATCTTCAATGTAGGAGTTCTTGAATCCTTGATGAAGGATATCTTCAAAAGTTGAGGTCCTTCTTCTAACAAATTTTTGAATGTGAATCTTTGATGGTCAAAGATTACTTTCTTGATCGAGTTGATCCTTTAAATGAGATAGGAGATCTTTCTTGAGGTAGCTAGAGAGTCTTCCTTTGCAAACTGATTTGATTTTTCAACCCAAACTTTGATCTTCGCTTCCTGGAGTGTCTCCTTTGTCAAGTAGCCCTTGAGATTCGCACCTTAGCTCTAATACCATGTTGAGAATTTGGAGGGCTGGTGATTAATACAGATTCACTTCTTGATAATTACTTGTGAGCTTACTTGAGTTACTTATGTCTTCTCTTCTTTAGTTTATTTAGTCTTTCATCAAGTCAATTATCAAAATACACGAGACACAAAATTAGGCTCTTAGAGCCAGGGCAAAACCTCTCCTTCTTGGAGAGGAAAACCCATAAGGAATTCTTCTTATAGATCTTCAAATGACAAGTACCATGACCAAGACTGAGACCCTTGACCTAGGAATGCTTCCAAGACCTTGTCAATGCTTCTTTGTATGCTTACAACGCTAATCCTTCTCTTCTGCACTAACTTGCACTGACCTACAACACCACTAGAGAACTCGGTCTCTAATTATATCTTCCTTGATTTAGTCTTCGGTTATACTTCTTCTTTGAGATATATTGCTTTCCTTTTGTGTACTGAAGATAGGAAGGTAAATCACAGATTTACCTTCCTTCTACCCTTATATTATATCAGACTTCAGTCTTTTAACTTTGATGCTTCTTGTCTCACTGAATCATCCACACTTCTTATCTCACTTAGACAGCAAGTGTATACATTACTAGATCAGCGACTTCTTCACCCAGATCTGTATTCACTGACTCAAAACAATCCCTGAAACAGATGCGCACTTTAAACTTGATCACAACCCCTTTAACTTGCACTTTATTCAGACTTTATCAAGCTGAAGGATCTCAGATATATACGCACTGAATTTTGTCCTTAACTCGCACTTTATTCTACTCTGAGATCTGCACTTTAACTTCCCTGAAATCCACACTTTAATCACTGTAAAACTTCAGAGAAAAATCCGCACTTTTCTATTTCTAAACCTTGTCCGAAACATAGAGGAAATGCAAGTTGTGTCTGTGTTTTTCTGCGTAGTATGACTAGGGTATTTATAGTTGTTTTCGTCTGTATTTTAGCCGACCATGCAGCCAACTTCTCCACTGTGAATTTAGGCTGACTTGAGAGAGGTAATTCCAGCGTTGATGTAGCCTGTCTTCCCTGTAAGTAGAGCTTGTCTTCAACATTGTTTGAGGGTTGTTAGGTGCCCTTCTTCCACAAGGTCTTGGAGCATATATTGCTAGACTAGATCCTTCCTGAATATGACACTTCATTATATTTTATGCCTAGAAGACTCAAACCTAATAGACATCAAGAAGAAGTCTATCTACATAGTAAATCTTGCGCATGAAACCCATGAAGCAAGTACAACAAAATACTTATGTAACTTGCTCATTATATTTTATTATCTTTGTCTTCTTCTTTACATAAATACACAATTACATAGTCAACATGAAGACCAACCTAGTTACACTTTTCAACAGCTCAGTGTTCTCAATTAGCTGTGACCGCTTCCCGGAAGGGTGATGTCCATAAGTTCAAGTTGCTTTCTAAAAACCAAGTACTTTCCTTTCAGTAAAGGCTTGGTAAGAATGTCAGTTATCTAATCATTAGTGGAGATGTGATGGAGCCTCACTGCTCCTCTCTGCACCATATCCCAGATATAGTGATACTTTTTCTCAATATGCTTGGACTTGTCATGTAGCACAAGATTTTCTGCAAGACGAATCTCGCTCTTATTATCACAATATATAATTGTTGTGTCTGGAACCTGCTCAAATAGGTCCCCAAAAAGCTTCCTCAGCCAAGTTGTCTCACAACTAGCCATGCTAGCAACAATGTACTCAGCTTCAGTTGTACTCGGTGCAACAAAATTTTGCATTCAACTCTTCCAAGAGATCATTGTAGATCCCAAGCTAAAGAAGCACCCAAAAGTGTTTGTTCTATCAGCAGAGTTACCAACCCAATCAACATCAATATATCCATGAAGTCTAACATTTTTAGCAGTGTATTTCAATCCTAGATTGATAGTTCCATGCAAGTATCTGAGTACATGTTTTGCAGCAATCCAGTGGGCATGAAAGGAATCAATCGCATATTGAGTTAAAGTGTTTACAGCAAAGCATATGTCATGCCTAGTGTTTACCAAAAACATCAAAGCACCAATGAGTTGTCTATACTTTGTCGCATTTGCTAGACTAGGTCCTGCAGCTTTTCCACATAAATTCTTAAATTTCATTTCCATAGGAGTATGCACGGACTTACATTCTACCATAGCAAATATTTCAAGAAATTTAACAACATATTTTCCTTGAGAAAAATAAATTTCACCAAGTTTTTTCCAGACCTCTAGACCTAGAAAGTAATACATCAAACTAAGGTATTTCATTTCAAACTCAGAAGCTAACTCCCTCTTACACTGGAGGATAAGAGGTTCTCCTCCTGTCAATAATAAATCATCAACATACAATACCAAAACCAAAGGTATACCTTGGATTGTTTTGAAGTAGAGGTTTGGGTCTGCACTGCTTCTTGTGAAACCAATCTTTATTAGGTAGTTATCAATGCAAGCATACCAAGCTCTTGGAGCTTGCTTCAGCCCATATAAAGGCTTTCTTCAGTCTGCATACATGAGTTTCCCTATCATACTCTTCAAAGCCTTGTGGTCTCTCCACAAATACCTCTTCCTTAAGGAAGCCATGCAAGAAAGCAATTTTCCCATCCATTTGGTGAAGAGTCCATCCCTGGCTAGAAGCTAAGGCAACAAAAGATCGAATGGTAGTATATCGAGCTACAGGTGCAAAAATCTCATTGTAATCTATACCTCTCTCTGAGAAAAACCTCTACCTACAAATCTAGTCTTATATTTTTCAATACTACCATCAACACCATGTTTAATTTTAAACAACCATTTGAAAGTGACAACAAATTTACCTTGAGGTCTAGGAACCACTTCCCAGACATCATTATGGATGATGGACTCATATTCTTCAGTCATGGCATCTTTCCAGACTTGTTCTTTTTCAGCTTCTTCAAAGGTGCATGGTTATGTCTGAATGATGTTGCTCATGGCAACAACATACCCTTGAAACTGACTTGGCTTCTTACTTCCTTTGAACGTTCCTCTTGGGGCAGCATGTTGTTCAGCATCTTGCAAGGTATCTCGTAGCCATAGTGGTCTCTTTCTGGTAGGAGGATGATGTGGTGGAGGATCTAGAGGATCCATGGAACCCATTGGATTATCAGCAAAATCATTCTTAGGATCCGGTTCAGACTCAGATACAGCCTCTTTTTCATTATCAACTTGTCTTTTAGCAATGGCAGGAGGAGAGTCCCTTGCTTGTCTAAGAGTTGCATCTTCATCAAATGTTACATCTCTGCTAAACTCTATAGTTCTTTGACCAGGTACATAAATTATACAAGCTTTTGAATTATCACAATAACCAACAAACGTAGTTTTCTTACCTGAAGCTTCCAATTTGTTCCTCTTCTCTTTTGGCACATGGAAGTATACAGGACAGCCAAAGATTCTCAAATGACTCACCTCAGGCCTTTTTCCAGTGAAGACTTCTTCAAGAGTCTTATTATTTAAGGCCTGATGAAGAGTTTTGTTTTGCACATAAACTACAGTATTTGCAACTTCTCCCCACAGAAACTTTGGTAGCTTTGGATCATGCAGCATGGCTCGGACTGCTTCCATTAAGGTTATGTTCTTCCTTTTAACCACACCATTTTGTTGTGGATTGTACGTCACAGTGGTTTCTTTCTTTAATGCGGCATCTTTGCAAAGATCATTAAAATCATTGGAGGTGAACTCTCCCCCATTATCAGATCTGAAAGCTTTGATCAGGTTTCCAGTTTGATTTTCATTTAGAGCCTTGAAATCTTCAAACATGTCAAATGCTTCACCTTTCTTTTTCAAAAAGAATATACATGTCTTGCGAGAAAAATCATCAACAAAAATCATGAAATACAAGTAGCCACCAAGAGAAGTAACAAGCATAGGTCCACATAAATCAGAATGTATAAGCTGAAGTACCTGACTAGTTTTTGTTTTGCTTGAAGGGAATGGTCCCTTTATATGCTTTCCACTTGCATATCTATACTTCTGTGGTGAATCTTGGCACCTACTATCTAAGTGACACTCCTACCACATCTGCACAGTTTTCCAATACGCCCTCATCTAACATTCCACCCAGGAAGCTGTTTCTCTGCATATCTACCATAAGCAGAGAAGAAAGTAAGCTTTCTTCGTCATAGAAAATCCTATGGGTTTAAGAAAGCTACTCCCATCATTGAGAATCAATCGAAGAAGAAGAAACAAACCAGGTTAGCAAACTACAAGAAGAAATATTGCACTCAAAAAGCACAATTGAAGAAAAAAGAGGCCTGGTTAAAGAAATTCTAACCAGTATGAGAGCTGACCAAAAGGAATTGGCTGAAAAACAAAAACAACTTACAGAATTAAAATATTCAATGATGATAGAAGAATTTGAAGATGTGCTCAAAGAAGAAGAAGATCATGACCGGGAGTAGCAAGCATTACAATGCATACCAGAAGATCACCAGCCAAAGCCAAGTACATCTATTCTCCAGATGAAGGGATTTGAAGATAGGATTGTTACTGAAATAGATGTCAAGGTTAGTGGTTATAAACAATATTCTCTAGATGCACAGCGAAACATAGGAGCTATGAATTCCTGTGCAAAGCATAGTATCATTCCTTAATATTATTGGCAACCCACAAGCTTGCAGTTCAGAGTCGTAAATAAGACGTTAATGACTATCAGAGCTATGTGTAATATCCCAAATTGGGAACAAATAGTAATATAAAGCATACAAGACTAAAACTACAACAAAACAAAAATAGTCATTAAAAACACCATGTATGAGCCAAAAACATCAGAGCCATTTTATTGATTTTCTGATGAGAAAAAGGTACAATGAGGTTCTCAAGAGAATGGCACCTTGGCCTGCATAAGAAAGGTTGAAATAACTCCTCAAACCCGAATAGAAACCCTGCCTTCCTGCTACTCTGCGTGGCTCCTCCTCTGTGTTGTCCTGCTGGAACTACGGTTGCTAGCTAGAAATGGACTGTGTGTTGAGGCTGCTCTGCTTCTCAGAAAATTATGGGAATTAGACACCGGACTCTCCTCAACAAACCCAGAAAAATCCACCAAGGGTTTCCAGAAGTCCTAACCCTCGAAATTAGTCCCCTTGGGCTTGGCACGCTGCTTTGCTGGGTAATCTGGTTCTCTGGTTGAACTATTGGAAGATGCTACTGGAAATTTGCCCAAAAACTCTGGTAGGAGGTGGCTAACCTCTCCTCCAAACTCCGGACTGAAATCTGCTCTCTTTCCCACTCTCCCAATGTTGCTCCTCAACTGGACTTTGTATTCTCTCTACTACCTGCATGGCATCTACGTTATCCTAGAAGGGATGTGTATGCCTGAATGTGCTCATGTGAATCCTCTCTTAAAATTGGATGGTACCTCCTCCCATGAGCGGGCACTCGAAGTCCCCTTAGGTAGAGGTTGAGATCTCCGCTCGGAAATCTCTGTGCTAAACAGCACTTGCAGACTCGACTAAACAGCTCAAGCGTGCTACAGTCTATCAAACAGAACATCATTGATTGAATGCATAAGGAATGAGCTTCTCTCACCCCATATTTATCCAAGTGAGCCTCCAACGTTCCCTTGGGCCCACCTGTGTTGCGTTGTCCCTCTGCTAGCCTGTCCCTATGCTGCCACTTAAGATGTTGTCCCATTCGAGTGGTTGGCCTCATGGGCCCCACTTCAGCTCTAATATTTGTCTAAGTGACTTTAGGAAGGTGAATTAATCCTATGGTTTATTAGTGGGTCCCTCCTTGTCCATTTTATTTCCTGCTAAACATTAGGAAATGCAAAAATTAACAAAATTAATATTCCAATTAATTGACTACAAATTTTGAATATTACACTATGGCTCCTGATTTCCCAATTATTCTTAATGGAATTCCTACTTCTATAAATTTGTACAGTTTTGATACAGGAAGTGATATTTTGTTGGGTCAAGATTTTGTAAGAAGACAAACCATATTTGCCTCAACATCCAAGGAAGAACTGTAAAAATTCCAAGTAAGTCCAACTATGTAAGTAGAATTGTAGACCCTGTCCCAGATATAGTTGAATGTTCTCTTGACAAGCTAGCAAAGATCAAAAAATTAATCAGAAATGTTGAAATCCAAAGGCCAAAATACATCAGAGAAATAAAAGAGAAAATTGAAGCAGAATGTACAGCAGATGCACCCAATGCATTTTGGCAAAGGGAGCAATACTTTATGGATCTTCCCTATAGAGAAAATTACTCTAGAACACCTCAAAATTCATCAGCAAACCAGATGTCCCCACCAGAGCTCGAACTTTGTAAAAAACAAATTGTTGAACTATTAGAATGAAAGTTGATCGAACCAAGCAGAAGCCCTTGGGCTTGTCTAGCATTTTATTTCAACAAGCATTCAGAACAAAAGAGAGGTAAACCTAAAGTGGCGGGATTCTTAGGGAGTATTGAGTCTGAGACTTTGTTAAGGTCGATCCGCGCCTCTGAACGAAGTTTGAAAAGTTTGTATAAGGTATATCTGCGCCTTTGAGCGAAGTTTGAAAAGTCTGTAAAAGTTACAAACTTTTCAAACTTCACTCAGAGGCGCGAATCAACCTTAACAAAGTCTCGGGCTCAATACTCCCTAAGAGTCCCGCCACCTTAGGTTCACATACGCATCAAAGTGCACATGCGCAAACTTGTCGAAGTCGAACTTAAAGATAGAATGACATAGAGCTTTAGAGAGAGAGAGAGCTCAGAATAACCACACACAACCAAATGTCGCTAATGGCGATACATCTTTCTTATTTATAGGATTTCGAGAGAGTTTCAAGCATCTTCTCGAAAAATGAGAAATACATGAAAAATCGTGATTGCAATCACGTTTTTTCATGTATTTCTCATTTTTCGTTTAGCAAGGTCCATCGAAAGTATGCAACATGGGTACTCCTTAGATGGGGAAATAAATTTTGCATCCAACGAGTGTTCCCGCTCAAAATTTGAGTAAACCCTTAGGGAGATAAGTTGAAAATACGAGTTGAAAAAGTAGTTTTTTCTTTTTTTCCCTCTCAAATTTGATGATGTAATCTAATCTTATTTTATTATTTCCACTATTATTTTATAATTTCCTTATGAGGCCCATTTTAGATTTCAAAATTTCCCTAATGAAGCTAAGAAGGTTGTTGTTCTAACACCAATCATATTAGCTAAGGAAAAGCCAAGTATCTTGGCCTTTTCTTAGCTTTAGTGTAGGAATTCATAGCTATAATCATAGGAATTTCACTTGGTATTTTGGGCTTTCACATGCTAACTTTGTTTGAGTGTTTCAAAGTCATTTTCATCACTTTCTGAACTAATTAACTTGTTGGTTTTAAGCAAGCCCACGCTTTTACAAAGGGAGGTGTTGCCAAAATCCACTCAACCTTGAAGATTTGAAGCACCCGGAAGAAACCTACATTGAAACCTTTGTAAAACCATTGACATACCACCATTGTGACTTCATCCATCCATTTTAGATCCCTTTATTCATAAGGGAATCCATCCATTTTAATCCCTTTATTCACAAGAGACTCATCAAGTATTGTAATTATATTAGGAGTTAGAAGAGTCTCTTAAGCATCCTCCTCTACACAGTGGGGATCTCTTGTGGTTGTGTCCCTTTTGTGGTTTCCTTCTATTGTGGGATTAAAATTAACCTTAGAGTAGTTTAAAACTTTAATCATATTACATAACTAGAATAAATTTATTTTTGTGTTATCTAGAATAGATTTCCTTTTGTGCTAACTAGAATAGATTTCATTTATGTACTTTATATTCGTTTCATTTTGCAAAGTAATGAGCCTCCATAAAGCTCTAAGGCTTATTGGTTCAATTAGACTAAATAGGGAAAACCTCTTCTACATCTTCTTACTGTGATATTGGGGAAAATTGGTAAACATTCAACTTGTGAAGTAAGGCTAGGGACTTTTTTTACTGAGTATTGGACCTCTTTGCGAATTGGTTGACTTGTGAAACTAGGGGAGTATTGATGAAGCAAAGCTTCCTCCCGTTGAATCTCCTTGTGGCTTTCCTTAACCCAAAGAGGATAAGGCTAGAAGAGGACACAAACCTTAGTTAGATTTAATTTATTGCAATCACATATTTCATGTTGTGCACTAACACACTTAACTAACCTAAGTCCAAGTGAAATCAAATTTAACTAAAATCAACCAAGAACATTCCACAACACTTTCATTTACAACATTTGATACTTGGTCATTTTCAATTGCCATATTTATTTTCAAAGCACATTTACTTTCGGGTATTTGCATTTCCAAGTTCAAGTACTTTACTTTTCAAGTAATCATCTTTCATTTCAAACATTTATTTTTGAGTTTTCAATTTCCAAGTATTTACTTTTCAAGCACTTTACTTTCAAGCAATTATCTCTTACTTTGAGCATTCAAGTACTCATTATTTGGCAGTGATCTCTACTTGCTACATATTTTACTTTAAGAGTATTTCATTCATTGATCTTCATTGCCATATCTCTTGCTTATGAATGATTATGGTTATTTATGCTCATAGAGTTTATCAACATGCTTTGAAGTAACACGTTGTAATCTACATATGATGGTTGAATGTGTCTTGGTCAATCTTAATTAACTCCTACAACTAATATTTCTTATTTGTTAAAGCTTGCCAAGCCTTAGTTGTCTCATAGGGTCCATGCCCCTTGGCTTTAGTAGGAGTTAGCCTAGACAGAGGAGTTGAGAATTGAGTGACAGCTGCTCAACTCGATACTTGCCCTCAACAAATTTTATCCACGTTAGCCCAGGTATGGATTTAGGCGGAAACATTTTTTGCCCCGTTGTCGAGGACTAAATCTTTTTAAACCCAGAATACGACTTGATTTTCCACTTTGTTTTTGCTTGATTTTATGCATGACTGGTTATTAGAGCTTGATTTGTGTCCTAGAAACTCCACTTATTGAGAATTCTTTGAAGTATTCCACTAGAAGAAATCTACATTTGATTAACCCCCTTCTTGAACCTAAAAGGGATTATCAAAGGAGATTGAACAAATATTCTTCTAGTAGACTCCTTGAAAAACTTGGAGACAAATCAATCCCTGATATTCGCCTACTTTTTAGCTATCAAACATAAGCAAATAATTGTCAGGAAGTAGAAATGGATGATTTGTATAAGCCTATTGATTTTTCTAACATTCAAGGATATCCTCATGCCATTCTTGATAAAGCTTTCGAAAAGTTAACCTCTTTTTAAGGTGACTGCAATAAGTGTGAAATCGCATATTAGGAACTTTAATCTTTGTGTGAGCAAGCAGTGTAACAGTGCAAATCACGAGGATGTAAAAATGAAGCTATTTGTCTTGTCTTTAGAAGAAGATGCATTGGATTGGTTTGCTAAGTAGAGCGATAACTCCTTCACAACTCTCAGACAAATAGTAGATGCTTTCAACCATAGATAGGGTGTAGGAAAGATGATCGTCACATGTTGGCTACTTTGAGTGGAATTGAAAAGAAAGAAAATGAAACAACAAAAGAGTTCAACAAAAGGTTGAAAGATTTGATTAAAAGTCTTCATCAATGTATCAAGCCCCCTAACGCTTCCATCCTTATATACTATATTGATGCATACAAACATATCATATGAGTTAATGGATAAGGAACCTGCAACTTTGAATGTTGCACAAAGCTTGGCTGAGAAGATAGAGAAATATAGGCGAGCTTCAAGGAAGTCAGATCTTCCTAGTTTTACAAGAGGAAATTCTTCAAGATATCAAAAGACCAAGGATAAGGAAATTTAGGAAGCATCTTATGACCCCATTAAGGAATCGACTCAAATAATCAAGACCATGGATATCAACTATGCGAATCAAATGAATGCAATACAAAATCATTTGATATCCATTGAGAGGTCACAAACAAATAGGTTTCCTCCAAGGCCTAATGATAAATGGCAAAAGAAAGGGAATCCTCAAGATCAAAGGCAACCTTACCCTCTGGAATCTACAAATATGGTGGACCACAAAACCTTTCCTTAGTGTAGGCCTTGCAATGATTTTCACAAAGAATCTACTTGTCCCATATACTGTCAAATTGTTGAAGAGGATATGGGTGAGACAAGTGAACAAATTAATATGGTGGCCAAAGTTATACTATTTCCATGGAAAATTGGATGGAAACCATTGAAAGGAGCCAAAGTATTGATTATGTGTCCATTGTTTGCAATTTTGATAATATGATTGTTATAAATGATAACATCACTTAGATTTTTGGTGAAAAGCCTATGTCGGAACAAATGCTTGCAATGACCAGGGACAAAGGAGTGACTTATCAAAGAAGAGAAAATAAGAATCAAGGTACTCCTAAAGTTTTCACTCCCCTTACTTCGGACTTAAATATTGACTTGGGTAGTGTTGAAATATGTAACTAGGTTTAGTATTCATAATGACATATGTAATCATGATTTTATGTAAAGAGAAAAATAAATTTATTATCGTCATTCTTAAGGCATAGGTTTCATGCTCAAGGGAAATTTATTTATAGGTCAAGCACTCATTGAGTGCTTCTAGGGCTTGTCATTGAGTCTATGTAATATCCCCAAATGGGATATTTTCCTAAATTTGCATAAATTTATTTAAACCCCAAATTATGTCGTAAAATCAATCATTTACTTAACAGAAGATTGCCATGTAAAATAAAAACACATAAACACTACAATCCAATACCACATAGAACAGGAAGAATCTCAGCTTTTATTATAGATAATAACGGGGTTACATATAGATCTGACCCAGAAAGAGCTGAGATGGAGAACTGGCCAACAATAAAATCAGCTGCACTACTACACTGCGATGGCCTCCAAAACTGAACTGCTACACTCTCCCTCCGGCAACAGCTAACACTGAATCCACTAATGCACCTGTTGAAGGTCTGAATGATCCTCACTCCAATATCTCTGAAGCTCTGAGAAACTTCTAAATGAAGTTTCCTCAAAGAGAGTTGGGTTTCCGTCCAACACTCATAAATCACTCGAGGGTTTCCATCCTGGGGCTACGGCTGAAGTAGAGAACCACGTCTCAAACCTCTCAGACAAGAAAATGATATGATCCAAAAGATATCTCTCAATGGCCTCCTCCCTTTCTTTTATAGATCTCTTGCAGCCTTCTAGAGCCTTATTTTATTATTATTTTATTCATGGAGCACTTTTTCCTCTTATTAAATATTCCTTTTTAATGTAGAAAAGAGTAAATCGGCTGCCATGTCTCCTCCGGTCACTGAAACTCATGTCCAACCATCCCATCATGGAGGCATCCTCGTCTCGGTTCCAATGAGCTATTACATTAAGGTGTTCCATCATGTATTCCTCTTGAAATGCCACCTTGAGAGTAATCAACTGAGTTAAGCCCACAAATAACTCAACGTTCCGAAGTTGTCGGAATGCATCGGAACGAAAGCCAGACTGCTCAGATGATGGAATATATCAAGCGAATGCCACCCGATCACATAGAAACTCCTCAAAACTCCTCCAAAAAGCCCATGGGCCCACTGATGACACCAACCTATACCTGTGACCGGTCTGCTCCTAACTCTAGAAGTCCATCCTAGCCCTATCATAGGTGACACCAAAAAAGGGAATATTACAGTCTACAAGTCAATTAAGTCATTGTCATGTGTGGAAGACCCTTTTAGGGCATGTTACATATTGTAAAGAAAATTATTTGAGTCAAAATTAGAGTCAGAGACCCTTCAAGACCTTGTCAACAGGAAAGTAACAAGTCGGCCTACATAGAAGATCCAGTCAGCGTCATGGAAAGCCTATATAAAAGAAGGAACCCGACCTAATTTGAACACACAACAAGCAAGTTCGATCTCCAAAAGCAAGAATTTGGAAAAAGGATGAAAATCAAGGATAAGAAGAAGAGCAAGATCGAAGATTTGGGCCTCGAAGTTGTATCAAAGCTGTGAAATTTCCATGGCCAAACATCGCCCAAGTCCCAAGGCTCGAACTGCGCACTGCCTCTAGCTATAGTTGATGCCCCATGAAGTGAAGTCCGCCAACAAGCATCAATGCTCCCTAGCTCCTACTGTATTGTACCTCTAATTGTATAAGCTGCCCCACCAACTGCATACCAACTCATCACCTCTCTCCAATCCAAGTCCTAACTCAATCCCATGTTGATCCTGCTCTCCCGAAATCGGGATGGAGTGCTAAAGAAATGACGACCTGTGCCCCATTGCCAAATGGAATCTGAAACATCTGCTATGTCTAAGGACCCCTGCTCTGCTGTGCTTCCTACGAAGAAAATCGTACCATCAAGAGGGTACCAGCTCATGATCTCCCGCCAATTTATCCTAGAAGAAGAATTCAATGTAGTGTCAACTGCATACGGAACATGCCTAGAGAACTGTCGCCAGCTCATAATCAACTCACATTGCTCTGTCCTGTCTACCAACGAAAGTTGCCTGTAGAAGAAAGCCCCTCCCTCTATAATGGACCAAAGTGGGCAAGATATGCTGCAAGCCCCATCGATGTACTCCTGGAGAGTGCTACTCACTGAAAGTACCGCAGCTCTGCTGACTGCATGTACATCTATCTGCACCTCAACAATGTGTCGGGCCACAGATGGATGCTCCACCATCTCCAACAGCTCCTCCCTCTCCTGATCGGGAATGTAATGCTCCTGCTGTCCACTAGCCCCCTGCAGAACTATCCCATCAACCTCCACTATCTCCAGAGGATATGGATTTGCAACTGCTGTCACCATACTCGATGTTTGTGAATCTGACTACTCCTCCTCAATGGCTGACCCCAAGGTTAGCCGCCTATCCATCATAGACTCAATGTGAGCCTCCATCTGGCTCTCCCTCAAAAATCTATCATGCATGATGTGCATAGTATCCTCCTCTGCTGACTCAGGCTCCGTCATATGTTGCTCTAGCTGAATCGTCACAAGTGACTCATCTCCCAGAGTATCTCCCGTAGGGTCCCCTGACTGCTCACCCTGCACACTGGAATACAGCTTCGGCCTACTGTCATCATCTCTGCATGACTGCTCTTGCTCCCTCGAAGCATCCTCCACTGATCCCATGGACTCATCTGAAGAAGAGACCTCACCCTGGCATACAAAAGGAATGCCCTTCTGTTCTGCCTCTGCTGCATCATCTACATCACTCAAGCATGAGTGATCAAGCCCCCAAGGTTCTTTGCAGATGAAGCAAAGTCCCTTCCTCCTCAGCTCATTTCTGCTCCCAGCTCCACCAAACTGGAGCAACTCCTCCCTGGTCAATTGTCTCCTGAATAGCCCAATATTTTGCTCAACCAGCCCTTGGGCTAGCTCCAGAGCAGTAGGTGAGACCAACTGCTCTCTCCTCCAAATACTCAACAACCTAGTCTGCAACTCTCGACCAATGATCTCACGGTCTCTCATACATGACGACAGGATGGACAGCATGTGTGCTATGACAGTGTCAAGATGATGTCTCCTAATGTTGAAGAAGCATTGGAACATCTGCAGAATTAAGTCATCACACTCAAGGTCAAACATGATGACAAACGTCTCGAATGTGGCCATTCTCCATAGAATCTCAAGCTTCTTCCCAAAGGTAGAGCCTGCACTGTTGTCCAAATCCTCAAAAGTCTCTACAATCAATCTGATAATCCTCCTCATAACATCATCATTGTATGGAGCTATAAATGCCATCAACTTCATGATGTTACCGAGACAAGCTACAACCGGAAGTGTGACCCCTTCACAAGGTTCCTCCAAGAATTTGGGTTGTATAAGAGCAAGCATAGTAGATTTTAGAGCCCAAATCAGTTTTTGCCCTTCTTCTTGGCTTATTTTAGACGGAAGTTCATTAAGCTCATCTAGTTTGGACAGAACTCTCCATGTCATCTTCATGTTTTTCAAATTTGTCCCAAGTGCAAAAATTTTGAGACCAATCTCTTGCCCCTTCTGCACACCCCCTGACTGTTCTTTCTGAAGGATGGTATAGATCCCTTTTGAAAAGGGCTTGCTGTTCAGTTTTGTTTGCTGGTCTATTGGTGCATGGAGGTTTAGGGAAACAATTTCTGTGGTTGACTTCCTTAATTTATTTAGGAATTCCTCCATGACGGAATGTTTGCATGAGGACGGTATTTTCTGAGTTTGCTACCCCCTCCTAGTGCGGTCCCTTGTCACACATATACTGTTGTAGGTGAAATATTTTATTGGTGCTAATTTCCAACACACAGTGGCATGTACAGGAAGTATTCAACTCTAAGTAGCACTGATATTTGTATTTTATTCATAGAAAATTATCACAACAATTGACAAAACTTTATAACCGAGCTATTCCGGACAAGACATAGTGTCCTTTCTCAATTATATTAAAAACAAATGTATACTTAGAAGAATATAGAATGGAACCTGGTTTATATATCTTCAACAATGTTGCAGTAGTCAAACATTTCAACAGGAGTATTCCTCAAGGGGCAGCCCCCTTCATTCCTCTGAAATGTGTACTCTGCTACAACCACAGTGATAGCAGTCTTCTACAGCAATGTATCAATATTCGAACTCAGTAGGGTGGTCCACGCTTATTTCCAGCACACACCCTCTCTGTAATGTCCCACGTCTAGCGGCTGAGATAAATCGACTGTTCCAGAAGGCTAAACTCGATTGACTTGTCCAATTCTCGCTACCCCGCGATCTAAGTTGATTACGATCCACCGATTCAACTTGCGCTTAGTCACGTAAGCAGTGAACTCTAAGCTCGACTTGTCCAATCATCTAGAAATATATTGTCCCCATTGTGTATGCTACCTTCAATTGGTGGCTTCCCTCAGACATCACGTCGTCAACATGAAGCTGCTAACCACACCGCAGGCTCAAGGCATCAATGTCGTTTGACTACAAGCTTTAGTTTCTCGTCTGAATTGGGTCAAAATAACGAATGTTCTTGGCCAACACTATATTAATCCCCTCGGTCTCTGTGATTTCTGCAACACGTCACATTATTCGACTCAGCTACATACGGAATTCTTCGCTTACGAATTCAGCTCCTGGCAACTGTGGTCATGCGAGCCTCTTAAAAAATGTTTATTCCTGAAATCACTGTAGTCGTCAGCCCCTATGGTTTATGCCGCTCTCCCAAGTTAGTTCACGATGTTCATAAAAGCTCTGGCTCCTTCACAACGTATATGAGTGGGCCCCTTTTGATATTAGGATTTATAAAATTTAATCCTTGGCCTTACGGAGATATGTCGGAAAAATTCCACGGCGATCTGGTCTGTCTATTAGAGTCGAACAAAGTAGCCATGGAACCCAACCTAGCGTTATCAGACTCCACTCCAAGCAATCAACCTATAACAATTCGATGTGGATTTCAAATCATTGTTAATAATTTAGCTTCCAGACTGATTAGTGTAATGCAGTGGCCAAATAATTCGGTCTTCAGAGAAGTTCACGACCATGGCAAACCTATCGTTAATTCTGCCTTCTTCTCAGCTTCTTAAAACTCGAATCTTGTCAAACAAATATTGACGATGTTATCTTGTAGTTTAGTCGACCTTGAAACAAAATTAAATCGACACACAGATCAAATGTGTCCATGGAATTCCGCCCCAACTTAACTCCTTGTGCTCTCAGCCTTTCAAAATTTGGTTGAATTCGAAACCCAAAAATAATTGAAATTTGGCCCACACTTAAAATAATATTCCACCGCAGACTCGATCTTTTGCAATAATAATTTGAGGGATAGCTAGGATAACTATTTTGGGTATTTGGAGAACAAACAGCAAAATGATTTTGCATCTGGCAAATAGTCTTTGGCACGTTCAGAATAAACTTCAGAACAACCTCAATCAAACAATGAAAACCCGCAAGCTGAGCCAAGTTCGATGCTCTGATACCATTATAATATCCCCAAATGGGATGTTTTCCTAAATTTGCATAAATTTACTTAAACCCCAAATTATGTCGTAAAATCAATCATTTACTTAACAGAAGATTGCCATGTAAAATAAAAACACATAAACACTACAATCCAATACCACATAGAACAGGAAGAATCTCAGCTTTTATTATAGATAATAACGGGGTTACATATAGATCTGACCCAGAAAGAGCTGAGATGGAGAACTGGCCAACAATAAAATCAGCTGCACTACTACACTGCGATGGCCTCCAAAACTGAACTGCTACACTCTCCCTCCGGCAACAGCTAACACTGAATCCACTAATGCACCTGTTGAAGGTCTGAATGATCCTCACTCCAATATCTCTGAAGCTCTGAGAAACTTCTAAATGAAGTTTCCTCAAAGAGAGTTGGGTTTCCGTCCAACACTCATAAATCACCCGAGGGTTTCCATCCTGGGGCTACGGCTGAAGTAGAGAACCACATCTCAAACCTCTCAGACAAGAAAATGATATGATCCAAAAGATATCTCTCAATGGCCTCTTCCCTTTCTTTTATAGATCTCTTGGAGCCTTCTAGAGCCTTATTTTATTATTATTTTATTAATGGAGCACTTTTGCCTCTTATTAAATATTCCTTTTTAATGCAGAAAAGAGTAAATCGGCTACCACGTCTCCTCCGGTCACTGAAACTCATGTCCAATCGTCCCATCATGGAGGTATCCTCGTCCCGGTTCCAATGAGCTATTACACTAAGGTGTTCTATCATGTATTCCTCCCGGAATGCCACCTTGAGCGTAATCAACTTAGTTAAGCCCACAAATAACTCAAATTTCCGAAAGTTGTCGGAATGCACCAGAACGAAAGCCAAATTGCTCGGATGATGGAATATATCAAGTGAATGCCACTCGACCGCATAGAAACTCCTCAAAACTCCTCCAAAAAGCCCATGGGCCCACTGCTGACACCAACCTGTACCTGTGACCGGTCTGCTCCTAACTCTAGAAGTCCATCCTAGCCCTGTCATAGGTGACACCAAAAAATGGAATATTATAGTCTACAAGTCAATTGAGTCATTGTCATCTGTGGAAGACCCTTTTAGGGCATGTTACATATTGTAAAGAAAATTATTTGAGTCAAAATTAGAGTCAGAGACCCTCCAAGACCTTGTCAACAGGAAAGTAACAAGTCGGCCTACATAGAAGATCCAGTCAGCCTCATGCAGGCAATTCGTACGCCTAGAAAGCCTATATAAAATAAGGAACTCGACCTCATTTGAACACACAACAGGCAAGTTCGATCTCCAAAAGCAAGAATTTGGAAAAAGGATGAAAATCAAGGATAAGAAGAAGAGCAAGATCGAAGATTTGGGCCTCGAAGTTGTATCGAAGCTGTGAAATTGCTATGTCGAAATTCTGAAGCTACATCTGTGAAGCTACAAGGTCGAAGTTGTGAAGTTGCTTCTAGGTCGAAGTTGTGAAGCTGCAAGTTGTGAATCTGCTAGGTCAAAGTTGTTGAAGCTACTAGGTCGAAGTTGCAGAAACTGTTGCCTGGGGTCAAAGTTGCTGAAGCAGTTGCTGGAAGATCGAAGTGTTTTGCAAGAAGCAGTGTAAGGAAAGCTCACCAAGAAGGAAAGTTGACTTGGTCTCTAAGGAGCCTTGGTCAAGGGTCATAGGTCTTGGAATTCGTCATTTGAAGTTCTGTAAGAAGGGAAGGGTTTTTGTGGGTTTTCCTCTCAAAAGAAGAGGTTTTGGCCCTCGCAGGTAGCTTATATCTTGTGTCCTTTTGTCTCATATCGACAAACCACCAAAAGAAGAAGTTTATTCTCTAGCAAAATATATGAAAGGAGAAATAAGGGCTCAAAGAATCCGTATAGAATCAATTAAGGATCCCTCATCTCTTAAGTAGCAGAGTTGGAAGATTCAAAAGAAATCTATGATAAGTTGGTAGAATTGTTTTCCGTAAGCACTGCAAGAGAAGTTATATCTTTGAAAACCAAGTTATACAAGATGAAGGTATCAAAAGAATAAGGGATAGCCTCATATCTTATGAGGGTGTCACAAATACGAGACCAACTACAAGAGTTGGGGGAAATAACGTCCGACAAAGAGATGACTACTGTGGTGCTCAACGCACTACCTAATGAATAGGCCAACTTTGTATCAAGCATCTATGGAATACATTCAGTGAACACTGGCCATTATGTAAAATTGAAGAAGCCAGGTTAAAGGCAAAAAGTGATGTGGGATCAAATGAACAAGTTCAGGCATTTGCTGCCATGGCTAGGAGAAAAGGAAAATTTGGGAAGTTTGGTCCTCAAAAAAATAAGAAGATCGATATGTTAAAGATACAATGCTGAAGCGAACAAAGTTCCTTCTTAGGTTAAATACTCCAGAACACTTGGAATACAAGGATATCCATGAGGATACAAATATTATATTATAAAAGATATGAGATAGATAGATAGATGATTGAATGTTACAAGTGAGGCTTGCTTATATACCTACGCAGGTGCCTCTTCACGAAAGGTCATGTCTTATAGACATGACCTTTTAGCCTAATTACTAATTAACTAATTTATCATTTATTTACATTATTTATTCATTACATTGCCTTCCCCTCAAAAAGCTTTGTCCTCAAAGCTTGTCGATGAAAGGCCTCGATTTATTTTCCTGCTACGAACATCTTCTCGTCTTAGGGCAGTCATCCTTGTCGATACAAGTTGATACGATCCTCTAAGTGACAAACAAAATTGTCGCACTGAGAATGGATCGAACCATCCTAAATCAATCCTCTGTGGAACCTTACGATGACTGGAAACTTGTGATGATTCGTTACTATTCATCAGAATATTAGCTTGTTTCTGTTCTGAATACATAGATTGGTTGAGTTGTCTGCTCCCGTGATTTGGATGTCGATAGGGAACTTTTTTTGTTTGACTTTGATTTTCTTTTGGCGAGGATGTTATTGAGTAGGTTACAAAACCTTCACTTAGAATGTTCCTCGTTCGTTTGGCATCTAAGTGTGTTTCTTCTGCAACTTGCTTGTCGTCCTCTTTAGCTGAGACATTTACTGGATCAATGTTCGCTTTTCCTGCAACTTGAACTTCTACATTGTCGGTTTCGACGACTCTTTTTCAACAAGTTGTTGCACCTTTTTTTCCAACGACTTCTTATCCTTCTTCAATTTCTTAATTTGTGTTAGCAATTTTTCGTTGTGGTCCTTAAGGCGAGCAACTTCTTCATTCTTGTTCGCTGTGATTTTGTCAATTTCCTTTTGCATATTTTGAATCGCCTTTTTACTTTCTTGAGAAATTACTTTTGAAATTTCTTGAATGTCTTCAGGTGTCACTGAATTTTGCTTTAAGTTGACGTCCTGTAACATTATTTTCTTCTTTTTGTAGGAGAATGTTAAAAACTTCCTTTTTGTATTAAGGATGAATGACCCTAGTGATTCCATCCAGAGCGAACCCAGAATTATATCACTATCATTACAAAATAAGGTTTTAACGGTAAATTGGGAGACAAGGGAATAGTCTCCAATACTTAGGTGTAAATTCCCTATGTCGTATTGTTTTTCAATTTTGCGAAATGAACTTGTTTCTGTTATATTTGATTCGGGGATAACTAATTCGTTAGCACATTTAGTACTAACATAATTATTCTCTTGATTAAAATCGATAGATATAAGAACTTCCTTTCCCGCAAGTGACCCTTTGGTTCTAATTAGCGCACAAACAAACATACTATAATTTTCAGGAAATCTCCCTTCATTCCTTTCCGAATTAGATTCAATTTTCCTTTCATCAATGATTGATTCCATTTTGTCCATTGAATTGAGTTTTTAGGGTTTTTAAGGTAACCCTTCCTAACTTTCTCTTCTTCTTTTTAATGAGGTTATTATTCCTTCATTTTTTTTAATTTTTTTTTAATATATATATATATATATATATATATATATATATTCTTTTAACAATTGATTTTTTTTTAACTGTTTTTTTGTTGTTGAAAGGTTACAACCCTAGTGAAACGTGGCTATTCACATATATTCACCTATAAAATATATGTCCACTTATGTGTATTTCTCCACGTAAAAGTAAACTTACCATTCACAAGAGATTTTTTATTCCTTTACTTCTTATTTTACCTTGCAAATACCATGGGCAATTACCATGGGCTTCCAAAACCACAAGCTTGTAAACCACTGAAAGAATAATCAAAATAACCTTACCTACTCTTCCTTATTTCTTTTTCCTTTTTAATTTTAATTTGTCTTGGTATGTACGTATATGTACTTCTTTATATATGTCTCTTTTTTTTTTCTTTTTAATATACTTTGGCTTTTCTTCTCTCTTTTATTATTTTTAATATAAATTCTTCATTTTTTAATATTTCTTCAATTTTTTTATATAAATTATTCTCCCCTTTTTTTATATTCTTTTCAAAAATTCTCTGGTTTGTTTTTTCCCTTTTTTTTTTATTATGGCCAAAGGCCTAGTGGCGAAAATGGAGAAACTCCAAGATTGATAGTGAAATGCTTCAGTCACGACGGTAACAAGGTTGACGATTTTTACGGTCAAAGACCTGGATCAAGGAGCGTAGCTCTGTGCAGCGATGAGAGGCCAGAAGATCGACTGCTCTGATACCAAATGAAGCGAACAAAGTTCCTTCTCACGTTAAATACTCCAGAACACTTGGAATACAAGGATATCCATGAGGATACAAATATTATATTATAAAAGATATGAGATAGATAGATAGATGATTGAATGTTACAAGTGAGGCCTGCTTATATACCTACGCAGGTGCCTCTTCACGAAAGGTCATGTCTTATAGACATGACCTTTTAGCCTCATTACTAATTAACTAATTTATCATTTATTTATATTATTTATTCATTACAAATGCTATGGCTGTCAGGAATATGGGCATTTCAAGAGAGATTGTCTGAAACTCAAGACAGACAACAAGAATTGAAAAGAAACGAAAGAAGCCCATATCACCGAAGAAGTGAAAGAACTTGAGAAGAAAAAATCAAAGAAGGAGGAAGTGAAAAATCTCTACTATGACTGAGATCATCTCCTTCACTTAGTTCTTTTCAAATTTGTAAAAGATAGTTATCATGGTAGGAAGCATTGTAAGCATGATAGAATGCATCATTTTAGAAGATGGCATCATATTAGAAGCATGTGATTGAATCAGAAAAGAGCTCATGACATCATTGTAGAAGCTTGAAAGGATAGTTGAAGTAGAAGTCTACATGGTTGTAGCAGTCATTATGATGGAAAAGAACTAGCTCATCATATCCTCGTTAAAAGCATGTAAAGACAACTGAAATAAGTAGTATATATGGTTGGAAGAAAGTCATCTAGCATGATAAAAAATCATACATCATCATCATTAGGAAGGAGAATTTGCAGGATGAGAATAATCAAGATCGTTTGTTGCAATCTTCATTAGAAGGTTCACCTCTACTTGGAAGAAACGTCTCGCTAATAGTTCCACCTTGGGTGGGATCCATTGTTTAGAAAGATGATGGTATGATAACAAAGAAATGCAACATGTCAAGATGGTTGAAGTACTTTCAAGCAAGGAAAGGAAATTGTCGAAGGAAGTCTGGATGACCAAAAGGAGAAAAGAGGTATGTATATATTTGATAGATTAAGTCATGTCATCATATAGTTGCAGGTAGCATGGATGAATGCTCTATCTCATGAGCATGATCAAAGAAGAAGGATCTCTTCCTTGGAAAGATGCATGAAGGCATATGTCTTTAACTAGTTCACATATTGACAAGATGAAATCAACATAATATGACCTCATATGGAATATGAGGTGGTTGACAAGATGAAGGAATTATGCATAGAAATTTTTGGGGAAGCAATATGTGAAGAAAGGAAGAAGAGTTCATGAAAGATGCAACTATAGTCACATAAGATAAAGTGATCAACATCCGATGACTACAAGAATTGGCTAGGACATCTCCATAGAGAAGATATGAAGACCTTGATAAAGTTTGTAAAGAAAGGAGACCCGTGACATTTAGAGTCTTGGACATATGTTTATGAAAGTGCAGGATGTTGATGTTGCAAGCAAGAAGATGTCATGACAAAAGGGCATCATAAAAGGTATTTGTTTATTTGATGTTCATTTTGATTTTTGAACAACCTCTTGTTGGGTTGATACAGGGCTACCAAAAGAAAGTTGTAGATGTCACCTACAACTAGTACTCATGAGAATAGATGGAAAATATTGAAAGAAACATATCTTGGAAAAGGTAGTTGTATGAAGGAAACCCAAATGTGGACTAGAAGATCACTTTCCGATGAAAAAGGATGACATGACTATTGGTTCAACCCTATGGTTCATTGAAGGAAAGTGATGGATGGTCGAAGTCCTACGAAGAAAACTTAGAAGATGAAGGTGTGAAAATTCCAAGCCTGGAATCCTACTGCAGCCAGCTGAAATTACTTCACCTACTTGTTATTAAATAAACAAGTTATTTACAGTGTTCTATTGAAAATACTGAAGCAAATTACTACTACAACCTTCACTTAATTAATTAAATATGCTAAAACAAGAAACTGAACAATAAAGAAAAACATCACACAGGACACCGTTGTTTTTGGACAAACGTCCCCAAAAAAACCCAATGCATGAAAACCAGTGCAGCAAATCTGAGGGTTTTATTATTAAGCAATAGTTATTTTTGAATAAAATATTTGGATGCCTTGTTGGGTATCCAGTACAAAGAATATCACTCGACAGAGAAAATTAATGAGTTTACCCCACTCTACATTGCAAGTCCCGACTGATCCAGTAGCTAAAACAACGTCCTCCCGGCACCCTCTGTGTTGCCTCTGCGCAGTAGTTACAGTTGATATTTCGAGTGTTGAGGTAGCATCAGGTCTGCTCTAGTCCTGAAATTTTGTGGAGGGGCTAAGACACACAAGACCTCCAAAACCCAGAAAGTGTTTGGAGAAATTTCATCTAGTGTGTGAGATATTAATATAATTAATTTTTTTAATGAGGACCCTAAGTCTAACTTAAGGAATTAGAAAAATTAAAGTAAATTAATTAAACACATGTGATGAAATGTTCTAAGTGACGCGGATCAAGCAATCTTTTAATCTAAGTCGTCGATAAGAGATTAAATCACGATCTTTGATGTATCAACGAAAAAGTATAAGATAAAGGCTTGGGGGTCAGTTGGAGACACACACACGGAGGCAAAGCATTGAGACTGAGCTAGAATTCTAGGGCGGGTTTGCTAAGAATTTCCAGAAGTGTTTCAGTTGCAACGAGGGGTAGTATTGGCTAAGGGGATGATCTGATCCTAGAGCCAAGAGTCAGCAAGAGGCAGAGAAGCAGCAACCAGGAGCAGCACAGAAGAAGCAGAGGCTACGCAACAGTTGCGTGGCGCAGAGGGTTTCAGCCGCTACGCAGGCCCAGAAAGGGCAGCGCTAAGGCACCAAGAGGCCATCAGGGTTACGCAGAGGCCATCCAGGGAAGCGTCAGGATTACGTCACCCAGTCTGGGATTACGCAGTCCCCTTCTGAGCAGCGCAGGGGCACGCAGAGGCTAGCAGGGCTAACGCGGGCAGCTTTAGAGCAGCACTGGGGTTTCTAGAGGTAGAAAGGGGCTGAGTTCTATAAATCCTATTTGACGGTGTGAATCATTCCAGTTTTCAGTCTCCAGAACAATGGTTATTGCTACAAATCTTATATTTTTCTCCGTCGGGTTAACCAGTAAGGTGCCCAGATTTATTTTACTCAGATTCTACTTAACAATGATAAACCCTCATATTTGTTGCACCGGTTTTCTCGCATTGGGTTTTTCTGGAGACATTTGTCTGAAAAATCTATGTAACTTTGTCGAATGAGCGTAATATTCAGTAAATGATCTGTATGTGTGTAAGTTGCTAGTTGTGTTTACTTCGGTATTTTCTGAATATTTTTTGAAAATAACTTGTATAATTAAATCACAAGTAGGATAAGTAAATCAAGATACTGCAATAGGATTTCCATATTATTTTATTCAGGAATTTTCACGGTTAAGTGGGCCTGCGTGGGGGACTCTGGGACACTACGTCACCTCCTCTGTTGGATCGATCTGCTCTCAGGAGCCTCAAGTCTAGCCCTCCCGACTCAGAATCTTGATCTCCCAGCAAAATCTCGAACTTCTGCTTGGAAATGTTGTGTTGCCTCTGCATGTGGCCTTCGTGGCCCAGCACCACCCTCTCTGAGAACTGCGCTACCTCCTCTATGTATCTCTCTGCCTCTCTGTTGCATATTCTTGGCTCCGGAGAAGATCCTCCGACCAAAACTGCCTTTGCCTCTCTCTGCGCGAGAATCTCTCGATCAAAGTTTTCCTCTGAGCACTGCTCACTTCAAAAAATTCGATCTCTTAATCTCTCGGTGTGTTTTTTTCCAAATGGCCCTCAAGCCTTCCTTAAATAATCTTCTCATTGACATTCAACGGCCTAGATTAGAAGCTAATCAATGGCTAAGATCACTTTGGCTTGATCCTCGTCTTCTTCTAGAAGTTACACCCACAGTTTAGATTAATAACCATTAATTATTTTAATTTCCTAACTTTAGACTTAGGGTCTCATTAAAAATAATTAATTTATTAAACAAAACCATCCGTGGGTGGAATTTCCCCAAACGATTTCTGGGTTATCTGGAATACATGTGTCTAAGCCTCTCCACAAAATTTGAGACTTAGAGCACATTTGATGCTACCCCAAATCAACACTCCCTCTTAGTGAGGAATGTGTTCTAACAAAATACCTTGTTGCGTACTGCTCTGACCCTGAAGCATCTCCCTTTGCGCTGCTGATGTCTGACATGTTGTCCACCAACTACTGCACTGTTGCATTTGTACTGTTGTTCACACTGCCACTGTCAACATTGCATCCATAATATAGCTCCTTCTCAAGTGTTGCATCTGTGCTGCTGCTAGCACTACCACTGCTAACTCTGCACTACAACTCAGTTGCTGTGAGAAGCAACTGAAAAACATCCCAAATCTGAACAATTGTTCAGGATGCATCTCAATGTTGAAATTCTGAATGTTGCTAGTCCCACATTGTCCCTCTAAAGCTACTGCGTTGCTACTGCTACTGCTACTGCACTGTGCCTCTCTACACTGCTGCAACTCTGCACTGTGGTCCTCAGATTTAGCACTCTAGCTATTGCATCTGACGCTCCAACACTCCTTTGCACCAACTAAAACTCCTCCAGCCTACTACTACTGATCTTGGGCTCCCGTGGCAAGGTCGTGATCTAAGAAGTGGACTCCTCAAGGATCTTGCCCAACTGAAGTTCTTGCGAACTTATAGTTCAATATCACCCCATCTCCCTCCAAAACATAGTTACCGATCAAATAGGTAACTGAATTGGTACCTACTTTTTTGAGGTAGCAAAAAAAGCACCCGATTTTGAAAATTGGTGATGCAGAATCATCCCGGTTTTTTTTTTGCATATTTTTAACACTTTAATTTTTTTATTTATGAAGTATGAACATTTGTTTTAAAATGTTAGTGATTTTCATGCAAATTTTGAAAAGTGTTGATGCATCATCAACCATTTTTTTTAGAGTGGTGATTTTCATGCTAATTTTGAAAAGTGTTGATGCAGCATCAACCATTTTTTTTTAGAATGGTGATTTTCATGTTGGTAATAAAACATAAAAATAAAATAAGAAAAACATGACAAAAAAAACTCAAATATATAAAAATAATAATAAAAACTAATAAAAATGTAAAAACAAAAATAAACAAAATTAACTTGTAAAAATAAAATATTTAAACAAAAATAAATAAATAAAACAAAAAAAAACAAAAAATTTCAAAAATTAATAAAAGAAATGGGGAAAAAATTAATAAAAAAACATAATTTAAAGAAAAAAACAAAAATTGAACCAAAAAAAATAAAAAACATCAAAAACAATTATATATATATATATATTAAAAAATTAAAATTAAAATAAAAAAACAAAAAAATAATTTAAATTTTAAAAATAAAAATAAAAATAAAAATAATTTCTTTTAAAATAATAAAACATTAAATTTAAAAAAAAAAGAAGAAGAAGAAGAAATTTTAAAATAAAAAATTTAAGACTAAACTAAAAAAATGAGAAAAAAACATTTTCAAATAATTTAAAAAAAACAAAAATCTAATTATTTTTAAAACTTAAACCATTTTAAAATTTTAAAAATGAAAAAAAAAACAAAAAAAAAACTACATGTTTCAAATTAAAATTTAAAAAAAAAAAAAGAAGAAGAAGAAGAAGAAGATTTAACAATAATAATAATAATTAAAATAATAGAATTAAAAAAAAAAAACAAACAAACAAACAAAACAAAAAAACAAATATGAAATATAACAAATAATAAATAAATTATTAAAATTTAATAAATAAAAAATCGAATTAAAAAAAAAAAAAAAAAAATGTATATATATATATATATATATATATAATTGCACCGCTAAGGTAGCAGCGGGAGGTCGATTCCGGGAATCAACCTCCCACCCAGGTGGTCGTGGGGGTTGGTTGTTGGGCGGGCGGGGCCGCCCAACAGCCGATCCTGTCACACCTCGGCAATGCAATTAAATGATTTATTTTTAATTCCAATTTTTTTTTTTTTATTAAATTTTGATAATTTTTGTCTTTGTTTTTAATATTCGTTTTTAATTTTTATTGTTATTTATCATATTTCATATTTGTTTTTTTAATTTAGTTTAATATTTTATTTATTTTTATTAAATTTAATATTACTTTTTTAATATAATTTAATAAAGTTTAATAAATTTTGTTTTTTTTTTTTTTTAATTAATTTTTTTTTTTAAGTTTTATTTTAATTTATTTATTTATTTATTTATTAAATTTAGTATATTTTTTTTAATTTAATTTTTTATTTTCAAATTTAAATTCTTTTGTTTTTAATTTAATAAAAATTTAATTTTTATTTTTTAATTTAATTTGTATATTTTAATTTTTAAAATTTATTTGTTTTTTTAATTTAATATTTTTATTTTGTATTTTTTTTATGTTTTAACTTTTAATATATTTTTAAAATGTTTTTTTTTTTTTTAATTTATTAATTTTTCCTCTTAATTTTTTTTTTAAAGTTTTTTAATTAAAAAAAAATATAATGAAATTTGTTTTTTTTTCAATTATTTTAAATTGTTTTTTTTTCTTTCTTTTCTTTTTAATTTTTAATATATTTTTTTTTTTATTCTAAAATTTTTGTTACAACACTTTCTGTTTTCGGGGTGTTTTTTGCACAAAAAAATTGGCTTTTGCGTCTACTTTTAAAAATGTTGAAAATTTACCCCTAAAAAAAAATTTTAAAAATTTAAAAAAAAAAAGGTTATTCCACAATACAACTTTTGATTTTTGGGGTGTTTTTTGCAAAAAAAAAAAAAGGCTTTTTCTTCCATTTTTATCTGGTGGAAAAACTCAGAAGGGTAAAGGGCGATCTAAAACGATGGGAAAAAACCCTGTCCAACCCGGCTACAGAAAGAAAAGCCATCAAAGTCTCTCTCGCCTCTCATCAATCTCATATGGAGCACGTTATTGTCACAGAGGAGATCCTAGACCAAGAGGCTCATTTGCAACAACGCTATCATAAGGCCTGCCTAGCTGAAGAAGAATACTGGAGATTAAAATCTCGAAATCTCTGGCTCAAAGCAGGGGACAGGAACTCTGCCTTTTTCCACAAACAAACCCAAGTCAGGAAAAGCTTCAACACTATTTCTGAGATTAAGGAGGATAACGCCACCTTCAAGGATTTTGAAGACATTAAAAAATCAGCCTTCTCTCACTTTCAAAACTTGTATAGTGAGGATAAGGACTTGGACCAATACTCAGATCTGCTTGACATCATTCCTTCTGCAATTTCTCCTCGTATGAATGAGATCCTTGAGGCCAAAATCACCAAAGACAAAGTCAAAAAGGCCCTCTTTGATATGGATCCGGATAAGGCCCCCGGGCCGGATGGCTTTTCCGCCAGGTTCCTTCAAATTTGTTGGCCGATTGTTGAAAAGGATCTGCTCAAAATGGTTCAGAAGTCTCAAAATGCTCAGAAAATAGGAGGTAGCACAAACTCCGCTTTCCTAGCCCTAATACCAAAGGAAAAAGGTGCCAACAACTTCAGCAGATTCCGCTCGATTTCCTTATGCAATACTGGGTACAAGATTATCACTAAAGTTATTGCAAATAGACTGAAGCTCATTCTTCCCAAAATAATTCCGGAGAACCAAGGAGGCTTCATTCAAGGAAGGCAAATCGTGGACAACTTCACCCTTGTTCAAGAAGCAATCCACTCAAGTCTTCTTCGAAAAGAACAAGGTATGGTGATTAAACTTGATTTAGCAAATGCTTTTGATCGTGTAAATCATAGCTTTCTTTTAAAAGTAATGAGCAAGTTTGGTTTTGGAGCAAATTTCATCAAATGGATCCGGGCATGCATCTCGAAGCCTTGGATCGCTCCTCTTGTAAATGGAAGAGCCATTGATTTCTTCAAAGCTTCAAGAGGGCTAAGGCAGGGATGTCCTCTTTCCCCTCTGCTTTTTGTCATCCAAGCCTCTGTCCTCAACTACCTGTTAGACAAAAAGATGCAAGATCAAGATATCAACGGACTGTGTATTGCTAGAGGGGTAAAAAATATAAACCATGCCCTATTTGCGGACGACACTCTGTTTTTGGGAGCTGCCTCTCTCTCCTCCGCCTCTAAATTTAAAGCAGTTTTGAATGACTTCAGTGAAGCCTCTGGCAGCGTTGTAAATAAGAACAAATGTCATATCTACAGCTGGAACACCTCGCCCAGATTGCTCTCCGCTATTTCTAGATGTTTGGGTTTTGTTGCCTCCTCCAATTGGATCTCCTTTAAATACTTGGGCCTTCCTGTTTTCCATAAGAAATCTACAAGCAAAGACTGGCTCCCTCAGCTGGAAAAATTCAAGTCTAGGATCCAAGCCTGGGGCTTCTCCTGGCTTAACACTGCTGGCAAATCTGTCCTTATTAAATCTGTGCTCTCCAGTCTTCCCCTATTTCAATTCGATGTGCTTCTTGCTCCGGCAAGTATATTAAAAAAAATGGAAGAATTCATGCGGAGGTTTTTCTGGAAGGGAGGTAAACAGAATGAAAACAAGATTCCCCTTATCAGTTGGGAAACCATCTCCAAGCCTCTGAGGGAGGGTGGGTTAACTTTCAAAAATCTCTGTCAGCAAAACGTGGCTATGGCAGCTAAGATTATTTGGAGGATCATAGTGCCCAAGCCTGGCTGGGCCCAATTGGCTCTCTGGAAAAAGTATTTCAGGGGTCCTCCTTCCTCCTGTTTAGACAATGTAATCCATTTGCCTTATTCGTCTTTTCTCAAACTGTATGTTAAAGCTGCTCCTTAATCAAAGCGCACTTCTATTGGATTCCAGGAAATGGCAAAAAGATCAATATCTGGGCTGATAAAATTATGAATAAGGACCCAATTGAAGACAGAGCCTCCATTAGAGCGCTGTGTTGCTGGATGGATAGAGAGGGGCTGTGTTCGTTGTGGGATATTTCTCTTTGGAAAGACTCTGCCTGAGCAGGGTGGAAACGAATTGAGGTGCCGGCTCACCTGACACTCGAATGGTCCACGCTGCTGGACCTCCTCCATGGCTTGGCACCCACGCGCATGAGGAAAAAAGATGTGAAAGGCTGGGGGCCGAATGCCAAAGGTTACACTGTCTCCATGGGATATGACAAGCTGAAAGAGAGGCCTTACGTCCCCCCTGACCCTGCACCTTGGCAGGGGGTCTGGCGTTTCCCTTCTTGGCCCAAAGTCGACTTCTTTGCTTGGCTCCTCTGCCACGGCAAGATCCTTACGTATGACATCTTGCAGAGAAAAGGGTTCTATGGTCCCTCCATCTGCTCGCTGTGCAATGAAAATGCAGAGACTGCTGCCCACCTAGTCCTCGAATGCAAGTTCTCTAAGCAGATCTGGTCCTCCTTCATTCACAATTTGGATCCCAACTTTTTGCTCCCTCGTTGCACTGCTGATCTCTTTTCTAATTGGGCAATCAGATATCCTGGCCCCCCTTCTAAAAATCAGCTAATTAAATCCGCATGGGTTGTCCTTCCTAAGGTTATTTGTTGGCAGATCTGGCTAGAAAGAAACAGAAGAATCTTCAGAAATATTAAACAGAATCACAAGGTCTTAGAAATCAAGATTAAATGTCATCTAAAGGAGTGCTTGACTGATATAAAAGATGATTCCAATCTCAGCCAACAAGACATTGCTTGGGGATCTTCCCTTGACTTGCAATTTCAATCAGCAGTTAGAAACGTCCCTCCTCTCAAAGACTGGCAAATAAGGAAGTCTGAAACTGACCTTCAAGACTGGCTCAATTCACATTCAAGGCACTCTCTCTTTTTTGATGGGGCAGCAAAGGGAAATCCGGGCAAAGCTGGTGCTGGAGGTGTTGTTGTAAGTCCAATTGGGGAAAAAATCCATACCTTCGCTTAGGGGCTTGGATTCTCATCCAGCGTTCAAGCTGAAGCTTTGGCCCTCTACCAAGGCCTCAAGATCCTCAAAGATTTAAATATAAGTGAAGCTAATGTCATAGGGGATTCCCAGATCATTATAAACGCAATGGTTTCCAACTCCCCAGCCTCGGATCTCAAGCTAGCAAGGCTGATATCCAGAATTAAGGGTATGGAAAACGCTTTTCAGAAGCTGAATTACTATCATGTGCTGAGAACTCACAATAAACAGGCGGACATTGAAGCCAATAAAGCTACCCTCCTCTCTGTCGAGGTCAAGATGAAAGACGAGGAAGAATCTTGGGAACCTATCCCATAAGCTGTCCGTGGTCATGTTTTACTGTTGGCTCTTAAATAAATTTGTTTGTATCTTTAAGTTAGGGAAAATCTCTGAAATCGAATTTTTAGATTGTCTATCATGGAAGAAGTTTGCAAGCTTCGGCTGCATTTTCAATATTAGCAGTAAGATGCATCAGGATTTAGACATCCTCAATGTAATCAGATTTCTGGCATTCAGGCCAAGATGAATATTAATATCACATAACCGTTTCTGTCAAAAAAAAAAAAATGTTGAAAATTTACCCCGAAAAAGAAAAGGTTATTCCAGAATACAACTTTTCGTTTTCGGGTTGTTTTTTCATGGTTTTTTGATGTTTTTTTGTTAGAGTTCCCGTTTTGAAGTAATAGTTCTCGTTTAATAGGTAACTATGTTCCAGGAGATGTGTGGGCACTTGTGGCATACTCATCTTCTTCGATCTTTGCAGGCGCAGCCTTCGATCATGCTTCTTGTCCTTGTCCTTTTTCTTCATAGGACATTGCGTTGTGTAGTGACTGAATTCACCACACCTGAAGCATTTAATCTTTGAGACATCCTTCTTCCATCTTCGCTGCTCTTATTGCCCCTTGGATGCAAGGGCTGCATTCTCCTCCTCCTCCTTTGTCTTTGACCCACTGTTGATGCTTCCATCAAGTTTACACTTGACTAGGTCCCTCCTTAGCTCTTCTTGTTGAAGAGCAACCCACATCTCCTCCCAGCTCGGCAGTGTTTTTCTGCCCAGAATACTCTGGACGAAGACCTGCCATCTCTTTGAGACTGTGTTGAGGGCCAACCTTACCATCACGGTAGACTGAGGAGTGGACCCCATGGCTGCTAGCTCATCACAAGTTTCCTGAAGTCTCAAGAGAAACAAATCCTACGCTCACCTTTTTGCATCTCTGTCTGTCGTAGTTTCTGCTCTAAGTACATCTTCCACTGCTCGGAAGATCCTTCGTACAGCGATGCTAAGGCTTCCCACATCTGCCTAGTTGTGTCCTTGCTAGCTATGTGGGACACTATGTGATCCTTGACTCCATCTAGGAGCAGTCTCTTAGCCTTTGCCATATCGCCTTGTACTTCTTCTGCAGATTTGGATTTGCAGGCACAGCTACCGTACTCTCCACGAAAAGATTGAGATCATATTCGTCTCACGAAATTCTTGCCTTCCAGATTACATAGTTGGAGGCTCCCTCCAACTGATTTTGATCTCTAAGCCCATGTCCTGCCATTTCTGTTATCAAGAAAATGTCAAATTTTCTCCCTCTCATTCTCCTCTGCACAGCGTTGGACTAGCTTATGCACTCCTTGCTGGAGGTGGTAAATTAGCCACCTAGATCTGTTGCTCATATCTTGAAAAGATAGAATTCCCTGACTAGGAATTCCCAGAGGAAGAAAATTCCCTCTCTGTGCTTCTTTTCTTCCTTCTGACGAATTTCTACCCAACAAAAGAGGATTTGCCTCCAAAAAACTAGGTCCCACCAGCACTAACGCTGAGGCTTTGTGCTACTGCCACGTCAAAACTTCGATCTGGAAGCCCTTCCTCTCTGTCGACTCACTCAGAGAGAGACTTTCCTCGAAAATTTAGCCCTCCTGGTTTGGACTGCACAATCCCTCTGGGGATTCGAATTGCTACCACTTGCAGTTATTCGACCTCCTTCCCGGCATTGGCTCTGCTCTTCTTGTTTCACCTACAAACCTCTGATACCATGTGAAAATTCCAAGTCTTGAATCCTACTGCAGCCAACTGAAATTACTTCACCTACTTGTTATTAAATGAACAAATTATTTACAGTGTTCTACTGAAAATACTAAATCAAATTACTACTGCAACCTTCACTTAATTAATTAAATATGTCGAAACAAGAAATTGAGCAATAAAGAAAAACATCACATAGGACACCGCTGTTTTTGGACAAACGTCCCCAGAAAAACCCAATGCAGGAAAACCGGTGCAACAAATCTGAGGGTTTTATTATTAAACAACATTCATTTCTGAATACAATCTCTGGATGCCTTGTGGGCTATCTAGTATAGAGAATATCACTCGACAGAGAAAATTAGTGATTTTACCTCACTCTACACTGCAAGTCCCGGCTGAGTTTACCTCTGCGCAGTAGTTACGTGGGCCTACGTGAGGGACTCTAGGAGACCGCGTCACCTCCTCTGTTGGGTTGATTTGCTCTCATGAGCCTCAAGTCTAGCCCTATTGGCTCAAAATCTAGATCTCCCAACAAAATCTCGGACTTTTACTTGGAAATGTTGCACTGCCTCTACGTGTGGCCTCCGTGGCCCTGCGTCACCCTCTTTGGGCACTACGCTGCCTCCTCTGCGTATATTTTTGCCTCTCTGCTGAGTATTCTTGGCTTTGGAGAAGATCCTCTAACCAAAACTATCTTTGCCCCTCTCTGCGTGAGAATCTCTCAATCAAAGTTTTCCTCTGAGCACTGCTCACTTCAGAAAATTTGATCTCTTGATCTCTCGGTATGTTTTTTCCAAATGGCCCTCAAGCCTTCCTTAAATAATCTTCTCGTTGACATTCAACGGCCCAGATTAGAAGTTAATCAATGGCGAAGATCACATCCTCGTCTTCTTCTAGAAGTGACACCCACAATTTAGATTAATACCCATTAATTATTTTAATTTCCTAAGTTTAGACTTAGGGTCTCATTAAAAATAATTAATTTATTAAATAAAACCGTCTCTAGGTGGAATTTCCCCAAACGATTTCTAGGTTATCTGGAATACATGTGTCTAAGCTTCTCCACAAAATTTGAGACTTAGAGCACATCCGATGCTACCCCAAATCAACAAAAGTAATGATGAAGATGAAATTCATGACATCAAAAGGAGGAGCCCCACAAGCAACTGAAGGTACCATAATCTCCACCAAAAAGCAGATAGTTGTTGTTGGTAACAAGTCCCTAGTTAAGAGGCAACTTTAGTATATTCCTTTTATAGGAATGAGTATAACCTCCCTACTTGAGAGGGAGAGATAGACACATCATTTTTGTCTTCATATTGTGAAGAAAGAATGGAGGATTTGGTAAGCATTTGAGATTGATTCTGATACTCTTTGAGGATGTGTTAGGGCATCCAATAGGTAAGAGTAGTCGAAGAGGAGATTCCTTGAGGATGTGTTATTCCAAGATAGGAATTGTCCTAAAAGGAAATACCCTATGAACACTCGGGTGGGGTATGTGCCTTGAGAGACAATGATGATGGTGTCTATTAGTCATTGGTCTCGCCAGCATTGTGCTCTGATCTTTTGGACAGATAGAATTGTTAGTCAAGGCCTTGCTATGTGACAATGTTGGTTAGTATGATGAGATTCTCTGGCATAAGCTAAGGAAGTAGCTTATGAGATGGCTTACCAATCTGACTCTTCTTATAGGAATTCATCAGTTTGAGAATGTCCAAGTACCTTGTATGGATTAAGAATTCCTCCCTAGTTAAGAGGGAGTGTTGAAATATGTAACTAGTTTCGGTCTTCATGATGACATATGTAATCATGATTTTATGTAAAAAGAAAATTAAATTCATTATTGTCATTCTTGAAGCATGGGTTTCATGCTCAAGGGAAATTTATTTAGAAGTCAAGAACCCACAAGGAGCTTCTAGGGCTTTTCATTGAGTCTACAAGTCAATTGAATCATTGTCATGTATGGAAGACCCTTTTGGGCATGTTACATATTGTAAAGAAAATTATTCAAGTCAAACTTAGAGCAAAGATCCTCCAAGATCTTGTCAATGGGCAAGTAACAAGTCGCCCTACATGGAAGATCAAGTCGGCTTCATGGAGGCAATTCATATCCCTAGAAAGCCTATATATAAGAAGGAACTCGACCTCATTTGAACACACAAGTTGTTCAATCTCCAAAATAAAGTTGGAAAAGGGACGAAAATCAAGGATAAGAAGAATAAGAGCAAGATCAAAGTTTTGGGCCTCTCTCTCTCTCTCTCTCTCTCTCTCTCTCTCGTGAAATGGTTTCTAGAGTACTTGGGCAATACTAAATTTTGAATTTGTATCGAAGTTGTGAAGCTGGTAGGTCGAAATTCTGAAGCTACATCAGAGTTTTGAAGCTGCAAGGTCGAAGCTGTGAAGTTTCAACATGGTTACCAATGAAATAGGTAACTGAACTGGTACCTACTTTTTTTAGGTAGCAAAAAAGTACCCGATTTTGAAAAGTGGTGATGTAGAATCACCCGTTTTTTTTCTGTGCATATTTTTAACACTTTAATATTTTTATTTATGAAGTATGAATATTTGTTTTAAAATTCTAGTGAATTTCATGTTAATTTTGAAACGTATTGATGTAGCAGCAACCATTTTTTTTTTAAAGGGTGATTTTCATGTTGGTAATAAAACATAAAAATAAAATAAGAAAAACATGAAAAAAAACTCTAATAAAAAAATATATAAATAAAAACAATAAAAAAACCAATAAAAATGTAAAAATTAACTTGTAAAAATAAAAAATTTAAACAAAAATAAATAAATAAACAAAAATATTCGAAAATTATATAAAAAAATGGGAAAATTTAAAAAAACACACATAATTTTATTTTATTTTATTTTATTTTTTTTTTTTTTTTTTTTTTTTTTACGTGTAAAATCTTTCGAATTAATCGCATCCATTTTTTTATGTAATCGACGTTTCGAACCAATCCTCTGTGGTTCATCATCAGGATAGATCCTCTGTGGTTCATCATCCATTGATCTATCCTGATGATGAACCACAGAAGATTGGTTTGAAACGTCGATTACATAAAAAATGGATGCGATTAATCCGGAAGATTCTACACACAACAACACAAGTCGCAGAAGCCTCAAATCAACAATTTTTTTCTTTATTTTGAAATTTTATATTAAGTTTTTTATTTTAATTTAATAAAATTCAATAAATTTTTATTTTTTTTTAAATTTAGTATTTTTATTTTATTTTTTTTTAATAAAACAAATTTAAAATTTTTTATTTAAATTAAACTTGTGTATTTTAAATTAAGTTCTTTTTTTAATTAAACTTTTTCTTTTAAATTAATTTTTTTTTCAATTTTTTTTAATTTAATATTTTTTTATTTTTTTTTCTATTTTCAATTTTTAATTGATTTTTACACTTTTTTAATTTTTCATTTTAACAATATTTTTTTATATTATATTTTAAATTTATTTTTTATTTCAAAATATATTTGTTTATCCATTTATTTAATAAAATTTAATATTTTTGTTTTTAAATTTAATTTGTTATCTTAATATTTTATTTTTTTTTAATTTAATAAAATCTAATATATATATATATATATATATATATATATATATTAATTTCAGTTCATATATATATTTTATTTTTGATAATTTAAATTTAATTTCTTTTTTAAAATTTATTTGTTTTTTTTATATTTTTTTTAATTTAATATTTTTAATGTATTTTATTTTTTCATTTTTTATTTTTAATTAATTTTTAAGTTTTTTTTTTTAATTTTAATTTAAATAATGTTTTTTTTTTAAGTTTTAAATTTATTAAAATTTAATATATTTTTTTTAAATTTAATTTTTTATTTCAAAATTTTAATTTTTTGTTTTTAATTTGATAAACATTTTCTTTTTATTTTTTAAATTTAATTTGTATATTTTGTTTTTAGTTTATTTTTTTTAATTTCCTATTTTTTTAATTTTTTTTTTTTTTAATTTAATATTTTTATTTTGTTGTTTTTTTTATTTTTTTATTTTTTATATATTTTTAAATTTTAATCTTTAAAATGTTTGTTTGTTTGTTTTGTTTTGTTTTAATTTAAAAAATAAATAATGAAGTTTATTCTTTTTGCAACTATTTTAAAATGTTTTTTCCAATTTTATTTTATTTTTTATTTTTAATATAATTTTTTATTATTCTAAAAATTTTGTTTCAACATTTTTCGTTTTTGGGGTGGTTTTTGCATAAAATTTTTGCACAAAAAAAATTGGTTTTTACTTCTATTTTTAAAAATGTCGAAAACTTACTCCGAACCACCAAAAAAAAAAAAAAAAAAGGGTTATTCCACAATACAATGTTTCATTTTTAGGGTGTTTTTTGCAACCAAAAAAATTAGCTTTTACTTGCATTTTTTAAAAATGTTGAAAATTTACCCCGGATATAAATTTAAAAAAACAAACCAAAAAAAGAAGAAGAAGAAGAAGAAGAAGAAGTTATTCCAGAATACAACTTTTCATTTTCGAGTTGTTTTTTCATGTTTTCTTGTTAAAGTTCTCGTTTTGAGGTAATAGTTCATGTTTCATCAGTAACTATGTTTTTCTTCTAGGTCGATGTTGTGAAGCTACTTCTAGGTCAAAGTTGTGAAGCTGCATCTAGGTCGAAGCTGTGAAACTGCATCAAGGTCGACATTGTGAATCTGCTATGTCGAAGTTGCTTAAGCTACTAGGTCAAAGTTGTTGAAGAAGTTGTTGGAAGGTCGAAGTGAGTTGCAGGAAGTAGTGTAAGGAAAGCTCATCAAGAAGGAAAGTTGACTTGGTCTTGGAGGGGTCATGGTCAAGGGTCATAGGTCGTGGAATTCATCATTTGAAGTTTTATAAGAAGGAAGAGTTCTTGTGGTATTTCCTCTCAAAAGGAGAGGTTTTGGCCCTGGCTGATTGTTAGCCCCCCTATGAACCTTTTGACAAGCAATTAGGGGGCTAATTTGTTGCTGAGTCTTCAAGGAATGCATTTCCCCTGAAATACAGCCTCCTTGAAGCCCCTTTGTGCCCTTTATCCTTTGATGGTTCCCCCTCTGTTGTTTTCCCTTTTAAAGCCTCTCTGTTGATGAAGAAATGCCCAAAGACTCCCTCCCCCCTTTATTTTTCCCCCATCTAACCTCTTTTTATCACTCATTTTTCTCCCCTTCTTTTTCCCCATTTACTCCTCAAATTCCCCCAAAATCCCCTTTAAACTCCTCCCCTACCCTTGGTTTTCCCTTCTTTCCCCTCTATTTCTCTATCGTTCCCCTCCTTCACCGTTAAAATCCATTAAAAAGGGGCCAAAACCCATATCCCGACCTTATTATAAGGCCCGGTCGGCCCCTTTCCCGCTAGCTCCTTAACCACTTCCCCACATGTGACCCCGTGCCGGGACCAAGCGCCTAAGTCCCAGGCGCTAATCGCAATCGGAATGTCGGGCGGGTGAGAAATCCCTTTGTAACGTTGAAAATCCCCGATGCGATCCATTTATAACGTTAAGTCTCGCAGCAGGTTATTCACCGTCGATCTGTTGTTTTGATCCGACGGCGGAGCGCCAATCGCAAACCCATTCCCGATCGCAATCGGAACATGTTAAGTCCGCCCCCCAATTGAGGCCTTCCGATTGGATCACGGCCATCCATTCGTTTCGCGATCCAACGGTCCCGCGCTAATCGCACTGCCCCTCCGATGGTCCTCCCCACCGTCGATCTGCCCCGCGATCCGACGGCCCTCCGCAGATCGCAAGTCACAACAGAGCACCTCCGATTGCGATCCCCCGATTTAATCGCGGCCGTCCATTCTCCCACCGATCCTACGGTCAGCGCCTAATCGCTCTATTCCTCCGATCGCTGATCGCAAGCCTTTCTGCCTCTGCCCCGATTAAATCTCGACCGTCTGTCTCTTCCCAGATCAACGGTCTGCGCTCAATCGCACCCCCGCCCGATCGCGATCGCATCTCTTTTGGTTTGCCTTCCGATTTGATCTCCGTCGTTGATCCTCCCGTCAGATCGGACAGCCTGCGCTTAATCGCATGACCCTCTCCGATCGCAATCGCAAACCTTTTGTGTGACCCCCGATTGCGATTGAGCGATTAAATCTCCGTCGTCCATCCTCGTGCAGATCCGACGGCCAGCGCTCAATCGCAATGCCCTCCCCGATCGCAATCGCAAACCATTTCGACTGTCCCCCGATTGCGATTGGGCGATTACATCGTGGCCGTCCGTTCCCTCCATGATCTGACGGTCTTCGCTTTTTCGCCCTCCGCCACGTTGGGTCCCACTCTCACATTCGTTTCCGTTATATTTCATGTGTTTTGCATGTTACGCCCATTTTATGTATTGCCCCGCCACTCAATCTCCACCGTTGATCTTTGTCCCCAGACCTAAATCTAACGGTCTGCGCTGCATAATTATCCCCGAACCCTATTAATCATAAGATCTCACCATTTCATTGCATTTTGTTAGCATTATAGTAAAGCCACCATTTCTCCACCACGTGGCATCCTTTCCATTGTTTCTCCGCTGTTCCGCCACCATTCCTCCGCCTCCATAGCATTTCTCCACCACTGCCCGGGCCCTGTGATAAGTTATTTCATCATGCAGGTAGTGCAGAGAGGCCATTTCAGCCGGCCAGCGAAGCAGCAGAAGCAGGGTGTGAGAAGAATTCGAGCCTGTAATTGAAGATTAATGTTCTAATCCTACAGTCAAAGGATTTAAGCACAATTTGAAGACTAAGGACGCACCAGCAAGTCATGATTGCGCCACCTAAAAGCAGAGCGCGTTTACTCCAGAAAGTACACCTTCCTACAGCGCCTTCTTGCCTTCTCGAGACCTGAGATAATTAAATACACTGACTGAAGCTCGTTTCAGACAGTCCGGCAGTATTAAAGAAGCATGGAGGGCCATGCAGACTTCCATCCAGTTCGTTCATTTCAACAGGGCAGCAAAAGAGGATCACAGACCCCTAGCACAGACAAAGGTAATATCGGGGTTTTCCGTCGGCAAAGTGTTTTTCGTCTAGGACAAGGCACCCATACTGTTTTTATTATGCAGAATGTCCCTGAAGGATTTTTCCATCAAACTACAACTCAAAGACAGTCAGGCATTTATGAGACAGACCCTCCTAGTAGCTTATCTTTTCCCGAATCCAAATCACCTGGAGTACAACGAGCCAAACTGTCAAGATCAAATCTGAAGCAGATCGTTCTCTTACTAAGAGGAGAGCGAAATAAATATGCAGCATTCTCAAGCAGGATGGGCCTCGGCCCTGCATTCATTATTATGCTTAAATGTAACATTCAATGGGCACCTACCTCCTGAGTCGATCTGAGGATCATCCTTTGTTATAAAAGCACAGCAAGAACTTTGTAAAGGGGTTGGTTGTTGTTGGTTTTATAAGCGAATTGCAAGCATTTTGTCCCGAGCCAAGTTTCCTGTGTAACAGTTGTATGATAGGCTGAGAAATATGATGTATTCAGGCTGAATGTAAAAGCTTTGGGCAGTGATGTACCTGACTGGTGTAGTGTTTAACATGATAAGCAATTTTCATTGGATCCTGATCTACAGCAGTTGGTGATGTTCTTCTTATCTCTGTGTTTATTTCCATTTCATTTCATGTTCTTCTGACTGACATCTGAATGCATGATATAAGATTTACCCTTGTTAGGTACCTTATATCCCAGCTCTCTCAGTCTTGAATGTTTTCTGCTCATATGTGTGTCTGAATATTGATTTAATTGACTAAACCAATGTAGTGGATGATTATTGCCTACTCTCTGATGTGCAAGTTGGTAAAATCAGTATTCAGATGTTTTTGTTAAGGTTTAACTGAAAGAGGTTAGGAACATTGAGAGGTGTAAAGCCTGTCGCTGCCTCTTCATAACCTCCCTTCCATATAAACCTTTTCAAGATCCCTCGTGTTGCCTATGGTTTTGTCCAAGCAGGCCTGGAGTTAAATGACCTCTGGCCTGATCTATAGACAGAATCAGATGGTTTTTCATCTTTCATTCTCATCACTTAGTGTTCCATCCCACCAATCAGTCTTTGAGATCCAAATGCTCTAGATGACTAGCCCAATTGAAGCTTACACATTGAACATAAGTAAATCCTTTCTTGACTCCATTGCCCAATGGCCTTGACGTTCCCTGAGTTATCTACCTTTGCCTAGGTTCCTTCTTTACCCATCCTTGTCTTATGATGAAATCTTCCTTCCTAATTCTCAACAACCAAACTCAAACAGTCAAACAAACAACCCTGAGCCTATAGCTAGCCTAAAACCATAATTTAGAACTTCAAAGACATATATCCTTTGATAATCATAGAGAGATCCCTCTCTGGACCTAGGAGGGCTAGATCCTAAGGTCTGAAAGTGGTTCTATGTTGTCTCATCTTTTGGTCTCTGTCAACCTGGCCAAAACATGGGAACCCCAACATAATGGCGACTCCACTGGGGACTTTGAGTGCTTCTCATTTCAAACAACCTCGAAAACTTAGAAATCTGGCTAGGTTGACGGTAAGTCACACCTTTGACGGTGAGCACTGTGGTGGACAGTGTACCCTAGAATCATCCTAAACCCTCCACCTGGCGACTCCATTGTTCCTAAACGTTAAAGACTCCACTGGTGATTAGTAGGCCTGCTGATTATCTTGGTTTCACATCAGACTCCACTGGTAGACCAGTCCCAAGCATAATGAAGACTCCACAGGGAGACCAGTTCCCAAGACAACATTAACCACAGTAGAAATAACAAGTAGGGCTAAGCTGCTTGGCTTATAAACAGCACTCTGGCTCACAGAACCATTCATACAAGAGCTTTCCCTGATCCAAACCCACCTGAAACAGTTGATAATCCTGAGAAAATCCTTAAAAGAACACCTGTGAGTAGGAGACCGACTATTTCCAGCAACACTCATAGAGCCAATTCGGCACCAGAGGATCTTGCAGCTCTATCAGACCCTTTCTTCGACCTAGACCTTCAAAACAGATTACCTAGAACTAGGTCATTCAGTGTTTCAGACCAGCTAGACACTAGGGACAGCGAAACCCCTCCTTCCACACCACCTGATCTCCACTTTCTCCAAAACTCGGGGCTTTCTCACCCTAGGTCTGCTCAACAGACTTCGGCTGGTCCTACCATCCCTGTCTGCCCTAAGCCTGGGGTGTTTTGCCGAATACTCCCTGAAGGATGTAGAAGAGTGTAACGTAGGCACTGAAGACAAACCCAAAATGATAAAGCTGGCTAAGTCTATACCTGCAGACATGAAGAAAAGATACATTGATCTGTTTAAGGAATTCATTGATGTGTTTTCATGGAGCTATGAAGACTTAAAGGCCTATGACACCAACATCATACAACATAAGATACCACTGAAGGAAAATCAGAAACCTTTCAGACAAAAACTCCGTAGAATTAATCCAAAACAATTACCTGCAGTAGAAAAGGAAATTAAGAAGATGTATGATGCGGGCATTATAGTCCCGGTAAGGTTTTCTGATTGGGTGTCAAACTTAGTGGCTGTAAGAAAGAAAACGGGGGAGATTAGACTTTGCATAGACTTCAGAAACCTTAACAGAGCTTCCTTGAAAGATAACTACCCTTTGCCTAGAATGGAGCATATCCTACAGAAGGTAGTGGGTTCTAAAAGAATCTCCCTTCTTGACGGTTTTTCTGGATACAACCAAGTTCTGGTACTCCCAGAAGATCAACTCAAAACAGCCTTCACCACTCCATGGGGCACCTTCATATATGTGAAAATGCCTTTTGGATTGATGAATGCTGGAGCTACCTTCCAGAGAGCAATGGATATTGCTTTCTCAGATGAGATTGGACACTTTATAGTTATCTACTTGGATGACTTAACTGTCTTTTCTAAAACAGAAGAAGAACACTTAAAACATCCGAGGAAAGTTTTCGAAAATTGTAGAAGGTATGGTCTGTCCCTGAACCCTAAGAAGACTGTTTTTGGGCTGCAAGAGGGTAAGCTTCTAGGCCACATTATATCTGAGAAAGGGATTAGGATAGACCCCCAGAGAGTTGAGGGAATACTTCAAATCACACATCCAAGAAACATCAAGGAGCTACAGTCTTTCGTTGGGAAGATCAATTTCCTTAGAAGATTTATCCCCAATCTTGCCGAGCATCTTAGGAAAATGACTGAAATGCTAAAGAAAGATGCAGGAATCAAGTGGACTGTTGAAGCCAAAAAATATTTTGAGTCAGTAAAACTTGCGCTCACCCAAGCCCCTGTCCTTATCAGCCCTGACTTCTCAAAAGATTTTCTGATCTTTTCATTTGCCTCCCCACACACAATAGCTGCAGTTTTGCTGCAGAAAAATTCGGAAGGTAAGGAACAACCTATAGCCTTCTTCAGTAAAGCCTTAAGAGATGCACCCTTAAAGTACAACATTATGGAAAAGAAGGCCTATGCCCTGATTAAGGCCTTAAAAGACTTTAGGGTGTACATTCTGCATTCTCACACCATTGCCTATGTGCCAAATACAGTGGTCAAAGATATCTTGTCCCAAGACCCAGATGGGAAAAGGGGCAAATGGATTGCCACGATTTTAGAACATGACATTGAAATCAAACCCACCAAGCTGATCAAAGGTCAAGGCCTGGCCCAATTGATGGCTGAAACTAATCTACAGGCCCTTGATATCAACATGATGAACGCCCTGGATGAGCAGGAAGGATTGCCCCATCCAGCTGTTGAGGAGCAGTTTCAGAACTCTCCCTGGTACACTGATGTCCTGTACGTGCTCACACACCTCAATGCCCCTCCGGAACTGTCCAAAACAAAGGCCAGATTCATAAAACTCAAAGCTAGAAATTACTACATTTTGAATGAGAGTCTATATTGGAAAAATCCAAATGGCCTTTTACTGAAATGTTTGTCTGAAACCGAAGTTGAAAGAATCAAACAAGAATTCCATGCTGGGGAGTGTGGAGGCCACCTGAGTTGGAAGGCCACTGCAAATAAGATACTCAGGGCTGGTTACTATTGGCCCACACTCTTCAGTGATGTTTATAAAATGATCCTCACCTGCCACAAATGCCAAATTTTTGAGGGCAAAAGAAAGCTCCTCCCCCTCCCTCTGCAACCTATCACCATAGAAGGTCCTTTCATGCAATGGGGCTTAGACTTCATTGGAGAAATTCACCCCTCTTCCTCTGGGCAACATAAATGGATCTTGACTGCTACTGATTACTTCACTAAGTGGATTGAAGCCATACCCACTAGGAATGCCACTGATTCTGTCATCATTAGGTTCCTAGAAGACTCCATCCTGTCTCGGTTTGGCTGCCCAAGGAAAATAATCACCGACAATGCTGCTGCTTTCGGATCCAAAAGAATGATTGATTTCTGTCACAGGTACGGAATTACGCTTGGACATTCAACTGCCTATTACCCCCGGGGTAATGGCCTAGCTGAATCATCAAATAAAAGCCTGGTTACAATCATTAAGAAGCTGCTGGAAGAAAACAAAAGGTTCCCATGTTTTGGCCAGGTTGACAAAGACCAAAAGATGAGACAACATAGAACCACTTTCAGACCTTAGGATCTAGCCCTCCTAGGTCCAGAGAGGGATCTCTCTATGATTATCAAAGGATATATGTCTTTGAAGTTCTAAATTATGGTTTTAGGCTAGTTATAGGCTCAAGGTTATTTGTTTGATTGTTTGAGTTTGGTTGTTGAGAATCAGGAAGGAAGGTTTCATCACAAGACAAGGATGGGTAAAGAAGGAAGCTAGGCAAAGGTAGATAACTCGGGGAACATCAAGGCCATTGGGCAATGGAGTCAAGAAAGGATTTACTTATGTTCAATGTGTAAGCTTCAATTGGGCTAGTCATCTAGAGCATTTGGATCTCAAAGACTGATTGGTGGGATGGAACACTAGGTGATGAGAATGAAAGACAGCAAGCCACCAGATTCTGTCTATAGATCAGGCCAGAGGTCATTTAACTCCAGGCCTGCTTGGACAAAACCATAGGCAACACGAGGGATCTTGAAAAGGTTTATATGGAAGGGAGGTTATGAAGAGGCAGCGACAGGCTTTACACCTCTCAATATTCCTAACCTCTTTCAGTTAAATCTTAACAAAAACATCTGAATACTGATTTTACCAACTTGCACATCAGAGAGTAGGCAATAATCATCCACTACACTGGTTTAGTCAATTAAAACAATATTCAGACACACATATGAGCAGAAAACATTCAAGACTGAGAGAGTTGGGATATAAGGTACCTAACAAGGGTAAATCTTATATCATGCATTCAGATGTCAGTGAGAAGAACATGAAATGAAATGGAAATAAACATAGAGATAAGAAGAACATCACCAACTGCTGTAGATCAGGATCCAATGAAAATTGCTTATCATGTTAAACACTACACCAATCAGGTACATCACTGCCCAAAGCTTTTACATTCAGCCTGAATACATCATATTTCTCAGCCTATCATACAACTGTTACACAGGAAACTTGGCTCGGGACAAAATGCTTGCGGTTCGGCGGTAAAACCAACAACAACCTACGGCTTTGATCTATAGACGAATCGGATGGTTTTTTCATCTTTCATTCTCATCACTTAGTGTTATCTCCCCACCAATCGATCTTTGAGATCCAAATGCTCTAGATGACTAGCCCAATTGAAGCTTACACATTGAACATAAGTAAATCCTTTCTTGACTCCATTGCCCAATGGCCTTGACGTTCCCTGAGTTATCTACCTTTGCCTAGGTTCCTTCTTTACCCATCCTTGTCTTATGATGAAATCTTCCTTCCTAATTCTCAACAACCAAACTCAAACAGTCAAACAAACAACCCTGAGCCTATAGCTAGCCTAAAACCATAATTTAGAACTTCAAAGACATATATCCTTTGATAATCATAGAGAGATCCCTCTCTGGACCTGGGAGGGCTAGATCCTAAGGTCTGAAAGTGGTTCTATGTTGTCTCATCTTTTGGTCTTTGTCAACCTGGCCAAAACATGGGAACCCCAACACTGATAACCTATATCATGTGTCCTCTTGTCTCATTGTTCTTTATTGTTTGGTAGTTGTTTGATGATAAGAACACAATAATAATCAAGCTAAAGAAACTAATCAAGATAAGTAAAAAGATATCACAAACAATTATCAATTTAAGAGAAATCACTTAATCTAGTTGCCCCTATATTTCTCAATAGGTAGTTGGATCAACAATGCAAAGGTTTTGGTTCCAATGTCAAAACTCTTAAAGGCACCATCTCAAAGACCAAAACGATTAAAGGCTATTGAAGTCTATCAAGGAGGGAGTAATGAAAATATTCCAAGGGATATTCTTGAAGATGCTCCCATGATATTACAGAATATGGATTGGAGTATGGTAAATGAGCATAATCAACCATTTTTCATAACTTTATTAGTGAATGACCACCTCTTACATAAGTGCATGCTTGATTTAGGTGCTTCATCAAATGTCATGACCAAGAAGGTCATGGAGCAACTAAACTTAGGAATATCTAGACCATACCACAATATATGTGCTATGGATTCGAAAAGGATTGAAGTATATGGGTTGATTAAGGATATCCAAGTTCATCTAGCAGGATACCTAGATATTTCAATTACTATGGACATTGTGGTGATTGATGTACCTGATGCATGGGGCATGTTATTATCTACAATGTGGGTAGCAAACTTGGGTGGTAGCATCCAAATGGACTTATCATATCCTACCATCCCAACAATAGATAATACTTTTGTCAGGCTTGGTCCAGAACTCGAAAGAAGATACCATGTTGAAAACCCCAGAGAGCCAAGCAATGAGATAATTTGTGGATCATATAAGCCTAGGAGTTATGCAGTGTTATCTAATTCTTTACCACCTATGCAAGATGAATAAGAATGAGAAGGTTGATGAAGTTGGGCATCCATTAGAATACTTTGAAGCATCAGATCTGGCAACAGTATCCAAGGTATCAAACAATAAAACAGATGGATTAGCAGTTGCAACATCCACTTTGCAGCTCACAGAAAATATAATAAAAAAACAAAAAACAAAAATGAAAGTCAGTTTTAAACCGTTAATACCGGACAATGTAAATCAGCATCAAATTGGAAATCATAAAAAGAAAAATAAAAACGAGAATAACTCTGTTGGCCACATCAAAGTTAGCATTGGATCAGAGCAAGATCCCAAAATGGTCAAGATTGAAAAAGGCACATCAGGGAAAGAACCACTAGATCTGCCTAAAAGCAAGTAGGTACTCAAGTTGTGCTTCACTAAGAACATCTGATGCCCAAGGGGCATCCTTTGTAAAGTATTCCTTTCATTGCTTCTTATTTCACGCATCGTCATTGTGATACAAAATACTAAGCGAGTTTGTCCAAGACAGGAGAAGTGGACAATTCAAGGTCCTGTCAAAAAATTGTATTGAATCTAGGAAATCATGTGTTCAGCGTTACAGATGATCATTGTATGGGACATCCTTTATGAGAAGAAAAAGTGGAAAACAATAGAGAAGCATCTAATCAGGTCAGATTTTGAAAAGCTTTAGAGGAGGAAGTTGTTCAAACTTCATCGCCCCTTTTGTACATTAGCAAAAGTCACGAAGGAGACTTTGTTGGAATATTCACCAATACTAAGGGGAGAGGTGAATAAGTATAGGGCACATTTTAATACTTTAATCATATCAATTAAACATTAAAGATTAACAACACCATCCAACAATTCATAACATTAGAGACAATACACAAGATACTTTTAGGTGGAAAATCTTATGGTTGAAAAACCATTGAACGCTTTTTAATATATGTCTTAAATATTACATCAATAGGAAGATGCAACTTCCTAGATTCTCCAGCAACGACTGGAAGGAGGCTCCAACCCCCTGGTTTTATCAACTCCAATTGGAAGGAAGCTCCAACCCCCTAGTTTTATTAGCTCCAACTGGAAGGATGTGCCAACACCCTAGTTTTACCAACTCCAACTAGAAGGATGCTCCAACACCAATGCTCCAACTCCAACTAGAAGGATGCATCAATATGCTACCCTAGCACCCACCTGCCAACTTCAAGTGTTATCAGGCTCCAACTTGAAGGAGACTTCAATCTCTGCCTTGCACCACCCTACCACCCTTAAGATAAAATAATTGAATAAGGTAGATTACATTGTTTAGCCACTTCTCTCGATCATTGTACTACTACTCCGATCATTGTCCAACCACTATTGTCAATAAACCTAGTGTCACCGTCGTCAATACTACACACACAGTCATTGTACCACATTTTCTTTTGTCCAATAGCCATGCATTGGTGTGTTGTCATAACATTGTCAAAGTCTTGTCGTCATTGTCACTATTTTGTACTGTATTGCTTATTACTTTGCACGCACACTGTACTGAAAGTTTCCCATGCGCAACTCAAGTTCATCGATCCTATCAATCAAATCCCCTTGTTAGATGAATCCAAAACCTCTATAACCTGCTCATAAGCCTTTACAGCTTATAATAAGGAGTCTGATCATCAAAACACAACATCAAGACCTCTCATGTCTCTACGATTGTTCACTACAGAGCCTTGATTGTGATGCTTCCAGAATTTATTTTGGACTAAAAATAATTCCAAAGACATTCATAATCATACAATAAATTGGATGTTCTACAAAATGTCCATTTTAGGTTGTGCTTCTACAAATTTGCCACTTTCCAACAACAGTGCTACAATTTGGACATTCTCGACATTTTAATCATTCGACAAAATGTAAATTTAAATTTAAAAATTTGACCTCACGAGATGACTAGTTTTGAACTTGGGACTAATCATATACAACATAATTTCTTACGAACCGAACTATACAATAGTGCTTATGCAAGTGTCCTTATTTGCGAGCACAGGGTCCAATCTAGTCCACGACGGTCATACAACATTTGTATGCATAGTCAACCACACACACGTCATGCAAGCATTGACGACATGTCATTTAAATAAAACCTTCAAACCTTTTTTCTTATGATGGATAGGGATGGCCCCACTCTTTGTCCAACAAATAAGTCGACTACAATTTGAAGAAATAGTGACTCTCCTCACACTGGCTATTGTTGTTTTGGCTATTAATACACGGCTTTTCCATTGCTCGATTCATAGCAATGAAGGTTTGCAAAGTCACATTCACATAAATTATATTTTTGTTGTTACTGGGAATAAGGGATGAAATGACACCCTCATTAATTTTCCGTGGTTCAAAAATGTGAGCTTGGAGTAGGTTTGCACACAGCTTCAAAGATTCCCTTACGTGTGTGCCTCCTTACACACTCAAGATTGTCGCTCTCGATCTGGGTGTTCTTCTTTTGCAACATTCGGAGCGAATGACAACGGCCAACTCTCCTTTTGCAAAGAAGAGACTACGACATACGAATGGTTGTGAATCGTTGATTTCTTGCTATTTATATGGAGGTTAGAGCATCTAGAAAGAACTCTGTATTCCAATGAATCACACAATAAAAATAGTCACACTCGATCAAAGTTGCAAACTCACAACTACGTGCCTTGATAAATGAGACCAGAACTGCTTGACTACATACTTATCATGCTAGATCAGTCGATTTATCCATAGCCTTTATCTTCAATCGCACAGGGAGAAACATCATTAATGCCTGAGTAAAGAAGTCGCATTCATCATTCACACAACCAGGTAAGACTCTTATTCTCAAATTTAAACGCAATTCAAGCATCTATTATCTTCAATAACTTTTATTCGTAGGAGCTTCTGATATTGTAGCTAACCTGAGCATTCTTATACGCCAAAACATCTGCTACTGCAATCTTCAAATCATAAGTTTGGCATTTTTACCTGTACCAGAACAATAAAACAACTAGAAACATTTTCTTTGATCAGATTCCCTTCAAATCATAGGTACTCAAACCGCATTATATTCTTCATTTTGCTATCCACGACCTCAACTTACTTTGGCCAATAATATCAACAAGATAGGGTCCCAAATTAGTCGAGAGGCTCAAAACAACAATCAATCTTTTGCCACAAAACTTTTGTATGTTTTCCACAAGCTCTTCTTGCACACTTCTTTAGCTCACAAACACACACACACACACACACACACACATATATATATATATATATATATATATATATATATATATTCATTATCGGATGGTCTGAGGGGTACGTGAGCCAACGGGGTACTGTCCAAAAATTCGGCGTAATGACCAATTGCAAGCCCCATGTAACCATATAACCATGCTACCATATGACCATGTAATCATATAACCATGCACATTCTTTAATAAAATTTTGCCTCATAATCTTTGAATAGAAAAATGTTGCCTCATATTATTTAATAAAAATATTGAGATTTATGGCCCATTTATGGGGCCGACTTCAACTAACAATGGAAGATGTTATCACCTCCTTTTAAACAAATATTTTTAATGTCAGCCAACCCAATTGACCCTGACAATGGGGTCCAATTTCTTTGAAGGGGCATATCCCTTTAACCGAGAGGAACCATGTGGCATGCCACCTATCATTGGAAACAACATGATGAGCACAATCAAATGAGGATGGTCTTGCAAGCAAAATCACTATTGTTCCCATTCATATACCTCAACAAATGCAGGGCATCAGGACTTGAGCTTCCTTTCCTTCTCTTCTAGGGCTTCTTGTCCATTGGTATTTCCCATAATTGTAATCCAAAGACGCATTGAAAAGCTTTCAAAGACTGACATTGACATCAATTACATCATCACTCAACAGAATCCTGAATTTTCTGTAAAAAGGTCAAAAACCCTATAAATATGACTCAAATCATGTCACTACACTTTAGCAAATTACCATTCTCATATATATATCTTTTAACATGTCTTCTGAATGCAACCTGCCTTATAATTGGGTAACTTGGAAGAGGCCCATGTCACCTGTCTTATAAATAGGTTGTAACAGAACCTAGGTCTGTTATATTCTCAAGGAACTGAAAGAATATTCTAAAATAACTAGACTGAAGTTTACATCGAAGTGGACATAGATTGGTCAAAGAGTAATTGTTGAATATTTTCCTAGTAAACTAGCGATGGATTATTATAAGGTTCCCAACACATTAGTACCTGTTCAAGCTATATATCGCAAGGGAAAATGTGGTATTAAAATGCTGAACTTCTACGAACTAAGTCAATCAATTCCAAAAAGAATTGGCTAAATGATAATTATCAAAACAAGAACAAAAAAAACATAGGGAATCAAACAAGCATGCTAAACATTAATTTTCAAAATTTATTTTGAATGAATCTATGAAGTAATTAATAATGCATGGGATAAACTTACTTTCAAGAGATACTCGTAGAATGAGTCTATGCTGGTGCCAATTCCAGCATCCTACAGATGTGGGAGGAAGATAAAAATAAAAAAAGTCAGCTCCAACTGAAATTCATTGATAATAATAATTGCTCACTCAAAAATAAGGCAGGCAGTTCTAGAAATTAAGTAAAAAGGAAATATGATAACATGATTTTACTGATATTTTCTGTAAATGTAGTAACTGTTAATCACACCTTCTGAGTCCAATGCCCAGAGAAAACATTTATATGAGCTCCTACAAGACCAATTTCTGAGCGTTGGGCCCAGAGTCCCCGCACTGCATTCTTTGTAACTTTCTCAAAAACTGCAAAAGTAATCATGCCACTGTGATCAGACTTCGAATATTTGCGTCTATAAATAGTTCCCTTGATTTTGCAGTTATATCCACTTCAGCTGAAATAATTAAAACCAGTCATTTTTTTAAATGTGTATGTAAGCATTGCACAAAGGGATGCAGATTATATCAGTGAAAAGGGGCAGTTTAATTATTTACTGGGATCTCCAATCAAGCGACTCAAAAGCCCAAACTCCAAGGTAAGAGTGCCACCTCCAGCAGTTGAAGTGACCTGCAAACCACAAATCATAACATTTACCATTCCAAACTGCAAATAAGCAATTATTTTTCCAAAATGCAGTTAAGTGTTATACAATTGGCATCATAAAAAATTGAAAAGAAAAATATAGGGAGCATTTTGTGACAAGCCAAATATGATATCATTGATGTTGAAGGATTTTGACCTTTAGCAAATAGAAAAACATACATCAATGCAAGGCTGTCCCTTCTTAAAAGTTAATTCTTGACTACAAACTCTCTTATTGGCAAAAAACTTCAGGAAAAAATATTGTTCAGGGAAAAGGAAATGATATGATATTTAAATTAATCTCCACTAGAGACCAACTAGGTCAAAGAGGCTAGAGATTACATCCATCATAACAAGCCTATAAAAACATGCGGTACAAGAGGCCCCCTAAGATAAGAAATGAAAGAATAAATTACAACAACATAAGTATTAAAAAGAAACAACATAACCTAGGGATACAAGTAGGTTATTGTGAGGGGAAAACCCTAGAAAGTGCATGACAGCTAATGCAGAAACAAAAAGCGGTCAGAAGTGCAGTTGCAATCAAGAGAGGAAGAGGAACATAAATATATATAATAACTTGTACCAACTATAAAGACATGACTATTAATAGAAAGACACTCCCATCTAAGCTATATATAGGGGCGCCTCATTTGTCAATCATATCAATTTTTCATACATTATTCAATATATTATTATTTTTATCTTCAATGGATTACTTTATATTCTAAACATTCTGGGATCTATAACTCGTGAGCAAAGTTTGACTATCACATTTCATATCAAAGCTTCTTTTTTTTCGTTTTATCCCAGCATTTGCCCATGCTCCTTATAATAGTTTCTCTGACCAAGCTTTTAATCACAATCATTTCCTTTATTATTAGAGTTTCTCTAATTGCTTCAGATATTTGACCACAACATTGACCTTTGGCCACTTAAGCTCAAAAATTCCGTGAAGAAGAGTATTAGACTGGTAAAGAAAGAAAAATATTAGAAAACAAATTTACATCCGTTGTAAAATCCAATTCGTTGGATCCATATAGCCATATGATCGATTGATCAAAAATAAATAAGTTGCGAAGAATTATTGACCATATAATTTAATTAGAAGCTCCACCATACAATTTAGCCACCACCAACCATATATTTGTGGTCATCATACCATCTACATGTAATCTTTGTACCACATGTGTAATCGCAGCCATGCCAACCAATTAACAACCGTACAGTTCGTACCCCCACCACCCAGCAACACCATAGCCAGTTGTACTACATCCACATAGCAGTCAACACCACACCCTTACTTAGCAGCCACCATTGTCCCCTTGCTTAGCAATCACCGTCATACCCTCAACAACCGCCATCACTTAACCATAATCAATGCATCCGCACATTTCACCATACATACACCAATTTTTTATTGTTACTGGCATTATGTACATATGAATTGCAAACAACATCCACCCAACAGTGCAACTGTGAGTTTTTTTGCGCAGAGTTGGCCCGTACATTTGCATACTGCCATCCTCCTACTATGGTCGTACATGGTTTTCTTTAGAGTTGTCATACAACAGTTAGAAAAACATTCAGTATTCAATTCGTCCCCTAATTGTTGCGTTTTTAAACTTTCAGGCCACCACTTTCTGCCACTGTTCTCCACCATACAAATTTGTTGTTGTACAAACCGATTGTTGCCAAATCAGTTCGTCCATTGCAATACCACCGTAGCCTTTTTTTTTGTTGTTGCCAATAAGAAATCGGACATCGCATCCATATAATCACACCACACCATCTCGTTCGCCAATTGTACCTTTCCATACGATCTTTCTTTGAAAGAACATCTTAACCTTTACGTATAATTCAGATGATGTTAAAAGGTCATGAATGTGGGCCTTGGATGATGAATCTAATATCGGCATTGAAAAGCTGGGCTGTGAGCTGCTAAAAGTGGCATTTGTGGCTTAGGTTGTAGAGTGTGGACTTTTAGAGGCTTTTATTCTTATTTTACAGTTTCGAGGGCTTGGTTATTGGAGGTTTGGTCGGATTTTTAGCAAATTCAGGTTATGGAAGATTGGATTTGAACATTTTCGAAGACATTTGGAGAAAGGACAGTGCATCAGAAATGCATTCAAACATGACAACAGGACAAGAAATTTTAGGACCTATGGAAACAAATGATCTAGGACAAGTGAAAATTGTTTCATCATCCAAAGCAAGGAAGTGTGTTTGGGTCAATGCCAAACAGTATCGGGGCATTTTAAAGTGAAGACTAGCCCGTTTAAAATGGGAGCATACAAGAAAAAACTGGTCTCAAAAGGAAAGTACTCCGGCCCTTCACAATAAGCAATATTCAAACAAGTCCCCTTTGCAACCATGTTGTAATAGCAGGCCCAAAGGAAAATTCATTAATGATTCTGCCTTCTATGGTCCCATGTTCACACATCTCACCTAGTCATTTGATCTTTATGTGAAAGAATTGTTAAGTGCAAAGAAGAGGTTGGAGGTTTTAGAAGCTAAAGAGCAGGAAAGAGATCATTAAATTCTTGTAATAATAGCTGAAAAGCAGGCTTTAGCATAAAGCAATAAAGTTTTGAAGGAGCAAGTGGCATTGCTATAGGAAGCTCTCTTGATAAGGAAGATAAAATGGCAACGCATGAAGACATATGTGCAAAACATGAAGAAATATGTACTGGAAAGTACAGAGGTGGTGAATTCGAAACCATCCTAGGATAAACAGAAACCAGTTACCCAAATAGAAAACCATGAAGAGAAAGCAAGAGAAGAAAGGAAAGGACGGTCCACAAAAGTTTCCAAAACTTGGGCTCAAGCTATTAGCAATTCTGCTAATAGGGAAGGAGAAGCAAACATTTGGGTTGGAAACATGCAAGATAGAGAAAGCAAGGAAAGGCAAGATAGAGCAGCAAACATAATTATTAAAGGGGTGAAAGACTATGGGAAAAATAAATGTACTCTTGAGTCTTGACCTTGCAAGGGACTTCTTAAAAGACAAGCTGCTTTGGCAAGGACAAATATGCCAAGCATGGAGGGTGGGTAAGATTAATGGTGAGAGAGCCAAGCCCATAAAAGTCATTATGCCTAGCTTGCATGATAAATATATCATTCTAAGAAAGAAGCAGTTATTGATGAGTTCTAGCTTTTTTCTAGAAGAAAATTTAACTATAAGACAACAAGAGGAAAGGAGGGAGAAAATGTCAAATGTTAGGGCAGCAAGGGACGAGGGCAAGAGAGCATGGACTTATAAAGGTAATTTTGTGATAGAGCGTTTTGGACCTCATTCCAAAACAATGCAGCAAGATCGTAACAAAGAAGAGGAAATGAATTCTTTAGCAGGAAACTAGGCAGCAAGGTCAGTATGGACAAGCAGGGACAAAGACTCAATTGTAAGTCTTATATGTCAAAACTAATAGCAATCAAGTCATACCTAGGTTTCCTTAAGATTAGTTTGTTGGAACTGCATAGGTTACCCATGGAGACAAGGACCTGGGTTAGGGCCAATTTTGGAAGATAAAGTCATAATTTGCCTCATAGAAACAAATGAGCATAAAGGGTGCAAGACACCTTCGTTTGAAGGGTACTGGAAGATAGAAGTGTGGAACAAGGCAGCAAGGAATGGCAAAGGACACCGGCGTAAAATGGTATTAATGAGGGAAAAAGAAGGTCATAACATTCAATTAGAAAAAAGGACTCAAATAAACAATTCATTTGGTTTAAAAGAAAATGGAAATCACATCAAAAAAGAAACATGTTATTTTGCGCCGCAAGTTTCAAAAACTTACAAAAGTAGGCGGCTTGACCACAAAGATCCCTTTGCAGCATTAAAAGCAGATATTGCAACATATTCTCAGCTAGGTGAAGTCCTTATAGTGGGTGATTTGAATGTTAGGATTGCAAGTGAGCAAGCTCACATTCTTTGTTGTAAAGAAGATTGCGACCCTATCTGGCCTGCAAAAGAGAGTAATCATTAGTGGGAAAGAATTTCAGAGGATAAGGGTTGCAATCTCTTTGCTGCATAATTGCTTACTTTGTGGGGATTTTTATTTAGTTATTTGTAATGTTGTAAATTTATACAACCATGGTATTCTATGCTTGATGCACTTTTACTTCAATCTTACTTAGGCCCAATACAAAATAGCAATCACATAAACTTGAAAGTAAAATGCTAATAGAACACAATAATAGATCAATAGAAGACAAGCCAAATATAGATCAGATTTACAATTCCTTTTGTCCAGCAAAGATATGAGATATTATGGCATTACGGCAATCAGTAGGATGTTTCAACCAGTAAAGTCTTTCTCGGTCAGCCAGCACTTTCATGTGTCACACCCACAGCCCTCAAAGACAGCGCATCACAAGTCAACGCAAGTCAAACTAGTGACAATGCAGAAAAGTCAATGCAAGCAGCGTCAGAAAATTCAACGCAGCAAAGTAAGGCTTCGGTCAAACAGCCCGAAATTCCTCGATTTTAGGGCCCAGTTGTACGGCCTCCTACAATCGGATTTCTGCAGAATATTGAGGTCAAACGACCAAGGGTTGACCACGGTCAACGCTAGTCAACGCTGCAGCAAAAAAGCCCTAAACAGATCAACGCAGAAAACAGTAGCCTCGCTCCACACGTGTGAGGGAAAAAGGCCTCTGAAGGCTATCGAACCAATCAGATCACAATGAGAGAATGTGTGATGAGATGATGAGAAAATGACCTCCAAGTCTCTCCAATTTATATTCATCAATGAGAGTGTGTGACACATCTCTTAGGCATGTGAAATAAACCTGGCCGACCTTGCACGTGTGGAAAATAAATTCAAAATCAATGTTCTACTCATCCGATCAAGATGATCTTTATATCAATCTTGCACCTCTCCGAAAGAGGAATCCAACAAAAATATGACCATCGTCATATGAGCAGTGCAACATGGAATTTGGACCTAGTTGCCCAAAATTAACACTCCCTCTCAACTAGGGAGAACTCCATCTGTCCACAAGTGCCATCCATCATGTACCAAACCAAACATCGTGCGTCATCCCGTTGTAACTTGCTTTGTTGGCTCTTTATTTCAGAACAAAAGGTGAGTCACAAAGACATCACATACAGCTGACCCAAAGTCAGCCTAGAGGTAAAAACCTCTCTCGGACTCAAAAGAGTCTCATACTAACCCGAAGTTAGTTTACTAACCCGAAGTCAGTTTAGAGGATAAAACCTCATCATACTTGATCCCAAATCAAGGTGTTGGGCACGTGCCATCCTAAACATAGAGAGTACGGCAATCTCCGATGCGTCCATCGGTCTTGCTATCGTCTCTATCCACATTTCCCACCTCATTGGCCAAATGAGAGGTGCTTTCCATGAGTCCGAAACTCCATGGGTAGGATGCGTGCGGGGCACAGATCAGAGAGAGGCAAACCAACTCAATATCATAACGGTGGGGCAGAAGCACAACAAGGTTCAACAAGCCTAGCCCTGTATGTGCTTATAGCTCCAAGAAGCTATCCCCAAGCCCCCTGGAGCTCATAGTCCAACTCAAGCACGACCCTCAGAATAGGGTCTTTCCACGATTCCAAGCTTCTCATGGAAGGTTAGGAACTTGACCTTCCCCAGGGGCTTCGTGAGAATATTCGCGACCTGCTCATCAATTCCTATATGATCGAGCCTTACGGCGCCTCACTGTACCATATCCCGGATAAAGTGGTACCTGTTATCAATATGCTTGGATCGATCGTGGAACACGGGATTCTCAGAAAGACGAATCCCACACTGGTTATCACAAAGGATAATGGTGGCATCTAGCACATGCCAAAACAGCTCATTGAAGATGTTTCGCAACCAAACAGCTTCACAACAGGCCATACTCGCTGCAATGTATTCGGCCTCAGCGGTGCTCAAAGCCGCCGACTTCTGCTTCCTACTCATCCAAGATATTGAAGCAGAACCCAAGGTGAAGCAATATCCAGATGTGTTCTTGCGATCCACCACACTGCCAGCCCAATCGACATCAGTTTATCCATGGAATCTCAAAATCTCGGCAGTGAATCTCATCCCATGGTTGATTGTGCCCCGAAGATATCTCAACAGATTCTTGGCACCAAGCCAGTGAATGTGATGAGGTTCAACCATATGTTGACTCAAAGTGTTCACTGCAAAACATACGTCTGGATGGGAGTTCACTAAGAACATCAGGGGCCTTACGAGTTGTCGATACTCGGTAGGATTTGCTAGCACAGGCCCAACAGCGTTTCCACTCAACTTCTTAAAGTTCAGTTCCATCGGTGTCGACACAGACTTACAGTCCACCATACCAAATCCCTCCAGCAGCTTCACGACATATTTCCCTTGAGAAAGGAAAATCTCGCCTGGCCTCTGCCAGACCTCCAAGCCTAGGAAGTAGTGCATCAGTCCTAGGTCTTTCATCTCAAACTCAGAAGCTAGCTCCCTCTTACACTGATGAATGAGAGGGTTAGCACCTGTTAGGAAGAGATTGTCCACATAGAGAACCAAAATGAGAGGCCTTTCTCTATCAACCTTAAAATAAAGGTTCGGATCAGCATTACTTCGAGTGAAGCCCAGCTTCATCAAGTAGTTATCTATCCTCTCATACCAAGCCCTGGGGGCTTGCTTCAACCCATAGAGGGCTTTCTTCAACCTACATACATGGGTGTCTCTATCTCGAACTTTGAACCCCAGAGGTTGCTCAACATACACCTCTTCCTTTAGAGATCCATGCAGAAAAGTAGTCTTCACATCCATCTGATGTAGACTCCATCCTTGCCTAGCAGCAAGGGCAATAATAGATCGGATGGTGGTATAGCGCGCCACAGGTGCAAATATATCATCATAATCTATGCCTTCTTTTTGAGAGAAACCTTAGGGAACGAATCTTGCCTTGTACTTTTCAGCACTTCCATTAGATCCATGCTTGAAATTATAGAGCCATTTCAAGGTGACAACAAATTTGTCCTCTAATCTTGGGACCACTTCCCAGACATCATTCTTCATAATGGACTCAAATTCTTCGTGCATAGCATCCTTCCAAACTTGATGCTTTATGGCTTTTTCAAATGTTCCAGGCTCAGATTGTACTATCGTACTCATGGCTGCTAGATACCCTTGGTATCTCTTCGACTTCTTGCTTTCACGGAATGTCCCCCTTGAGGCAATATGTCTCTCGGCATCTTCGAGAGTATCCCTAAGCCATGAGGGTCTTCTCTTATTTGAAGGAAGTAGATCAATGGGATCCATAGGTCCTTCAACATCGGGCATCAGGTCATCCTTCGGCTCTTCCAACTTCCCTGCTTCTTCATCTTCTTTGTCTTCCTTGGAGCTAGGAAGATATCTTACTTTCTTAAGGGCAACATCTTCATCAAAGGTGACATCGTGGCATATCTCCACTTCTCTTTGACCAAGCACATAGATTCTATATGTCTTCGAAGTTTCACTGTAGCCCACAAACACTCCCTTCTTTCCAGAAGCATCCAGCTTGCTTCTCTTTTTTTTTGGCACATGAAAGTAAACAGGACAACTAAAAACTCTAAAATGAGAAACATCATGTTTCTTACCAGAGAAGACTTCTTTGGGAGTTTTGGAGTCTAGAGCGGAATGTAGGCATCTGTTTTGAACACACACAGCAGTGTTCGCAGCTCCTCCCCATAGAAACTTCAGAAGACCTTGGTCACATAGCATGGCGCGGGCAGCTTCCACAATGGCCATGTTCTTTCTTTCAGCAACACCATTTTGCTCAGGAGTGTACGCAGTTGTGGTCTCCCTCTTAATGCCAGCGTCTCTACAAAGGTCATTAAACTGATTTGACTCATACTCGGTCCCATTGTCAGTCGTCAAAACTTTGATTTTCTTCTTGTTTGATTTTCCACCAAGGCCTTGAAGGTATGGAACCATTTGAATGCTTCCTCCTTCTTCTTCAAAAAATATATCCTAGTCTTACGGGAGAAGTCATCTGTAAAATTCATGTAATAAGAACATCCTCCCAAGGATGTCATAGGCAACATACCAGAAAAGTCAGAATGTATCAACTGCAAGATATCAGTTGTCTTTGTGACACTTGAGGGGAATGGTCCCCTTTTATGCTTCCCTTCGGCACAAACGTGACATATACCTTCATGATCATCTCTCAATTCGGGCATCCCTATCACCACCTTCCTTGCTTCGGGAAGGGCTTTGTAATGAAGGTGTGCACACCTTCGATGCCATAACTCTGTTTGAAGAGTTGTATCAAATGTCATAGCCCCCAATGGACTTCCTCTAACCTGGTAGAGTGTATCAACTCTAAAACCAATAGAAAGATCCTTGAAGTTCTTCTTCCAGATAAGTACCTTTCCATCAACGAATGCCACCTTGAACCCTTTGTCTTCCATTGCCGAAATGGACACAAGGTTCTTCTTCAAATCAGGTACATACAACACATTGTGTAATCACAGGACTTGACCTTGAGATAGATGGAGGGTCACAGTCCCTGTCCCTTTCACGGAATAGGTGGCATTATCTCCAAGGATAATTTCCAAATTAGTATCCTTCTCAACCAGATCAGAAAGGGCTTCTTTATAACCAGTGAGGTGCCTTGAAGCGCTACTATCAATCAACCAGACTTCCAGGGTGTCAGGTGGAGATGCAACAAAGAGGGCAGATAAAAATAAATTCATTTCTTTTATTATCAACAACATTAGACTTATCATACTTGGAATTTCTTGACCTCTTGAAAGATTGTCCATTTCCACTACGATCAGAGGGAGCCTTCATTTTTCCTTGGAACCTGTTGTTCCTACCATTCCTTCTCAAGTTGTTGTTGTCATCATCCCTGGGAGATTCCCTTCTATTAGGGCACTCTCTTGCATAGTGACCAGTCTTGTTACAAGTGCAACATCTTCCCTTGCTTCCTTTGGACCCCGCTCTACCATGGTTTTGATTTCTCTAGGCCACCATGGTTCTTCTTCTTTGCATCAGCAGCGAAGGCAGTAGGGTCACTTCCATTACCATTAGAGGCATACTCCATCATTCTTGTTTCCTCTTGAGTGCATCTCGTCAATATTTCATCAAAATCACGAATCACATTATTATTGAGAATAGTGGTACTGAATACATGCCAATCACGGGTGAGACCTCCAAGTGCAATAAGAACCATCTCTCGATCAGATATTGCTTCCCCAATAGCTAGAAGGTTATTCCTAATTTCAGTGAGCCTCATAAAATAGGATTGAATAGATTCATCCTTACCCTTCTTGAATTTCTTCAATTGATTCTTGAAGAAGAGGATTTGATTAGCATTGCTAGCCCTGAACATGCTCACCAGCTTATCATACATCTCCTTAGATGTCTTCAGCTCAGAAATGTAAGCAACCAAGTGCTTATGAATAGAATCCCGGATAATCATCTTTGCTTTGATTTCCCCCTTTCTATACTTCATCTTTGTGGCAGCAGTTGCATTTGATGGAGGCTCTTGAATATTCCCCTTTACATAGTCCATGACATCTTGATCTTCTAGCACCAAATCCAAGGACATCTTCCCTGCATGATAATCAGACTTGTCAGTCAATTTATCATCAACCTTGAAACCCTTGTAGGTTGAGGAGGCCATTTGTCCTTGATAGGATTTCTTCCTTCAGAGATAGCTTCTAACACCAGCTTGGACTCTTGGACTTTGTCTTCACCTCAGCTCTGATCCCATGTTAAATTTAGATAACCATGGTGTTCTATGCTTGATGCACTTTTACTTCAATCTTACTTATACCCAATACAAAATAGCAATCACATAAACTTGAAAGTAAAATGTTGATAGAACACAATAATAGATCACTAGAAGACAAGCAAAATATAGATCAGATTTACAATTCCTTTTGTCCAGCAAAGATATGAGATACTGTGGCATTACGGCAGTCAGTAGGATGCTTCAACCAGCAAAGTCATTCTCAGTTAGCCATCACTTTCATGTGTCACCCCCACAACCCTCAAAGACAGCTCATCACAAGTCAACGTAAGTCAAACCAGGGACAGCACAGAAAATTCAATGCAGGCAGCTTCAAAAAAGTCAACGCAGCTTCAGAAAAGTCAACACAATAATAGATCACTAGAAGACAAGCCAAATATAGATCAGATTTACAATTCCTTTTGTCCAGCAAAGATATGAGATATTGTGGCATTACGGCAGTCAGCAGGATGCTTCAACCAGCAAAGTCATTCTCGGTTAGCCATCACTTTCATGTGTCACACCCACAACCCTCAAAGACAGCGCATCACAAGTCAACGTAAGTCAAACCAGGGACAACGCAGAAAAGTCAATGCAGGCAGCTTCAGAGAAGTCAACGCAGCAAACTAGGGCTTCGATCAAACAACCCGGAATTCCTCGATTTTAGTGGCCAGTTGTACAGCCTCCTAAAATCGAAATTTCTGCACAAGATTGAGGTCAAACAACCAAGGGTTGACCACGGTCAACACTAGCCAACGCTGCAGCAAAAAACCCCTAAACAGATCAGCGCAAAAAACAGAAAGCCCTAAACAGATTAGCGAAAAAACAGCAACTTCCCTCCACACGTGTGAGGGAAAAAGGCCTCCAAAGGCTATCAAACCAATCAGATCACAATGAGAGAATGTGTGATGAGATGATGAGAAAATGACCTCCAAGTCTCTCCAATTTATATTCATCAATGAGGGTATGTGACACATCTCTTAGGCATGTGGGATAAATCTGGCCGACCTTGCACATGTGGAAAATAAATTCAAAATCAATGTTTTGCTCATCCGATCAAGATGACCTTTGACCTTTAGCTCAATCTTGCACCTCTCCGAAAGAGGAATCCAACAAAAATATGACCATTGTCATATGAACAGTGCAACATGGATTTTGGACCTAGTTGCCCAAAATTAACATAATGGTTTGACTAGATGGGAAAAGTCTGGTAATTTCACTTGCACTACTTACAATGGAGCAAGTGTAGTAGATTATGTAATTTTCTCGCATGTTTTGTGTGAGAAAACGGAGGAAGTTTTGATTGGAGAAAAACTTTGGGATTTAAAATCGGATCACAAGCCAATTTATTTAAGTTTCTCTTGGACTAGAAAGAAGCAGTTAGAGTCAAAAACTCAGTGTGTTCAACAAAAATCTCCCAAAGGGTAGAATTCTTTTTACTCCAAAAAATTGTAATACATTCAAAATAACGCTAGAGAGGGTCTTCAAGAAGGAAAAAATTTCGATCGATGGCCTTCATAGTCACGAATTAACATAATTAATTCAAAGTGCACTTGCAGAATGCAAAAGAGCATAATTTAAGAAGTCTGAAACAAATTGATTTTCGGTTAATGCTTGGTTTTGACGAGGAATGCAAAAAGGCAAGGAGGATGTGGAAAAAGTCAAAAAAGGATAACATAAAGTTCAAAGCTTACAAGTAGATATTAAGAAAGAAAAAGGATGATTCCATGGTTTCAAGGAGGGAAGAACTAATCTTCCTTGGGAAAAATAACCCCAAATTATTTTCGAAGAAGCTCCAACCGAGAAAGATGCAAACTGAAAATAGTATTACAGCTTCTAAATGGTTTGACTATGCAAGACAACTTTATGAGCAAGATCCCAAGGTTGACCCTCCTCCCTTGGTCAGCAATGATACTAAAATCTTCACGGTGCAAGAAGTAGAGATGGGTATCAAGAGGTTGGGCATTGGAAAAACAAAAGACTTAGCTGAACTCCAAGCAAAGTATCTAAAGTGGGGCTTCAAAATTCTTGCACCTCACATTACAAAAATTTTCAACATCATACAACATGGGTTCCCCATAGATTGGACAACTACTCTGGGAATACCTCTTTTCAAGAGTGGTGGCGCCAATAAACCCTCCAATTATAGGACCATAATGATAAACCCCTTGTTTGCAAAGTTATTTGGAAGCATGCTAGAAAATAAAATCAGCAAGTGGGCAGAAGAAAGAGATAAACGTGCTAAAGGGCAAGCAGGTTTTAGACCTAAACATTCCACAATTGATCATGGTATAACTTTAAGGCACACCACTGAAAAAATTTGGAAGAAAAAGGAAGAAGCTTTTTGTTGCTTTGGTGATTTCAGAAAAGCCTTTGACACGGTTCCTAGGGATAAGCTTTGGCACAGAATGGAGGAACTTGGGGTTCCTAGGCATTTGGGAGAAGTTGTGCGTAGGATGTATGAAATGGTGAAAGTCAAAATTAGAACTTCAGTAGGCATTTTTGAAAGTTTTAGAAGTGATATCGGGGTCAAGCAAGGTTTCCCATTGTCTCCTACCCTTTTTCGTTTGACAAGCTTGAAGAGTGGCTAAATTCGCAAGGGGGTGACGGTATCCATTTGGGCGAGTTTGATATAAGGATTCTTTTGTATGCATATGACTTTATTATAATTGCTAAATCTGCTCTTGATTTGCAAGAGCACTTACTTCCCTTGAGCATTTTTGTAGAAGGGTGAGGATGCAAGTCAATATTAGCAAAACGAAGTGGTTTTCTCTAACAAAAGAAAACATAACCAGCATGTTGGAAATATTGAGAGGGGGGTGAATCGGGATTTCTTTTCAATTGTTATTCTTACCAGTTAAGATTCTTACACAATTATAATCAGAGAAATAAGTAATAAGGATTTTATTATAAACAAGAGAGGACACCAATCCTCTTTTACAAAAATTTGATTACAATGTTGTTTGAGGGCACCAACCCTTCAATCTTCCATCCTCCAACATGTTTTTTGTTTTGTAAGTTAGGCTAAGCTATATTAGATCATAAAAGAAACTTTACATAGGCATTGGGCTGAGATGGCAAGCGGTACTTAGCCAATCCTAGACTTGGTAGCTTTCAAAATAAAACGGCTTTGGGCTATCTCCTAGGAGGAAACCAACCCCTTAAAAGAGTCAAACAGTCATATTTTACAAAATGTTCCGTAACACATATAAAAAAAAATAGTTATAGTATGTCCTGAGTTGACAAAAAACAGAGAAGAACCGAGGTACCACGCAGTCATGGTGTTCCTTCATCATACTCTGTTGCGGGGTCCTCCTCCTCGATACGGCATCCATATTCACGCACAATGGCCTCCTCCTCAACTGTTGGCTCGCACGGGGGCTTCGGGGGGGTTGCACAGATGATTGGAACTACAGGGTACTCTGCATCTAAAACTCTGGTCCAGACTCCATCTGAATCCATGATCCAAACGTCTGTCTCCTCCTCTGTTGGCTCGTGAACAGGGAGCGACTCAGTTTTCCAAGGAGTGGGCCGCTAAGAGTGCATTATGGTAGCCTTCCTAGGGCCTCTTCTACCCCTCGGTTTCTCCGAAGTTAAGACAGTTTCTTGCTGAGTGCAATCAGGCATTTGAGTGGCCTCTCTGTCGTGGCTGCCTAAAGAGGAACCTTCAATGGATCCCAGACACTGATCTTGACCACAGTGATAGCGCCCCAAGAACGCGCCTCTTTGGCTACCCCTGATGGGCTTTTGACGTTGTCGCGGGGCCATGGGGAAGCTGACGAGCAGAGGTAGGGAAGCGGGGAGATGCACAGCTGGTATACGCGCAGCAGAGTTGCCCAGCAGGGGGGCGCGCAACAGGGGGTCGCGCAGCAGGGGGCATGCAACGGGGGAGCACGCCACAGATAGCGCCCAGCGAGGAGAGGCACAGGAGGAGGGGTTTTCAGCAGGGAGGCGCTCAGTCGGGGGGCTCGCTGCAAGGGGCGCGCAGCAAGGAGGATCTAAGTGGGAGGGGCAAGATGTAGGAGGGCACGCAACAGGGGGCGCGCGTCAAGGGGAGTGCGCAGGGAAGCTGGAGCAGTGGCGTGATGGCGAGGGGAATAACATAAATGGCTCTAGAGTTCGACTGGAGCAGCAGAGAGATAGCGGAATGGGGAGCTTCAATGCCTTTTGAAGACCTATGGCATGAGCGCAGATGCGGTGAGGGGTTGTGGCACGCTCGCAGATGCGGTGAGGGGTTGTGGCACGCTCGCAGATGCGATGAAGGACAGTCCAAGTGAGGTTGCATGTGATACAAAGTATGGCAAGAGGTCAGGTGCAACAAAGCACCGTTATGAATGATTGATAAATTGAGTGTCTGCATCAAGATAGAGTTGGCGGTGCAGGGCGTCGTCAGCATGGGCATGGGAGGATCTGTCCTCGCACGTTCGGGGCATGTCACCCGCATCCGAGGGCAGCCTCCAACATGTTGCCAAGCACCAACTTGGACTTTTATGAGGCTCCAACCCTATCCTTCTCAAGGCTCCAACCTGATTTTAGAGGCTCCAACCCCTAGGTCACCAACCCTTCAATCTTCTTTAAAAAAATGAATAATTTACTTACTTAAATATCTTCAAGATTCTGCATTGTTCAATGCTTCATATGTCCAATAGCTCCAAAACAATTAGTGCTTGACTATCCAATTTTCCTCAATCTTTAGGCCTTCACCACTAACTGCATTGTGAAATTCTCAAGCTAAAACACTACTACAGTGATAAATTATTTCGCCTACATATATTATGATAAGTTATTTATAGATTCTTCAGTAAATTCTGAAATAATCACAATTGTAGTATTCACATAGTCATAAGCAGAAAATAGAACAAAACTCATATAACGTAATAGAAACGATCACATGGACACAGTTATTTTTGGACAATTGTCCTCGGAAAAACCCAATGCAGGAAAACTGGTGCAGCAGATGAGGGTTTACATTATTCTTCAGCAAGGAAAATCATTTACAAGAATTTGACGAGTAGACTTCTAGAAAACACCTGAGATAAATTTCTCAAAACTTTCGGGAGAATTTTTTACCACCGCGAGGCACCCTAGCTCCCTCTGCATCACTCTGTGTGGTCTTTTGCGCAGTCCCTGCACTGGACTGCGTCACTCTACATGAAGACTCAGTGTTGTTGCTGTGTTGTCCCCTCTACATCCTCCTCCTGCCTTTCTTCTGCCTCTACTGACCTCCCCTTGCGTCTTTTGTCTCTGCAACTCTGCCTCTAGAACCTCTCCCTCTGAAATCGAATTCTATTCCTTCATAATCGATTTCCTTCAAGTACTAAGTGTGTGCCCAGCTTGCTTTCCAATTGACCCTCAAGCATTCTCTTATAATCTTCTCATTGATGAATCAACGGCCCATATTAAATCTCTAATCAATGGTTAAGATTAAAACATGACTTGATCTTCGTTTTCTAGAAGATTCACACTCTGTTTTATTAATACCCTTTAATTATTTATTTTCCCTAAGTTTAGACTTAGGGATCACATTAAAATAATTAAATATTTTAATAAAACATGAACCGAGTGGAATTTCCACAAACGGTTTTTGGGTTCTCTAGAATACTGATGTCCAAGCCTCCTCCCAAAATATGAGACTTGGAACACTTTCCAAGCTACAAAATCAACACTCCCTCTTAGTGAGGAAAGTGTTCAAGCAAAATACCAACTGCATCTGCTCTGACCTGAAGCATCTACTGCGTTGTTGATATCTTGGCTGCTGCCCCTCATCTGCTGCGTTGCTACCTGTGACACCGTCTCTATCACTGCCTCATCCGTACTATAGCTCCCTCTGAATCTCAAGTCCAACCATTCCTCTACTAGAATGGGTTCTTGACCATCCCCATCTTTTCTCTGAAGTAAGTAAACTTAATCTTACCAAGAGCATTTGTGAGGATATCTACCACTTGTTCCCTTGTAGGAATGTACTTCAATTGTACAGCTCCCCATTGGACATAGCCTCTGATGAAGTGGCACCTAATGTCAATGTGCTTTGACCAATCACGAAACACAAGATTCTCAGAGAGCTTGATGCAACTCTGATTATCACATAAAATTCTAGTCGGTTCAATCCTCTTCTTGAGTAAGTTCATGAGCAACTTACGAAGCCATATGGCCTCACACGAAGCTATGCTAGCTGCCATATATTCAGCTTCAGCTGAGCTCAACGCCACGGATTTCTGTTTCCTACTGCACCAAGAAGTCATTCTTAATCCGACACTGAAACAGTGCCCACTGGTACTTTTCCGATCTGCTGGACTTCCATCCCAGTCTCCATCAGTGAACCCACTCAACTAGATTTCATTGCCCTTGGTGTACTTCAATCCAAACTCGATTGTCCCCTTCAAGTATCTGAGAACATGTTTGGTTGTTGCCCAATGAGCCCTCCTTGATTCTACCATGAACTGACTGAGGGTATTCACGGCATAACAGATGTCTGGTCTAGTGTTAGCCAGGTACATCAAAGATCCTATGAGCTGCCTATACAAGCTAGGGTCAACCTCATCATCCTCGGACGTGTCAATTTTCTTACAATTAGTGATCATTGGTGTAGACATGGGTCTACAATCCTCCATCTGAAATCTCTTTAGAATCTCTGTAGTATATCTTCCTTGCCCAAAGAAGATTTCTCCCTTCTGCTGCCAAACCTCCAAATCCAGAAAATAGTGCATCTGCCCTAGATCCTTCATGTCGAATTCTGTAGCCAGATTTTCTTGCAGTCTTTGATGAGCTTAGATGATCTCGTCAAAAACAGATCATCTACATATAACACCATTATTAAAAGCTCATCCCCTACTCTCAGATAGTAGAGGTTGGGATCTGCGTCACTCTTGACAAATCCCATCTTCTGCAAGTAGTTGTCAATTCACCCATACCATGCTCTAGGAACTTGCTTCAGTCCGTACAAGGCTTTCTTAAGCCTGCACACATGAGTTTTTTGCTCATGCGTCTCAAAGCCCTCTGGTTGTTCTATGTACACTTCCTCTTCTATCACCCCATTTAAGAACGCAGTCTTGACATCCATCTGGTGAATTTCTGATGCAGGGGCATTAGACACTAGCCAACAATGTAGAAGGTTTTGTTCACATGTTGTGGCTAGGAGGGTTCGAAATCCATCGAATTGTAACAGCTAGTTGTCAATACCTCAGCTGACTGTTT